>SNQJ01S0006174.1:27460-74525 GCA_010110895.2 Picea sitchensis | reverse complement strand
GCAACAAATACAAGGTTCAGGCACCAACCCACTTAAATGGAGTTACGATAGGGTTCCTTTTGCCTGCATGTGAATTTTGGTTAGTAAAATTTAATAATCAGCTAAGGGTTTTTCTAGTGGTCGCAGGTCCAAGTAAATAAATGAATAATTAATTCTTTCTGGGTCCTTTTGTTTCCCCACTTACTCATATATATTTTTTCTCATAAATCCCATTCATTTATAATACATGAAAATAATTAAAGGTTAAAGATTTACATGTTTATGGTCTTTGAAGTCTTCGGACGGGGTTACGCCGATCAAAGAGATAGGGATCCCTCATCCTATCATTGCACCCCGATACCTCCATCGAACACAGTATGCATAGCTGGGACATTGGTAAGACAAAGGAAAGTAGAGTCTCGTAAAATATGGCAGTCATGTAAGGTCCTCATAAGTGGGAGCATTCGACCTTGGCTTCGAGGGGCTAGATACCACCCAAACTTGGATCCTATATCGAGGTTGTAGTATTCTAATTTAAGGCTCTCCAAAGTGAAGAATTTAGAAGTAGCGATAATGGAAGTGAGGTGGCGGTTGCTTGCCTTAATGTGATGGTGAATAGATGATGTAAAGAAGTCACGTGGGGAAGGGCGCAAGATCCAGCCTGGAATCC
Source organism: Picea sitchensis (assembly GCA_010110895.2). Taxonomy (NCBI): domain Eukaryota; kingdom Viridiplantae; phylum Streptophyta; class Pinopsida; order Pinales; family Pinaceae; genus Picea; species Picea sitchensis. The sequence goes on along the minus strand of SNQJ01S0006174.1, from coordinate 73,876 downwards.
ATCAGAGGTGGGAAAGAGGAGAAGGACACACTCAACAACCTTAAAGGATCCCTAGGAGAGACACGAATTCAACCACTGTTGGGCAGAAGGTTTTTGGAATGCGATTATATCGTTAAAACTTAGAGCCTATGAGTTTGCTGGGAAGAAAATGAATTGATATGAACAACAGTCAAAATCATTAGCAATTTAGATCATGTGGCTTCCCCAATTGAGGAAACAAATTGGGGAAAAATCGAAATGGTAAAAACAACATTAAATTCATCTTATTTAACTGCTAAAAATATTACCCTAAAACAAGCACAAACTACAAGGATTGGTTGCGCAGCTCCTTCCGAATTACCACACAATCTAAACAACAAAATCTAAATTGAATTTAAAATAGTTTATGAAGATCAAGAAAATTTGGTTCTTAACGCCATTCCATAATAAATTTTTATTCAAGAATTATACACATACATATATAAAAATATATGATCCCAAGAGATGAACGAAATAAATTCAATAGGTTAATATTTATCAAAATAGAAAAATCGACTAATCAAATACCGTAACCAATAAGGAAGTCGATGTTGAGGTAGGTTGTTGTGCTTATCCTTGCCTCCGCTTGCTAATCATTGAGACCTCACCGGTACCTCCCAACCAACGCTACGGGTACTCTTCTTCCCCCTTAGCCCCCCATGATGTAAAGGGGCCACGCACACCCAACTAGAGGAAACATCTAGCTCCTAGCTCGCCTCACAAGGTCAAGCTTCCACTCTCTCTTCGAGTTGGGTATCCCAACTCCCACAGGAAAAATCAGTCAAAGAAATTTCGGCAGCATAACCTTACACATACCAGTCGTGATCCATTCCTCTTCTCTGCCATTACTTTTATAGATTTTTCTTAGTGACCATTTTCCAAATGCACGTTAAATTATTTTTTATTAAATTTTAATTAGGAAATACTCTACCTCGTACACTTGTCATCCGATCCCTTAGTTGCACCATAAATTCATTTATTTAATTAAATTAATTTCCAATTTCCCTCACCCATCCTAAAAGCACTCCTTGTTGTCCCTTTATTCCCTCTATTTCCTTTTATGACTGACGCCTTTCTAAAACTTAGTTGTGTTTTATTTAGGAAAGTTCTCTAGACTAGATTCATTTCTATGTTTCCACATTCCTTTTTGCATTCATTTCCCCTTTTTGTCTAAGTTCCAAATTAGCATGTCTTTCACATAAACAATAATTAATTCTAAGATAAATTATTTCTATTTTAAATTATTAACTTTTTTTTTTCTTCATCCCCCTTTTATTAATTGATTAATTAGTTTTTATTCCTCTTACCCTATTTAGACCTAGGATTTAATTTCAACTAGGGAAATTTATAATTAATAAAATTTAATCATACACATTTATTTGAAGGCTGACCAAGTCAAAATAAAATATTGTTTTCTAGGCACCTAGGTTCATTGACTCACCTATGTTAAAAATCATGACGTTCCCTTCAAGATGCACTACGTGCTCCAAGGGTGCCACTCACCTTTATTCATGTTTCATTTATGCGACGTGCCATTTAAGACGCACTACGTGCTCCAAGGGTGCCACTCAACTTTGACTGATTTTGGTAGACATCCAACCCTCATAATCAATACTCCATCAGGATACCTTATGGGAGACTAAGGGCCTCTAAGGAATAAGGACMTTTCCTTATTGCGCACCCTTTAGAATCTTYGTGAGAGAGTGTCTTAGTCTGCCCTCACGACATCATGGATCTCTTGAAATAGGTAATTGCTAACCTACAATTCGAACCACGACGGGAGTTCTAGTAGGCCATGGTAGGGTTGCTGCCACACCTCTCCCTCAATATATATCTCTTTGTCATGCATGGCCCATTTACTCCTAATGTGAGTCTGATTAGCAAGAAATCGTCATACTTCATCCATTAACGAAACATTTCAATGAATCATAAACAACATCATAATATACCTGATCATATGTCACATATGCATAAACAAAAATACCCAAACCATATACAGTCCACTCCCTGAAAATAACTCTCCCGGAACCACTCCTTGAACAATTCCCATGACACGTCTTCGACGACCATGTTCAAATGTGGAAGGATCATCTTCCACCATAGAAGAGCGCTCCCAACCTTCAACTGAAAGACCACCAAGCAAACTTTCATGTTGGAGGTGTATTTGTCAAGTGTGAAGCACATCGTCATGTTCTCCAACCATGCCTTGGTGGCTACACCATCCGTGGCACCCAAGAACTTGGGAAACTTGACCTTCTCAAGTTCTCTATGATGGTACTAGTACCGGTTGGGGCGCATTGTGGACTCTCTGGGGTACAGGCACCCTGGCCTCATCTCTACCTAGACAGTTAATCAAGGCCTCTGATATTTCCCTGGAAGGACCTCGTCAGAACATCCACATCTCTTACAAAAATCGACTCCTACCCAAGGAATTTATCCTCCCCTTGGGGGGTTATACCCCCAGGGCATGAGCACTTCTGGAGGCATCACACCTCCTCCCCTAGCACCACGTTGTGAGCCTCTTTGGTGTCCTCTAACCATGATTACCGCATGGACAAGTTAAATTTTTTAATTAGCACTAAGTTACCATTCAAGTGTATAATGTAGTGGAAGGCATGACGATCCATAGTTGCAGGGTGGAACCCTCTCTGATACCATATTTAACAACCCTTCGTTAAGCATAAGAAAAAGCGAATCCCAAAAGGTTAAAATTTATTTTTTCATTAAGAAATTACGTCATCACATGTTCACAATAACGCTTATCAACAACATCATAAGTAAAAGAAATACCATCTACTCATCAAGGAAATCCCATACGACGCATTCAATGTGTCGACGAAGGACAACGACACATAAACATAGATAACGTAGCATATTAGCACATCAATATTATCTTGAACAATTTGCAACAACATTCTCTCAGATAATGAATAAAAATAACTACCCTCCCAACCTACCCTGCAAGGTTAGGACCTCCAGGACACATAAGCAACGCACAAGCCCAGGTTCCAATTTATTTTAACAATTTAAGGTATCAGGGTTGGCGACTTTTCTGAGGAGAAAAATCAAATCCAAGCAACTAGCTAAAGCAACAACACCAACGATCATCCATGCATTAATCCATCAATCCTAAAACATCAAAATAATCCATGGCGCAAGGGTAATCATTATCGTTATTAATCATACATCAACATTAATTCAAGGCACATGTGATAACCATTTCTAACAAACATTCAACAACATTAAACATTATATGCACGCGAGAGTAAACAAACTCTAGAAAAACCACATGTCGACTTAATTAATGGCGCAAGAGAAAACTAGTTACTGAATTAGTCATATATCTACATGAGTATATGATGCAAGATTAATAAACATTAATTTAAAAGGTGCAAGATAATTTAATACCTAAATCAATCATAAACGACGGGGTTCAAGGCACAATGTGATCAACTTCATTCTATTTTCATGGTGCAAGGAAACCATCTATTTTAATTTGAGGCGCCTATTTAATCAATTACTAAATCCAACGATATTTCAACATTAATTCAAGGTGCGTGTGTGATATAAAAACCGAATCAACATCCTTCAATGCATGCCATTAGTCTAATCACCTAGAAAATCATACATCAATAATTTTAGAATGAATCCCCCACTCAATCATCGAACAAATCAATAGCATGATCTAACTATCTGCAATTCCATCCTGATATGAATGAATAAACTAAGAAAATCAATAATATTCAATGAACATAACCTTTATAAATACTTAAAATCTCATAATCAATTCTCATAAAACAAGAACAATGTCGCAACGTAAGGATCAATCCCTTCATCTCTAGTAGTTTAGTTTTTCCATCACTCAGCTATAAAATTAATTCCTACCAAATTCAAAAGTACAACCCTCATAAATGAAAAAGAACATCATTCCTATGAAAATGGAGCTATTCTTACACAAGGAAGGAAGAACACATTATTAATATCCTGATAAAAGAGCAATAAACAATGTGGATCTAACCCATCCCAAGGCTTAGGACATAACAAGTAAATCAGCATAGCTACTAGATATGTGAGGGAATTTTATAATATCCACATTGTTCTAAGTAAGGATGGAGAATATCCTAGGTTGAAGCTTACAAAATCACTATCCACTCCTTCTACACGTCTTCAATTACAAAATCTATATAAGTAACAAGTAAAAAAAAATTGGGTCAAGATTTACATTGCTAAGGCAAGGAGTTGTAAGGAGACCGACCCATCCCCTTTTTCAAACAAAAGATAAGATAAAATTAAGGGTTTTTTATCCTGTCTAATAAGTGGAGGGGAGTCTAATCGCCGATCCAAGTCACGATGTACAATGATAGAGCCCAACAAGCTGAAATATGATAATTTAATTAAGGGAGTTAACCACCTGTAGGGTTCAACAATTCAAAGAGGTATGGGGCATGGGCGTCCATGCTCCTGGAAGGTTTGTAGGTGAACAAGGGATATCAAACTACGCAGGAAACACAGGGTTCAGACATAAATCCACTTAAATGGAGTTACGATAGGGTTCCTTCTGCTTGCATGTGAATTCCGTTCACTAAACTTGAATAACCAACTGAGGGATTTTCCAGTGGTCGTAGGTCCAATTAAATAAATGAATAATTAGTTCTTTCTAGGTCCTTCCATTGCCCCAATTACTTAGACATTTTTTCCAGGAAATCCCATTAATTTATAATACACAAATTAATTAAAGGTTAAAGACTTATATGTTTATGGTCTTCGAAGTCCCCGGACGAGGTTAGGACGGTCAAAGAGATAGGGATCCCTCATCCTATCATTGCGCCCCGGGACCTCCATCGAACAGAGTATGTATAGATGGGAGATTGGTAAGCCAAAGGAAAGTCAAGTCTGGTAAAAGATAGCAGTCCTGTAAGGTCCCCATAAGTGGGATCATTCGACATTAGCTTCGAGGGACTAGATACCACCCAAACTTGGATCCTATCCCAAGGTTGCAGTATTCTAATTTAAGGCTCTCCAAAGTGCATAATTGAGAAGTAGCAATAATGGAAGTGAAGTGGCAGTTGATTTCCTTAATGTGATGGTGAATAGATGATGTAAAGAAGTCACGTGGGGAAGGGAGCAAGAGCCAGCCCAAAATCCATCAGAGGTGGGCAATAGGAGAAGGACGCACTTAAAAACCTGAAAGGATTGTTGAGAGAGACATGAATTCAACCACTGTTGGGCAGAAGGTTTTTGGACCGCTATTAGATCATTAAAAATCAGAGCTTGTGAKTTTTCCAGGAAGAAAATGAATTCATATGAACGACAGTCAAAATCATTAACAATTTAGATCGTGTGGTTTCACCAAGGGAGGAAACGAATTGGAGAAAATTTGAAATGGTAAAAACAACATCAAATTCATCTTATTTAAACGCTAAAAATATACCCCTAAAATAAGCACAAACTACAATGGTTGGATGCATAGCTCCTTCAAAATTATCACATAGTCTAAACAACAAAATCTAAATTTAATTTAAAATAGTTTATGACGATCAAGAAAATTTGGTTCTTAATGTTATTCCATAATAATTTTTTCTTCAAGAGTTATAAACATACATATATAAAGGCATAAATCTATGATCCCAGGAGATGAGAGAAATAAATTCAACAAGTTAATATTTATCAAAATAGAAAATCGACTAATCAAATACCATAACCAGTAAGGATGTCAATGTCGAGGTAGGTTGTTGCGCTTATCCTTGCCTCCTCTTTCTAATCATTGATACCTCACTGGTACCTCCTAACCAACACTAGGGGTACTCTTCTTCCCCCTTAGCCCCCTAAATCGTAAAGGGGCCAGGCACACCCAACCAGAGGAAAAATCTAGCTCCCAACTCATCTTGCAAGGTCAAGCTACTACTCTCTCTTCGAGATGGGTATCCCAACTGCCACAAGAAAAATCAGTCAAAGAAATTTTGACAGCATAACCTTTCGCATACCATTCGTGATCCATTCCTCTTCTCTACCATTACTTTTATAGAGTTCTCTTAGTGACCACTTTCCAAATGCACGCTAAAATCTTTTTTATTAAATTTTAATTAGGAAATAATCTCCCTCGTACACTTGTCACCCGATCCCTTAGTTGCACCATAAATTCATTTATTAAATTAAATTAATTTCCAATTTCCCTAGCCCATCCTAAAAGTGCTCCTTGATGTCCCTTTATTCCTTCTATTTCCTTTTATGACTGATGCCTTTCTAAAACTTAGTCGTTTTTTATTTAGGAAAGTTCTCTAGACTATATTACTTTATGTGTTTCCACATTCCTTTTTGCATTCATTTCCCCTTTTTCTCTAAGTTCCAAATCAACATGTCTTGCACATAAACAATAATTAATTCTTAGAMAAATTAATTCTCTTTTAAATTCTTAACTTGATTTTTTCTTCATCCCCCTTTTATTAATTGATTAATTAGTTTTTAGTCCTCTTACCCTATTTAGACCTAGGCTTTAATTTCAACTAGGCTTAGCATTTTTTAAGGGAAATTTATAATTAATAAAATTTACTCATACACATTTATTTTAAGGCTGACCATGTCAAAATAAAATATTGTTTTCTAGGCACCTAGGTTCATTGACTCACCTGTGTTAAAAATCGTGATGTGYCCTTCAAGACGCACTATGTGCTCCAAGGGTGTCACTTGCCTTTATTCATGTTTCATTTATGYAACGTGCCCTTCAAGACGTACTACATTCTCCAAGGGTGCCACTTGCCTTTTATTTATTTTGGTAGATGTTCAACCCTCAAAGTCAATACTCCATCAGGAAACCTTKTGGGAGACTAAGGGTCTCTAAGGAATAAGGACCCTGCRTTATTTCACACCCCTTAGAATCTTCATGAGAGACTGACTTAGTCTGCCCTCATGACACCGTAGATCTCTCAAACTAGGTAATCGTTAACCTACAATTTGAGGCACAACGAGAGTGATAGTAGGCTATGGTAGGGATGTTGCCACACCTCTCCCTCAATATATATTTAGTTTTTGTGCATGGCCCCTTTAATCCTAATGTGAGTCTAATTAGCAAGCAATTGCCAACCTTCATCCATCAAATAATCATGTCAATGAATCATAAACAAAATCATAATATACTCGATCATATGACACATATGCATAAATATAAATACCCAAACCATATATAGTCCACTCCCTGACTCGATCCGGAGTCCAAGGAGGTCCATCGATGCCATCTACATTCTCAACCTGTCAAGTGTATTGCACACTCAAGATAAACCCATCAATAGAATTTGTCTATACATAGATATCAAATAACATAACATCATAATCCGTAAGCATCATCATCAGAATCCATAAGTGAAATAGACAACCATATACTAAATCGGATCACTTGCACGCAAGTTTCCTCAAAGAATAAGTCATATCATGTGCGCACAAGAGAGGGATGTTACACTTCTTCACATCCCATTACATTGCTTGAACACCTTTATATAGTTCTATCAACCACCTAAGAACATTCTAGAGGAAGAATCTTCTAGAAGAAGAACCTTCTAAGAAGTCCTCTTACATTTATTATATCTATACTAAGATATCTAACTACAATAGTGGGCCTTATTTAATAATATAATAGACCTAGTCCACCTTACATTGAATGGTCTCCACTACCTCTATAGCTACCTAACATTCCATCCCCCTTATGAAAGGTTTGTCATCAATGCTTGTTATGACGGTGTACAACCATATACCCTGGTTCCATGGATAAGTGTTCACCATAGGTGTAACGACCCCATCGTTACGACTACAAGAGAAGAAAAAGGTGCAATTTTTTTTTTTTAAATGGGACGACAACAACGATTAAAGATAAACAACACATCTGATGGTAGGCACCATGCCCGCTGATAGGAAACAGGCAACTTTGAATCCACGCACTGGCACAAGATAAATTGGGTGAAACATGAATAGAACAACAAGGAGAAACGACTACCCACCCGAAACAATAGGACCACGCCTACAATCTAAAGGACAACATCCCCCTCCCGACACCATGGCCTTGACGAACAAAGACTAGAACCTCAAGGCGTGTGAACCAAACGCATGAAGGCATTCAACCCATGCTCCAAAAGAAAACTTACAACGCTCGACAACACTCACATGGAAAGAACCAACTCCGGCCAAGTTCTCATTCGCCACTATCCAATAGGGTGCACCATGATCCCCTCATTAGGAATCATGCCATCCCCAAGTGATAGGTGTGTCAATAACCTTGGCACAACACATCCTATCTGGGCCGAGGACTCTAGATAGATCTAACGCATTAGGAGCCGAATACCGATAAGAAGACCACACCCACACCCCAACAACAGGTCGATGTGACACAAGAGTACGGAAACAAGGGAAGATGCAAGACAATACACGATTTCGTCAACAACCCAACCCTTTTATTAAGTCTAAACTGGTCAATACTTATGATCTAATTTAGCGTTAAATACAAATCTAATTCAACCAATCTAAATTACAATTAGTCAGTGATTTACGAACCTAACTTAACATGATATACAAATCTAATTTAGCAAGTCTAATTTACTAAATTAGACAATAAATATATATCGAATTAACTTAATCACATATCTAATTTAGCAAGTCTAAATGACTACTAGTCAATAATTTGCAAAGCTAAAAAAAAACTTAAGTACAAATCTAATTCGCAAGTCTAAATTACAAATTAGACAACAATTACAAATCAATCTACCATTAATACAATCTAATCTTAGAAATACCAATATATACAAAAAAAAAACATTCTCGATGTCATGCATAATGCTTATGATTATAATGCTATTAACAAATTATATTCTGAGAAGCTATCTAGCCATAATAACAATATTAAGGTTGTAACGTCTGCCATTGACTAAACTTGTGGTCTAAGAATGCTATCTTCTAGCAAATAAAAGGTGTTTTTCATTATCAATGTTTCACTGTCAAAAGATGTTAACACGCAGGTGAGAGTTAATTACCATTAAACTCAGGAAATACATAATCATTATTAATGTTTCATTGTCAAAGAGATGTTAAAATGCAGGTGAGATTAATTACTATTAAACGCAGAAAATATATAGATGACAAAGCATTCAACGTAGGCCATCAATAAATGAAACCGCACTCTTAGAGAGGGTAACAACATAGTCCAAAGGTAAGTCAGTAACAAAGTGCAGTCTAAAGGGAAAATTGCCAGGTACATAGGCAACGAATGCTGTCTTAAAATGGCCAAATCACCAGAGCAAAATATCCATGCAATGTAACACATTCAACATAAAAACGTAGAGCAATAATCTGCAAGGGATACACATCAATAAATAAATCATAGAGCAAGAGATCAGGCAACGAAAACGCCTTCAGAAATGGCAAGGCAACAAATAAATGCAAAATCATTCCTAGAGAGGGCAACATCGTCGGGTAACAAGCGGATTCGCAGTCTGGACAATGGAAAAATAGTTGTGCCTTATACAAGCCTGTAAATTAAAAGTATCCCATACAGAAAAAGGAAAATCGACTGGATACTTGATTGTTATACAGTAAAAGGGAAATCCCTGAACAAAGAGGTAAACATGTAATCCAAAAAGAATAAGGAGGGTTAAATTCCGCAGGGTAAACTCACCTTCAGATCGCATTAAAGGCACATAATGCAATCATCGTCACTGCTATCAAACATGAAGTGCATTGCCATTAAATAAAAATGTTTCACATTATACACAACATAATAGAAAAATATGATCGCCGTCATTAAATAAATATATAATCTCATTTCCATTAATATAATCTCATTTGCCAGTAAATAAATTCACTGTTAACTGGAATAAAATTGTTGTTTAAAGCTACGAAGGAAAATGACTGTCGCTTGTTTAATGGCAGTCTACAGAAGGGTAAATTTGCCAGTAATTCTAAGTAATTTCTCCCAGTCCAAAACACCAAAAAATAGGAGTGACCAAACACCTAGAAGAACGCCCCTATTCACAGTGACTATGCCCGCCTCCCCTTCCCGATACACAATAAAAATTTAAGCAGACAGTCCAGTAAACTTTCATGGTTGTTCAAGGGCAAAAGATGTAGGCGCTCAAGGGGAGATCTTGTTGTAGTTAAAATCATGGATCGTTGTCATAAGGTTAAAATAAATCGTAGGTATAAGAACAGTAGCTATGCCCCCAATCACACAGTAGAACCACCACTATTGAAACCTCCAAGCGCTACCCAATACACAGTATAAACACAAGAAAAAATACAACTTAGAAACACAGAGAAAAAGAATAAAAATGCAATCAAAATACCTTGAAAACTGTCAATAAAGTCAAGTAAAGTGCAGAGGTAAAATCCCTGGCCATAGGTGTGAAAACGTAAGGTGAAATTTGCGCAGTAACAACATACCAGATGTATAAAAACCACACAATACTTTTCCTGGAAAAGCATTAAAATTGTCGATGACATTCATTTAAAATTGCAGAGATCATTTCATTAAAATGTAGAGATCCTTTCATCAAACACAGAGGGTAATAAGTGAATCGTGGAAGGAAGAATAACAATCATAGAAGTACTCATACTCACAAGGAGCAAGGTAGTCCATCAATATGGAATAATCAACATTGTTAGATGGCTAGGCAGAAACATCCTTCGCTCATCATCCACACACAGAAAAGCGGGGCATTAGGATCTATAGGTCTATTAACACTGAAGTGATGATCATCAATCTAGCTTCTTGTCGACTTCTCAGGTGAGGACTGATGAGCTAGGGACAAGGGCGAAGTAAGAATCACAAACTCATCACAAAATCAATAAAACCATAGGACGGTCAGGAAATGTAGGGGTCGAAAGCCAAGGGAATCAATCAACAACGAGATGAAGGCTATGGGGAAATTAAGTTATCATTTAAAATGCTAAGTTAACACATTCTTACACAGTTAAAAGAACATAACTAAAGCGTAAGGTCAATAACAATCTACCATGCATAATAAAGGAAGCATACCGTAACCCAAGTCGCCTGCTCTGAGTCATTGTCCCGCGCACTCCGTGCTGCTCCCGCTTGCCAACCGATGAGACTTCACCGGTACCTCCCATCCAACGCTAGGGGTGTGCTTCTTCCCCCTTAGCCCCTCGAGCCATAGAGGGGCCACACACACTAAACCAGAGAATCAACTAGCTCCCATCTCGCCTCGCAAGGCCGAGCTACCACTCCTCACCGAGCTGGGTATCCCAACTCCCACAAGCTAAGTTAGTCAAGTCTAAAATCCTGCAACATAACATTACGCATAACAGAAGAGATCCATCATCCTTCTCCTCCCTCCTTTATATAGAGTTTCTAATTCATTTACTTTCCCAAAATCCCATTTAATTTATTGTTCAATAATTTAATTCATTAAAATCCTCCACGTACATGTGTCACCCATCCACTTCATTGCACAAAAAAATTATTTCATTAATTAATTAATTACTCCTATTTCCCTCACCCACCTAAAAGCATTCCTAGAATCGCTCCTAGGTGTCCCCATATTCCCTTACACATTTTAATGGCTTACCCCCTTACTAATTTACTAGTTGAGTTTAATTTAGAAAGTTCTTAAATGCTAGATACCTTACTAAGTTAGTCTTTATGGTTTTTCCTTGTGTTTCCTCTTTCTTTTTTATGCGTCCCTCTTTTTCCTAGTTTCCTAAATCTTTTAAATTCCCTCTTTCYCTTTTCATTTAAAATTCAAATTGGCATGTGTAGAAAATTACCGTTTCCCCTTTTCCTTTTTAATTAATAAATTTTTAATTAGCATATGTGATAAAACAATTATTTCCCCCTTTTCCCCTTTTTTAAATTCTATCCCCCAAAAGATTTTTATAAATTAAATGAATCACTTACCCCCTTCTCATCACATGATTAATGATGATTATCATTATTATTTATTTATTTTTATTTTTATATAAATAGATAATTTTTTTTATCACAAGTACCACTTAGACCTAGACTTTATTTTCCTAGGCTGCGCGACATTTTATTAGGGGAATTGTTTTAAATCTTTCTTATCACGTTATTCGTCCTAAGGCCATTTAGGTTTATCCATTTATTAATTAACAACGTGACATGCCCTTCAAGACGCACTAGGTGCTCCAAGGGTGCCACTTGCCTCATTCTGTTTCCCTTACGCGACGTGCCCTTTAGGACGCACTACCTGCTCCAAGGGTGCCACTCGCCTCTTTCCATTTTTCTTGCGCGACGTGCCCTTCAGGACACACTACGTGCTCCAAGGGTGCCACTTGCCTATTGACTGACTTGGTAGACATCAAAAACCCCTGGATTCAATACTCTGCCAGGTGATCTTGTGGGAGACTAAGAGCCTCTAAGGAATAAGTCCCTTTCCTTATTGCACGCCCCTTAGAATCATCATGAGTGGTTGTCGTAGTCTTCCCTCACAACATCGTGGGTCTTCTCAAACTAGGTAGTCATTAACCTATAGTTCGAGCCACGACGAGAGTGCTAGTAGGCGGTGGCAGGGTTGTTGTCCACACCTCTCCCTCAACGTCTCTAGCTATCGTGCGTGACCCCTGTACTCCACATGTGAGTCTGGTCAACAAGATATCGTTAGCCTACATCATCAACGAATCATGTCAAAAATATATCCATAATCATATCATCTAATCAGATGCACAAATGTCATATATAAAACAATCAAATCCCAATAGTCCACTCCCTGACTCAATCTGGAGTCCAAGAGTTTCATCGATGCCTCTGCATCCTCGAGGTCCAAAATCCTGCACACTCAGGAAAACTGAGTCAATAGCACCTATCTATGTCAATACAACAACATAACATGTCATCTATCCATAACGCCTCATAATCAAAATCAAACGCCTAATAGTATAATAATCTGGATCACTTGCAAACAAGTGTCCTCAAAGAATAAGTTCTCTAGTGTGCGCAAGAGTGGGATGTTACATACACCCACTCTTGGTATAAACTTCCTCCCAAAGTTTCATAGTATATAAATTCCGAAATAATGTGTATCACAGTATCATAAGTCTATCTATCAAATAAAAATGGAAACTGTTGGTGCATATCATATGCGTCCTCCTAGGTCGTCGAGTGCGGACTATAGTTGTCTCACTGGACCTTGACCTGATCTACTGTTCGATGTTGTAGCTTTCAAATGCAATGATCTAGGATGCAGATTGGCTCAACTGTGAGAGCCCCCTCATCCGATACCTGCAAAGAACTCATGTCAATAACATGTGAAGGATCACTAATATAATGTCTCAAAACAGATATGTAAAAAACATCGTGCTTACACCTCAAAGAATCAGGCAAGGCTAGTCGATAGGCCATGGGCCCCTTCCTCTCCACAGTGTCTAAAGGTCCCACAAACCTAGGAGATATTTTATCTCCCTTTCCAAACTTGATCGAAATCTTATGCGGTTTTACCCGCAAGAAGAATCGATCACCAACTTCATAACTACGGTCGACACGGTGTGCATTGACATAACTCTTATGTTGAACCTGCGCTTCTTTAATCCTTTGTATTATTGTTTTCATTTGCTCTTCCATTTCTTGGATCGATTCTGGTCCCACCAAGACCCTATCCTCAAGTCGATCCCAACTCAAATGCATCTAACACGGTCACCAGTAAAGAAACTCGAAAGGTGCCATCTTAATGGTGCTTTGGTAGTTGTTGTTATAAGGGAATTCTACCAGTGGAAAAAATTCTTCCCAATGCTTTTGTTGGTCCATCACATACATGCACAACATGTCTTCCAAGGTCTGTTTCGTTTGTTCGGTCTGCCCGTCAGTCTCCAAGTGATATGCAGTACTAAATTTAAGTTTGGTTCCCAAGGCCTCTTGGAAACTAGTCCAAAATCGTCCAGTAAACACCGATCCTTGATCGGATATAATTCTCTTAGGCATGCCATTCAGCCCCACAATCTCACTGATGAAAAATCTAGCTATGTCAGGTGCCTGATACGTCATACACACTGGAATAAAATGAGCACTCTTCGTCAGAGTGTCGACTAACACAAAAATCGAGTCATGTCTCCTTGCCATCAGTGGCAATCCAATAATAAAATCCATTGAAATAACCTCTCATTTTGATTCCAGAATAGCATGTGGTTGTATTAATCTTGCCGGATGTCTATGTTCAGCCTTTACCTGCTGACATTCTAGACATCTGGCCACATAGCTGACTATGTCTGCCTTCATTCCTATCCAGAAGAATAAGGATTTAAGATCTGCCCTCATCTTCGTGACTCCCAGGTGAGCCATGTATACTTATCTATGAGCCTCGTTTAGGATCAATCTCCTCAACTCGTCGTTCATTGGTACATAAATCCGATTTTTAAACCTCAATAATCCATCGTTGTCAAACATAAATCCTTCAAATCTTGGTACCATCATTGTGTTTTGTCCAATAAAATCCTCGACCTCTTTCTACCAGTCATCATCACACTATAAGGTTAGAATATTTTCACGTAGATTCGTCTGAAGAGGCAACACCGAAAATATGCGTGGTCTTCGACTCAATGCATCTGCCACTCGGTTCACTATTCCTTTTATGTAAGAAATCTTGAAATCGTACTCGCTAAGCAGTTCTGACCAACGTCATTGTCACACGTTCAGGTCGCTTTGCGTAAAGATGTGATGTAGTCCGTAGTGGTCTGTATTTAGTTCAAATTTTCATCCAACGAGGTAGTGTCTCCAAACCTTCATGGCATAAACAATGGCTAACAACTCAAAATCGTGTGTCGCATAGTTCTCCTCATGCCTTCTCAGTTTCCTCGAGATGTAAGCGATCACTCAATCATCTTGCATCAAGAGTCTGCCTAAGCCTTCCTTGGATGTGTCAGTGCATACCAAGAAATTTGCATCCATGTCAGGGACCTTTAGTATCGGTGTCATTGTCAACAACTCCTTGAGCCTCCAAAATGCTTCCGCACATTTCTTGGTCCAAAAAACTTCTTGTTCTTCTTCTGCAATTCCGTGATCGGATTTGCTTTCTTCAAAAATCCCTTAATGGATCGTCGATAGTATCTTGCTAAACCCATGAAGCTGTGCAGTTCCAGGACATTAGTCAGCACAGGCCATTCCATAATAGCCTCGACCTATGCTGGATCCACAACGATACCTTCGCCGGAGATGAGGTTCCCTAAGTAGTGAATCTTTGATTGATAAAACAAGCATTTGGACAACTTCCCAAACAATTTATGCTCTCACAGACACTGTAGTACCAAGCGCAAGTGCTCGCCATGCTCCTCTGTCGTCCGAGATTAAATCAAAATATCGTCAATGAATACTTGGATGAACTTGTCCAAGTACTCGCGGAACACCCCGTTCATCAAACTCATAAATACCCTCGAGGTGTTTGTCAGTCCAAACGGTAAAACAATAAACTCGTAATGACCAAACCTCACCTTAAAGGCGGTCTTAGGGACGTCATCCTCCTTGATTCGTAACTGGTGATACCATGATCGCAAATCGATATTTGAGAACAAATCGAATAGATAATTTAGTTGCAAGAAAATAATAATTTAGTTGCAAGAACATCAACCCATTTCTTTAGTTCCTTCAATATTTTCTAGAATGCTACGACTCCCTACATCTACCTTGTGGTTTAAAAACGAAGAGGCTGATGAATTTCTAAAGAAACATAAATGAGGGGAGAGGTTTCTAAGCAATTATTTGGAGGACTCAAGTAGTAACCCCAATGTTTCCAGGATTGAGGTAACTTCACTAAAATACGCATACAAAGAATTTGCATGGTTGTTTTCCCATATTATTGTTTTGGAATCTACTGCATTTGTACCAAGAAATATTATATATGCCTTGCATTTTTCTTTGCATGAAAATCCATTATAGATTGGGGTTATCTTATTTCGAGTGAAGTTTGTTTCCAACTGGGTAATTTGAAAAAGACTCAAAAGTTATGTATGACTTCTTACCTCGTCTATGCCATTACTTNTATATGCCTTGCATTTTTCTTTGCATGAAAATCCATTATAGATTGGGGTTATCTTATTTCGAGTGAAGTTTGTTTCCAACTGGGTAATTTGAAAAAGACTCAAAAGTTATGTATGACTTCTTACCTCGTCTATGCCATTACTTATGGTCATGTATTTGAAGACTTGTCGAAGAAAAATAATGTTAATTTTAATATGGAACCAATTTATGCATGGTATTCGACTTTGCATAGACACAAAGATCAATATAATTTTACCCAGTTCATAACAATTTTATTTCAGAGTTCGAAAAGTTAATTTTTGTTCCTGGTACGTCAAGAC
Organism: Picea sitchensis; assembly: GCA_010110895.2. Lineage (NCBI taxonomy): Eukaryota > Viridiplantae > Streptophyta > Pinopsida > Pinales > Pinaceae > Picea > Picea sitchensis. The sequence continues at coordinate 57,559 of SNQJ01S0006174.1, read as the reverse complement.
TATCTCTTGAATCAACCACCTTTCTCTATGGGAAAGGATTTTATGAAACTTCTGAAGAATGTTTTATTATCAGGTTGTTTGGTGGTGAATAAAAGCCTTTTATTCTCCCATTTTATGTATCAAATAGACTTTTTGTCGAGAAAATGCACAGACAATATAAATGTTGGGTCCATTTCTTTTATGAGAAGAGTAAAAAAATTCCATACCCTTACCATGGAAAATTGGATAATTCAGTGTAAAAAACATAACCCACCTCGACGAACTCACAGGTCATCATCACCAGTTGGGCTTAAAGGAAGGAAAATGTGTTAATGGTTTTGACCTGGATAACAAATTCACTACATATATGGAATTAATCGGTTATTCTTCTTATTTCACTAAAGTTGAACAATTTCAAGAAGAGGTGGAGATAATCTAGATCTCCCTAAAGTGACGATATACCAAGTTTAATATAACATGAAAGAAATAATAAGAACTAATGAAGGTTACTGACAACCCAACAGGGAAGTGACAAACAAAAACCCTAATTCACCAACAAATTCCTATAAGAGTACTCCATCGAGAAAAAATAATAAAACTAGTTGTATGGATATGAGAAAAGTGTTAGTTGGAGGGTCTAGCGATGCAGGTGATAAGGACCCACCAAGAAAAAATATTGAAAAATCCCATATTGCATATAATTCTATTAAAAGAAAAAGAAATACACCAACAACAAGGTTGAGCATACCTGAAATCTAGGAAATTCCATGAGGAATGGATATTGACGAGCTCATTGAAGAATCTAGTTGGTCTGCACAAAAACTACTGGAAACCAAGGAAATTGTTGAATCCCTAATTACCCAGGAACCTAAGATAATCAAGGAGGAATCTTCTACTTTTCACCGTGCGACATACAATCGTGAATCCAAAAAAACATTAGTGGAAAAAATCAATAAAACAAAGTCATCAGAAAGATGGAAATCATCAATTGATTTTGATGGAGTTGCACCATAAAAAATTGCTTAATTCCACAGTTCAACTAGAGAATATTTGAAGCAGTCTATTGATACCATGGAAAATAAAAATTCAGAGTTGAAACAAAATATTAAAGAATTAGAAGGGGCCTTGATTTCAAGACCATTATTTCCAAAGCCCTTGAATACAATTCAACCCACACTTGTATTAGAAAAACATTCAAAACACATCAATAAATGTAAATTCTCCTCAATTTTATTACAAGAAATATGAAAATATGTTGGTGATGCCATACACAAAATAATTGATATAATTCAATAAATTTGGGACCTTGCTCAAAGTATTGCTAGTTTTTCATCAAGAATAAAAAATTTCAAGGAATATCTGCAAAAGGACCTAGAAAATGATGAAGGATTTTATAGGGAAGTTGTGAGTACATTCTCAACAAAAGTCTCAAGCTTAAGTCTCAAGAAAAAATTCCTTCGACTTACCAAATGAAATAGGTCAATGCATGTTAGATGAGAAGAATTAAATATTTGAAAGAAATGATAAATGAGATTGATGTTTTAAAAAATAAAAATAAAAAGTGATTTGTTCCTTAAACTTGTGGATCTTATTAAGGAACTTGATGGTCCTAATTTATTGATGGTTAGCATGCTCTTATCAAAGGAAACCTTTATGGGAACACTTAATGCATTAAAAGTAGCTTGGGAAAATGAATTCACCGAAACAATAAAAATTTTCGAAGAAGAAGTTGAAAAATGGTTGGTCTGGTATATCAATAGAAATGATGAAGTTGATGACACATTGCATGAATCAGGTATGGATCTGAGAGAATTTGAAAATGAATTATTTGAAATTGAAATTAAGCATCAGATTATCGTAGCTCCTTTAAGGGAGTATATCGAGAAGTGGTTGAAGAAAACATTAATCAAAATTATCAAGCCATAAAATCAAGAAACATTTGCGGTGTTTATGCCACCTCAACCAAAACATGCATCTATAAAAGAAACACCTCCAAGCAAGTAAAAGGTCGTGAGAAATTTCCATCACAATAAGTCAAGCAACAACTTTGTTGCCCCCTTTTTTAAGTCTATTTATTCCACAATCATTTGTCATACTTCCTTCTACTTCTCAGTATTATGTGAAAACCAGGTTGATCCTTGATTGTTTTCCTCTAATCTTCCAGGTCTTTTCGTTTTATGGTCTGTGGGAGCCCCATCCCAGTATTTTTTTAAGGGAAAATGCAAATATTTTCTTTAAAGAAATTTACTTTATATTTAAAGACTTATGTTATTTTTTGAGACTCCAAGAGAACTACTTGGGATACTACATTATTGTATTCTCAAAGACTTTGATTTGAAGCTTTAGTTTCCAAATGTTTAATCCATCATAATCTTTTTGGTGTTTAATGGAATGATCATTTGAAATTCTCTTCTATATGTGGTCCATATTTCTTATCTCTTTATTGTGGATATTGTTTATTATCTTTATGAATGATGTGATGTAAATGAAAACCTTTTATTTATCATACTCATTTGGTTTATGTATTCTATAATATATTGTATATATTTTCTTTAAAACATTCCTAGTCCCAATATTAGGTATTGTTCTGAATGTGAATGTTAGCTTTTCAAAAGTATGGTCCTTCTCAGACTTTGCTATATTTATGTTTATAATTTCATAAGTAAAAGAGGAGCATCACCTTTCTAAAAATGGAGGGGGATTCATTTCCTCGTGAGGTTGACCTTAAGACCATAAAACAATATTTTAGATCAACATTTTTTGTGACTCCACTGAGGAGAGAAAAAGGCTAGTTTTGCATATGTAACATCCAGTTCCATTGAGCACTTTTATATTGACTTATTCTTTGAGGAAACTTGTGAGCAAGTGATCTGGTTATGATACATTATGGTTATGCTTTCATTATGAGTTATATTATGATGTCATTATGATTTATATGTTAATTTCTAGATGTACATATATTGGCAGGTATTATTGATGATTTCTCCTGAGTGTGCACGATATATTATAGGTTGAGGATGTCGATGGCCTCAATGAACTTCCTTGGACTCTGGATTGATTTAGGGAGTGGACTTGTATTGGTTTGAGTTTTGAGTATTTATTTACATGTATATATGATTACTTCAGTATGGATATTATGCATATGGATTATTGACATTTTTCCTTGTCAGTGGATGCAGGCTTGGTGACGCTAGCTAATCCACCTCACATATGGAGTAAAGGGGCCATACACAGAAACCAAACAGATGAGGGAGAGGTGCGGCAATGTCCCTATCGCAGCCTACTATCACTCCTTCTGTGACCTAAACACGTGGTTAACGATTACTTCATTCTGAGTGGTCCACGATGCCATGAGGGAATACTGAGACAATAGCTCACGAATAATTCTAAGGGGCATGAAATAAGTAGAATCCTTATTCCTTAGACAACCCTTAGTCTCTCACAAGGTCGACCAAGTGGAGTGTTGACTCCAAGTGTCGGACAAACTTCCAAACTAGTCAAAGGTGAGTGACACCCTTGGAGCACGGAGATGCGTCTTGAAGGTTACATTCCGTAATCAAGTTGTGAGTCAATAGACAGATAGAAGGTCTAGAAAATAAAATAAAATACTTAGACTTTGATAGAAAATAGCATGCAAATGATTATTAAATTATAAACCAGAAAATAACAAAAGTCTAAGTCCAAAGAGATTTGATGAAGTAAAACTCAAAAATGGAATAAAGGGATTTAGATTAGTAAGTTAAGAAAATGAAGAAATTAAAATAAAGTGGGTAGATGAACATGTGTGCATGAAAATAATAAATGGAATTTTAAATAAAAGAAAATAAAAACATGTGAGAATAGGTGGTTCACATAGAGAAGCATCTTGAGTCAATCTACCATTAATTCTAACTAAAAGAAGACTCCTAATCCAACTCAAACTAAAATCTAGTTAGGGGACACAAAATAAATGAGGGATTGGGGAACTAAGGGACAACTAAGAGGAAAAATAGGAACAAATTGGGGAATGTGAGGGAAAATGCCTAAATAAATAAAATAAAAAGAGAATTAACATGTGCAACTTGGGTAGAGTGTGACACATGTAGTGGGTGAATAATCATTTAATTAAATTATTAAAAATTAATTATTTGTGCATGAGGACACGTGTCATGGGTATTTTTTCTATAAAATAAATGGAGAGGAAGGGGCAAAGATCTCACTTTTTTTGGAAAGTATTGTTATGCTGTCAAAATTTTATGAACTAGTTTACTTGTTGAGAGTTGGGTTCCAAAATTGTGTAGAGAGTAGAAGATCTTCCCTGTGAGGCAATTTTTGGTGCTATTGTTTCTTGGTTTCTTGTGTGTGGCCCCTTTGCGGATGGGGGTCTAAGGGAGAAGAAGAGTACCCCTAGCGTTGGCTAGGAGGTATCAGTGAAGATGTTCGATTAGCAAGCAAGGGATGGGTGCAAGCTTCCAACTAAAGATTGTATTTGAGCACATCAACATTCGGTCATGGTATTTTACTGTTATAGTTATTTGTGGTATTATAAATGTTAAATTGAAATTACCGACTTTAATTCAGATTGTATATTTTATTTAAGAAATGATCCTTGAGATGTATATTGTATTTTATGCCTACCCAGATCTATGGAAGATTGATACATTCACCTTAATCGTTTAATAATCCATTATTAATTTAATCTAATGGAAGTGTCATATTGGTTTTAAATTGATTAGAATGAAATTGCACAAATTATGCATTTATAGGTTATCGATTCACTATTAAACATTGGTTGACGGTCATCAGTTTCTTGGATTCAATTCCATATATATATTACAATTTAACTCTAACACTTGTGCATGTAGATATCAGTTAATATTATATCGCTTAGATCTACATTGCATTTAATTAATTGGTAACCATAAGAGATTTTATCTTATTCAATTCATTTCTCTACAAAAATTTGGATATCACTGTTAGGTTTAGGAAAACAAATTTAATTTTAAAAATAAGTATATATGCACCAATGACCATGCAACATGAACAAATAGTATGGATACCAGTCATAATCCTTTTTCCAAACCAACACAAAGTGTATCGTTATCAGATGTCCTTGATTGTGTTCTCTCTCCCTTGATAGATATAATGTAACAAGAAAATTGTTTAGAATTAGGGTGATTAAGATTTGGTATTGCGAAACCCTAAATAATTTCAATGTCGTTAGTCCCTGAAAGGATCTTACCATTCCTCTTGATTGATACCTTGTGACTTGGTCTATACTTGATAAACCTTGATATCTGAGAACCTCCTTCTCTTTTTCAGTCTTAATACACTTAATTTTTGGTTGTAGCTAACTCCATCTTATTCCTTCAGTGATTTGGAAATGGCGTTATAATAGTCCATGTTAAAATGAATTCTCTTACAGTCTCAATTTTTAGCTATGTTTGGGAATTTCACACGTAGGTTTCATAGCTTCTTCCATCTATTGGTTCCTCCACGTATTTTATGCTTAAACTGAGAATATAATTTTATTGTTGCTGGAGGTATGGAACACGTACGTAGTAATTCCTCCACCCGAAAGTTTATCTAGTTAATTTGTTATAGGAAAGTTGAATGTTGGATGGGAAGATTGATTTGCATGACGCAATCTCATTTTATATGTTGAAACCTAATCAATTCACAAATTCCTAAAACCTTTTGGTCTTACAATAAAACGTTATAAAATATATTTTTATATTTATTTAGTCCCATTAATTTCTTTTGATTACGAACTTTGTACCTTACATTTTAAAATATGTAAGCGCACCAACCTTAGTTTGGGTTAAAATTTTAACAAGTAATTAAATTCCAAAGAAAAGTCTAGTAGTAACTTAAAGATAGATGTGATTTCTCCTTTATCGCATGATTCCATTGGAAAATAAACTTTCTTGTAAATGACCTGCCAGATGGAAAGATAAGGTATAAAGTAAGGGAAACGTATTGAACTCTTGTAAGTGAATATAAAACTAGAGAATTACATTTAAATTCATCTGTGCCAATTAGGATATTGGTTCAGCTTGTGCTTTTCAAAATATTAATTATGGATTAAAAAAAATAAAAATTTATGAGATTAATAATCAATATTTATGATAGCCTATTCCATGTAATTCTAGAGAATCGTAATCTGATTTTATGATGTCCATATAAAAGTCGATAGAGATCTATTTAATCTATGTACACTACATAATGGTTGATGGTGTTAGAGGCACCATATGTTGATGTCAAGTGAGAAAATTATAATGACAATTAGAAAAAGAATTATATACATTCACATGATGGATTAATTTAATTCCCTTTACATTTTTAAAATACTAAGTCAAAGGTTATAATTAAGTTTGGATTAAAGGAGTCTCTATTGATGTTTTATTAATGTTGTAATTCAGTGATTGCGAATAAAGATTATCTCAATGTTACTTAATTGAGTTAGACACATTGATCGTATTAGTGTTAAATTATTGGACTTAGTTGTGATGAATATCATTAATGTGATGAGTATTGAAGTAATGTTTAAGGATTACATTATATATATATTTTGCTATTTTGTTTGTAATTGCTTTTATATGTGTTACGAAAAGAGGCAACGTTACATATGGTATCAGAGTGGGTTCAACTCTGTGACAAAGGACCCATTATGCCTTCCACTATTTTGTTTTATAGTTATGGATGCATCACTAATATAAATTGGATTTGTTCATGAGAGGTATCATGGTCTAAGGACGCAGGATGAGTAGATGATGTGGTGTGGGGGGAAGAGGTATGCTTCCTCTGAGAGAATACAGACATGAGGGATTGACTCCACTTGGAGAGGATCAGACTACTAAGCAGGAGCAGGTGATGAGATCCTTCTAGAGGATGTCATAAAATTTGATCCACTTCTTGGATCGAGATGAGGGTAGAGAGTATGTGCCCAATGAGGGTTCACATCGCACTCCAACAGGTAGTAGTAGTATACACAAAGAACTCGAGAAAGTGAAATTTCTCGATTTTTTGGGTGCTACAGACGGCTTAACTGCCAAGGAATGGTTGGAGAACATGGCGATGTTCTTTGAACTACATGATTACACCTCCAACATGAAAGTTTGAATGGCAGTCTTTCATCTGAAAGGGAGTGCTCTTCTTTGGTGGAAGACACTCTTACCTCAACTAAACATAGTTGTTGAAGACGTGTCATGGGAATTGTTCAAGTAACAATTCCAGGAGAGGTACTTGTCTAATGAATTCATTGAGAACTAGATTAATGAGTTCAACGCCTTATGAAAGGGTAGTCGTATGGTACTAGAGTATGAGGCTAGGCACATGGAGCTAATTAGATATGATCCACACCTAAACATTGAGAAATTAAAGGTTAACAAGTTTGTGTTCTACCTCAACTTCAACATCAATGTGAAAGTGAGGATATTGATGCCTTAGACGTTGCACGATGCAGTTTAGAAGGCCCTCATTGTTGAGGAAGAGTTGAACAGTGGGTGTCAGGGTAAGACTCTTTCTAGGAACACTGGACAGGCTCCACCTGGAGCACAACAACATCAGACACCAGTTGTTATGAGGAAAATCTCTCTATGGATAGGGGTAAAACACAACAGATGGAAATGAATGCATAAATCAACTCTAATATCAAGTATGCTATATAATAAAATATGCTAACAAGACAAGATAAGAGGCCTACCTCGTCCAGATGTTCAATGAAGTCCACTGTTGAGCACTTGACTCAAAGCAATATACCTGCAACTAGTCCTCAACAACCAAGCAACGCAAGAATATGGTGATAATATATGATGTTAGCACATTCAATAGAATAATCCATCAACATTCATAACAAAAACACCCATGGAATAATAATTCAAATATCTGCAAGATATTAATTGGATGAGAAAAGAGTATTTCTATTAAGATATAATCAACATAAGTGAATGAGTTACATACTTTTGTGTCGGCACAGTTCAAAATCGAGAAACTAAGTTCCTTCCAGCTGGGCCTCCATCACTTAAATCCTCCACCATAGGAAATATCATATAAGAGAGACAATTAAGTTCTTAATCAGTAAGGGAAGAGCTTAGGGGTTGAATAATGTGTTCAAACTTAAAGGACAAAGGGATGCAGACTCAATGTGAAATGAATAATTTCTCTAGAGTAACTTTTCTCTCAAAGTTAAATTCTTTCTCTCTCTTTCCATAGCTCGGATTTGGCCCATTTATATTCTTCAAATGGAACTGAAGGTTCGAGTCAGAAAATTTCCAGTAAATGGAAGGCCAAGGATCATTGATCTCATGACGTGACATGGAAACCCGACACCATTTTTCAATTTTGGGCACATTTCCCGATGTACATGGGTTGTAATGGTGCAACCTACGTATACACATGTTGCATAGTAGGAAAGGTGCATATATGTGGAAAAATTAAATTTTTAGCTCTGGGATTTTCAAAAAGGGAACTTCAAGTCTGCATAGGGAAATGGAAAACGACATTTTGTGAAAGATTGTATGGGGTGAGGCAAATCTTTCTATAACATATGCCCCATAATATGTGAGGTCATAGGAGTATCTGTGATGGCCGAAATACATTATAAAAACCCAGAAGTGGAGTAATGGGGACCTAGCTGGAAGAATTAGTTTCTCATTACAATCTGTACTGAATTTGCATACATGGCTGCCAATTTGAATTACACTGCAGATCCATGTAAAAAATATACCAAACAACTTTACATGGACATGAATAGGAAAATACAAATGTGGTTACATGCCAAAGGTTGTCATGGTCACGAATGAGGCCTAGTAACACCAGTCTCAAAGTCAATCCGAAGATATATGTATACAATGGAGTACAATTTTATCTCCCATGATCACTGAAGTCACACAGGCATTGGTCCAATGAAAAGATAGTAACAACTCAGGAAAGTTGTGGTTACAAACTGATGTCTTCAAGTCTTCTACACAATCTTCCAAAAGCGCAAGTCTACATCATGTGAATAAACGAGTTGAGGTTGAACACAATGAGACTTTGTTTGATTACCGATCATTGAGGTATACCATTAAAAAACGAAAGACATCCTACCGATGATGAAAGTAGGTATCAAGGCATCGAGTACATTCTTACAAGTGTGAATAAAGGAGTCGAGGTCGAGCACTTGAAGAATTCATTGATCTGGAGACATTGATGTATTCCCAACTGTCGATGGTGAGAGAAATTGCCACTAATGAATGCAAGCCTCTAGGTACTCATAGGAATCTAGGTCTCATTTCCATAATAGATGGGTTGAATTCGATGGAAAGAGACCCGCTAAAAGGAGAGCATTAAGGCATCTCTCATCATTCAGCATGAGGTACAAAGCATGAGCTTGATGATTTGGAGGAAATCAGAGAAAGAACATGTTCATGAACTAATGACCATGTGCATCTTTGGCATGTGCCAAGTGCAAGCGGTACACGAAAAAGAACCTATGAATAAAAGACAATGAGGAAAATGATTGACAAAGGAGAGGAAACCACCAATAAGGCTAATGGCATCCAAGACATTGCACGAATCCCAATGTGTGAATAGATGTATTGTCGTCGAACACAAGGGAAACCACCCAATCAACGACCAATGATGAAATGCTGACTGTTGGGTTCAATTTTACCTACCCATGAGGAAATTAGGAACAAGGTGCACAATAGGACTACATCTTCATGTGATTCTGGGAAAAAATGAGGGTATGGTCGACATGCAAAGTCAATATTTTTGAGGAATGGTCGACACAAGTTGATAAACATCCTTTGAACAAGAGCATGAGACATATGGAAGAGTTTGGTAGCATGGAATCGATGTTGAAACCATGAGATACAGGAGGAATCAATCAAACTCTCGATAAGGACTGGAAGAGTAATCAGTCCGGGGAGTAAACTCTCTGTAACGAGCTCAGATTCCTAAGGCCATGCTAAAACCAAAATTATGATGACAAGTGGACTCAAAAATTTTGTGCTTTGTTCAAAGGTGACACGAATGCTTCCAATATAAGATAATACTCCCTTCCCACACGTCTTTTTTGTTTTTTCATATTCAAATGAATGCTATGATACAGAGGAGGAAACAAGTGTCGAAAGTAAGCAAAACTAGTTCCATCAATGTAACATACCTATGCTCAATGCAAGGAGGGGCATGTGGGATATGGACACGTGAGGGAATGTTCCCTCTTGGGTATAAGGTGTCAAGTTTCAAAAGACATAAATGAGGCTCTTCTTGGTTGAGGATGCAAAAAATGTGAGGCAAATGGTTTACAACGCAAAGAAAGAACCAACAATAGGCTCAATACTGCAAGAAAGAGCATGGGATGCAATCACAACTTAACGCCAAAAAATGTCCTTTTTCATAATATTAGTCTACTTGGTTTGAAAAAGGGATAAAATTGTACCAAATATACGTCCTTTCAAATCCAATTTACGAGTGTGAAAGAGACAAGTTCACTCGACAATATTTTCTCTTTTTGAAAATGAGTCAAAAAATAACTTAAATCAAACTCGCTTGGGATTCCTCTATGTATAGGTCAACACATTTATGAGTGAGAAATGATGTTCAACATAAATTCATGTATTAGCTATAAGGGACTCCCGGTCCTATGGAAGAAATCGTTGCATGGGCACCAAGTGAAGCAAAGGATCTAACTAGGGTACCCATGTTTGGTGAGTCTCTACCATTTGATAACGACACGTCTTGTAGCAGATGGAGGTTTTTGTGTCGGTTAAAAATGGGTTCGTACCTAAGGAATATGAGTGTCATTTATAGGACAATGCAAGTGTGTATGATGGAATGAATACCTATCCTATATGCTGGGTAGCGAAAATACATGTATGTAGTTACGGACAATCGACATAACGCTAAAAACTGCAAGAATCCCTGGAGAAAACTACAAAAAACAACTCAATCCACTGTTGTATTAGTCCATTAGGTTAAAATATGATCCGAAACTATGTAAAGTGGGTAAAACCTTATATAAATAATAATAAAAACCAAATTTTACTATGTCATTTGACTTTTTTACCCAAATAGTGGATTTTGGACCAAATTACCTCTGATAATCAACTGGTGATTATGGTAGATGCGAGTGATGGAATCGGCGGCCGCCTGGACCAGGTAATTCCTCTTCCCCTCCTCTTTCTTTCTAGTGGATTACATTTTTTATTTAGGTTTGAAATTTTAAGTTATCTAGAGCGCAAATCAAAAGTTTAGGTGTACACGGGCTAACATTCATCGGGTCTCATATACCCATGATTATATGCAGTTGTCTAAAAGAAATCTAGTGTATACTCAACCCTATACACAAATGGGAATGTTGTATCCTGTGTTTATGTCCGTAAACAAAGTTTTTGATGGGTTCTAACTCAAAAGTGATGTTTCTATGGCAAGATGGTTCTAGAGTGGAGGGAAAGGGAACATGAGGAGGTATATGCTGCTGTGGAAAGAGATCAGGGGGCCAAAATGGCCTTGAAAAGATGTGGGTTGTAAAAGTTTTGGGCACTCAAATGGATGAGGGCCCAAGTGAGGTTGCTACAATTTCTCATGGATTACCGGGATCCAGACAGTGAGAGATTCAACCTTGATGGGAAACCATTAAGGATTGAAGTCGAGGATATTTGTTTCTTAACAGGGTTGTTGTGTCGAGGTGAGGTGGTGAACCTCAAATCCCGGGGATATGGGAGTGGTATGAAGATAGAAGAATACATATATGCTCACTACATTCCAGGGATCTAAAAGGTCAAGATTCAACTCCCCATCCAAGCGATAAAAAATCTAAGCCTCAATATTGTTGTCCTCATTTTGATCGAGATCACAGGATCGACTTCGTTGCATCGGGCATAGAGGTCACTTATGTTCTACTCCATGGAGTGTTTGAGACCCACGGTGTACGATTGGTGCACCTCGCTACTGTATAATATGAAGATCCAGTTGACAGAATGTAAACATGGTGATAAGAGGAACTTCAGGTTTGCTTCCATCTTGTGTAACTTTTTTTTTGAGTGGGTTCCAGGTTTGGGACCTAGAGTTGAGATCATTCCTCAAGGACCTCGTGATCCAACCATCACACGATGGACCGAGGTGATGAGACGACAGGGGGGAGGTAGGGTGCCCACACCCTATAATGATGATTTCTTTTACTGGTGGAGACAATAGGTCATTTCTCTGGATAACTACCCCTATGCAGGGATCGACTTCAAAGGGGACCTTGACATGCCATTGCATTTAGGGACCGCCTAAGGGGACATAGATATGTCAAAGTTTTTAAATATTTCATTTTTTTTTGTATTTTTGTATAGTAACACAAAATGTTTTTTGGATGATGTTTAAGTACTAACTAGACACATATGTGATGCAGATGTAGGTCCATGACAACCAGACGTGCCTCCACAACATCGTCGAAGGCACCGGGGAGATGAGGCGGCAGGAGGAGAAGCAGAGAGATTCCTTCAAATGTTTAGGGAAACCTATCTCTCTTGACACATAGGATTTCGATGGTTCAAGTAGAGGATCTGTCGGAGGCTATGCAACGACAAGTGGTTGGAGTGCCCAGAGCTTGGGTGTGACTCTTTCGGTGTCTCACAAATGTCATAGTTTGTTATCATGAAACACATACAGTGCCACAGGTGTATATGTCATGGATTTTGTATTATCGACTATATATATGTATTGAGGGTGTTGGCCCCAATTTTATACTATAAACATCATATTTTTTGAAATATATATAAAACATGGTTCATCTACTTTACTTATGTTACACTATGTACATTGAAGAGAATGTTTTCCTTTTTTTAGTTATGTGACAAATGCCAATATAAAACAAATTTAGCATAAGCATCGAATACATAATTAGAACTCCTAGGTATGTGATGAGAAGTAATAAAATCAAATTGTCATTCTAAAAGGCGTACCCGTAGGAATCATCAGAGTAATGTAGGGTCGCGCACACGATAACTATCGTTCAAATGACATACTACTAACTGGGAATCCAGGCAAACCTCCAAAGAGAGAATACCATGTGAAATGTCATCATGCAAAAGTTCTATAATGATGCTATATTCGGCCACATTATTCGCGGATGACCCTAGGAATACGCCACCTGAAGACACTAGTAGACCCTTGGGTGAGTAAACCACCCAAGAGGTGGAAGCCAAGTTTTGTGTATGGAAATTGGCTCCATATGCAAATCTTAAGTAAACCGAAGACTCCGTTGACATCTTCAAACCAAGGGAAAACTCGATAAGAAAGATGAACAAAAAAATAAAGGAAAAATATATATACACTAAATTACATTAGTATACAAAGAGTTACACCCAAGCTTGGGGCTCAAGAGTAATATGTTTTCAAGTAGAGCCCATTCCCGGGATCAACCAACATGTTCCCTTCATAATCTTCTAATTCATAGGCTCTTTTTTCTAAGACATGTCGCACGATATAGGGGTCGTGCCACATGGGTTTGAACTTGCCTGCCCCTAACGGTTCTTTGGCTTGATCATATAAAAGGATAAATTCACCCTCAACATACAACCAAGGATAGACAGACTTATCGTATTGTACCTTGACATGTATTTTATTCACTTCGATAGTCGAATAAGTGTCTCGACGTTGATCGTCCAGGCTCTCTATATGTACGAGGCATCGCTCGAGATCGAAAGTTTCAGGGAGGAGCACGAATTCCAATCTAAGAGAAGGGATTTCACATTCAATGAGGAGCGCGAATTCCAATATAAGAGAAGGGATTTCACATTCAATAGGTAAGATTGACTCCACACCATGTACTAACTGGAAAGAAGAAAATCTGGTGGAAGTCTTGACCGAGGTTCGGTATGCCCAAAGTGCAGGATATGGCATAATATGCCAATCAGATTTGTTCTGGATGATGGTTCTCTGCAAAATGATCTTCAAAGACTTATTGAAGGCCTCTACCTATCCATTTTCCTAGGGGTAGTAAGGGGAAGAATGACCATTCTTAAACCCCAGCTTGGATGCTAGTTCTTCCATCATTTCATTATGAAACTGACTTCCATGATCAGTGACAATCTCACTCGAGATTCCTAACCTAGTGATAATTTGATTGAATATGAAGAAGGAAGAGTATTCCCGTCAGACTTAATTATAGGCATGGCCTCGACCCACTTACTAAAGTAGTCTACAACCACGATAATGTGTTGATGGCCCCCAACCGAAATTGGGTTGCAATCCACAAAGTCCACCCCCCACTTGGTGAAGGGACTGACAATAATTCCTGGATGGAGAGGGGATGGATGCGAGAACATTTTTCAAGTGAACTCCTAGCAGGGGTGACACTTCTTAACCGCTTCAACTCAATCTTTAAATATAGACGTCCAAAAATAATCAGCTCGCAAAATGTTTTGGGTTGTCGCAAGCCCGGATAGATGACCACCAAAAGCCCCACTGTGGCAATCATTTAGAATTGACTCAGCTTCTTCGTGATTTAAACAATGATGAAGGACATTGTATATTCCTCAACGATATAGAGTGTCGCCGACAATAAGGTAATTCTTGTCTTGGTATCGTACACGCCATCAGTCATCTCGCGAGAGATGCTGAGGGAACTTCAAAGTTTGAAGATAGAGAACAATGTATCCATACTAGGGTTTAGATGACAAGACAAGAAAAATGTTTTCATCCACAAAATAATCAACATGAATAAAATCCTCGTCCGATCATGGGAAGTTAGATATTAACTCTACAAAGACTAGTGATTTCTTGGATTTTATAGAGGCAAAATCGAGATCAAATTCTTGTAAAATGACAATCCATTTATTTTTTTTTTCCCCTATGATACACTTGGTAAGGACATATTGAAATGGATTTACATCGACAACCACAGTAGTTTTGTAAATAAATATATAATGGTGTAATCGTTGGAATGCGTGGATGACAACCAAAGCTAGCTTTTCGAAGTGAGAATATTTGAGCTCAGGACCGACTAAGTTTCAAATAAGATAGTATATGACGTGCTCACGGAGCTCATCATCCTCATGAACCAAAACCATACCAATTGTCTCTTTGGACACAGAAACATAGAGCAAGTAATATCTATTCTATTCTGGAGACTTCAGCAGAGGTGTCGCTACAAAGGCTTTCTTCAAAGCATCGAAGGATTCATGGGCTCGCTCATCCCAGATAAAAGGGGTGTCCTTGTTCAAAATACGCATGAAACCCTTAGTAATATTGGCATAGTTTACTGTAAACTGATGTAAAAAGTTATATTTCCCATGTAAACCTTGAAGTTGTCGAATAGTGCACAGGGGAGGCAATCAACGTATTTCCTCAACCTTTAACGGATATACCCTGTTCTCGATCTC
Source organism: Picea sitchensis (assembly GCA_010110895.2). NCBI lineage: Eukaryota > Viridiplantae > Streptophyta > Pinopsida > Pinales > Pinaceae > Picea > Picea sitchensis. Next base: position 42,242 of record SNQJ01S0006174.1, on the reverse strand, counting down.
AGAGACTAAAAATCCTAGAATACTTCCATACCTAATGAAAAATATGAATTTATGAGGGTTCAACCGAATTCTATAATGACGACATCTTTCAAAAACGATTCGAAGGTGCTTAGGGTGATCCACTCTCTTAGGAGAGTGACTAGCGAGATCGTCAAGATAAGCTTCGACTATATGCTTAAGATTGTGGAATGCAAAGTTCATAGCACGTTGGAAGATTGATCCGACATTTTTAAGGCTGAAAGGAATCTTCCGGTATGCGAAAGTACCCCAAAGGACAAATAAATGTCATATTATGTTGATCCTCGGGTTTAATTTGAATTTGGTTATACCCTGAAAAATCGTCCATGAAATAAAAAACTTCGCTTCCCGCACACTCACCGAGAATCTAATCGATGAAAGGTGTTAGGAATTTGTCTTTAGGACAGACTTTGTTCAGGTCGTGAAAATACATACATACACGGATGGTTCCTTGCTTCTTATTTACATGAACGAGGTCAGATACCCATTCAGTCAAGGGAACCAGGTAGATAAAGCCAACATTAAGAAGTTTTTCTACCTCTACCTTAATACCATGGACCTTCTGGGGATTGAATGGTATAAGACATTTTCGAATAGGCTTAGCATCCAAGTAAGTTTTAATCTCATGTTCAAAAATTTGAGGGTCGATTCCTGGCATCTCTTCATATGACCAAGAAAATACATCTCAGAATTCCTTGAAGAGCTTGGTGTATATCAAGATTTCTTTTGGAGAGATACTCACCATATTTCCTTCGGCATAAATGTTGTGTCTATCAAGTGGAACTACAATGTGACTGACTATCTGCCTCAGAGTAGATCGAAATTCATCTTATTCAATTCTAGCAAGCTTTGGGAGACAATAAGAGCAATGATGCATATCATCCCAAAGTTTGTTAGAACCATTGATGGCTTTGATGATAGCATAATCTGAGGGAAAAGTATCATCGAGGTAGTCATGTGAGAAAGACGATGAAGTGGCCCACAAAGGCTTAAGAACAAGACCCCCCTCATCTGTCTACTAGGTAATAGGATCAGGATCGATGAAAGAGTCAAGAACAAATTGATACTCTATCTTTATTGTCGATAGTGGCATGGCCATTCCAGCATGCGATTGACCTTCAAAAGACATAGTCAAGGAAGGTAGGATCCAAGGATCATTAAAATAGGAAGTGCATAAATGAACATACCTCTCTGAAAAAATGGGCCTACTGGACATGGCGTAAATGTGGTGAATCAATGCCATAATTCGAAGGTACCCATAAGGGATGAATAAATTTTGACACCGATATCCACAGTTGTTGGCTGAGAATTGTCAACCATGGGGATCGATGGTCCAATAGATGCACTGGGGCTACCATACGCAAAGGATAATTGGTCAATCGTCACAATATTCCCATCACGAGGAAAACAAAGAGTGCGAAAGATGGACGATACGATTATGGTCATAGAATAAGTCCAATTGCGTCCTAGTAACAAGTTATAATCGAGGGGTGCATCAACTACCTTGACATCCACCTCTATCGTATTCCCACCTAAATAGACTTGAAAGAAAGGAAGAATATCGTGAGGGAAAAAGGAACGACCGTCAAAATAAATCAACATGGCCAGAGACTGAGAAAGAGTTGGAGAGCCAAGAGATTTCCAATACATCAGGGACATCACACATGTTGTAGCGCCTTAATAAAAAACTGTACGCTTGATGGTATACTTTGAGTAACCCACATGGATTTGGAATGCCACATGGTAAGGAAAGAAAGGATTCACATCTGTGATGTAAAACTTGATAACTTTAGAGCCATTGGGATATAGAGCTTCTAACATAGATAGAAAGGCATTCCTTTGTGAAGGAAACATCTGGAGTACCTCCAAGGCTGACATCACACAAGGTATTTGACCCAAGTCCTCAACAATAGAGTAATTTTGGGCGGCTCTAGCATTCAAATTATGGGTAGAGCGCTTGATTACTCCTTTAAGAATATGAGTCGGTGGCTCTGGTTTTTCAATCTGCAAGGGCGTCTCGGAGGAGGAGGAGATTCTAGACTAGGTACAGTTTGTGGAGAACTGTAATCACGATATTAGGTGGCTACATTAACCTGAGAATTGACCATATTGATGCAAAAATGGTCACCGTCTTGTATCGGTGGGTTTTGACTCCCACCGGCCACATTTTTGACATTTGAGTAGATCGAGGTCATGTTTTGGTTATGTGGGAAAGGATTCGTCAACACGGTGGGAGGTAGAGATAAGAGCCTCGTAGATTCCAAAATTTTGGGGCATAAATGAGTAAGGTGATCGTCTGTACAAAGTTTACAGGTAAATTTCACCTTACGCCTTTCTTTCCCATTGTCCTTGGGTTTATTATTATTCTTCCCACCCTTATGACTAATATTAGGTCCTTTCTTCTTATTCCCACCTAGTTGTTGGTTACCATTTGGGCTAGTCGACGATTTCACTGAATGTACATCCACCGACTAAGTGGGATTGGAAGACACAGATGAAGCTGGCTCTCCTACAGACTAGTTTAGATACAACTCTTTCAAATGGCTTTTCACCAAGTCTACAGATTTCACATTGGCGGAGCCTACAATGCCATCGACATGAGGTCCGAGATTTTTTCTAGGGTCATAGTTTGACCTCGGTGCGTTCGGAAGAATATCGTATAACATCCCAGACTGAGTATATATAAGATATAACTATTGGACTTTGAAGATTGCTTCTTCCTCAGATGTAACCTTGGATGTAGCAACATCCTTTGAAATAGGAGGTTGTAAAGACTTAAGGAACCACTCTAACATGAATTCTGGGGGTATGCAAGTCTTGATCAACCTATTTCATTTACATCACTCCTGGATGTGATCCGCGATATGAGTGGCTTTGTCTTGGTGTAAGGTCGACAAAAGTTCTAGGCCAACATCATAATGAACTAGCAATTGGAATTGGTTAAGGAAGACTAAAACCATCTGACTAAAGGTCCTGTATGCCCCCCTAGGTAGCTCGATATACCATTTCACGGAAACCCTTGTGAGGGTGCATTGAAATAATATTAACCAAATGAAATCGTCATTAAGGGAATTCAAAGAGCACCATAAGTGAAAGGTGGTAACATGATCACCAGGATCCTCTCCATTCTTGCCTTCGAATTTTGGAATATCTAAAGGAAGCTTGGTGGGAATGAGGGGCCATGTAGGATCATGACACACAGGGTCATTCATTAACTTAGACAAGTTTGGCAGATTGAGTGTGGCCATAAAATGGAGATGGGGTTGTGGCATCTAGCCCCAAGCACCCTGAAAAGATTGTGTTCGGGGAATCACAGCCCATCCAAGGTTCTGGTAAGCACCATGGCCCTGTCTAGGATTTTAATACACTCTTCCATGTTGATTCATAAGGGGTTGTTTGGGCATCATTCCAGTAGGAATTTTCTAATGAGGGTTATAAAAAATTCCCCCAGTTGGAGTGGCTCCGGGTTGAGGTTTTCCCAAGGTGTGAAACTGACCTCCTCCGGGTATGAATCTGGAGGATAAAGGTGGATTCATCATGCCAAACATGTTGATCGGAATAAACATAGAGGAGGTGGGTGTAAAGGATGGATCATAAGCAATAACTTGCTCGCCAGGTTGGTTACTCCATCTAGAAGTAACATGATTAGACCTGGGGTTAAAAGAAGAAGTGCCTCCCACGGTAGGAGTCGTTTGAGGGATCTGAGAGCCACCAAATGAGAATGGAGTATAAGTCAGAGTTGTGCCCCCAAGTCCAATTCTAGCATTAGGGCCAACAAATGGGTTGGAGTTTGAAAATTGCGATGTAAAATTCGTCATACCATAGAAAAAAGGACTAGATTCCATCGAGATGGACTGAACATTATAGCCCAATGAGTGTCTAAGAGACCCATATGGGCTCATGGAAATAGGTTGAGTGTTCACTATAGGATGGGAAGCAATGATGATAGGTTCCCTTGACACTACAACAATTATGGTTGAAGGAGTTGAAGGGGTACCATTAACTATAGTAGGTGTGGGAGTCAAAGGGCTCCCAGTATCTCGATGACATGGTTCAATACTCATCCTTGTATAATCACAAGTCTGATAAGTGGAGGTGTGTGTACCACATTTAATAAATATACGCCTTTTAGAAGGCAAAGACTCAAAATGCGGTGGTAATTGTAACAAGCGGTGAGACCTGTGGGGAAGATGGTCTAGCTCCACGATGAATTAAGACTCCAAGTAAAAAAAAAAATCCTAAGGAAAACTAGTAATCAAAGAGCACACCAAAAATAATCAAACGACCAATATGCACACAAATAGGATAAAGTAGTTGAAAGGGGCCTCCCTTCCTAAATTAGCTATGCCTCTCCCAAGAGGGGCCTAAGACTCCCTGCTAAAGATCAAAGGTATTAGAATCGGTTATAAGGGCCCTCGTGGGCTTAACAACCAGTCAGTCAGATCCCCCCGGAGAGGTAATCCTCCATAAAGGTTGTGAGTTGTCTGAACCTTATCTGACCAAGGGTACCTACAGAATAACCCTTGCAAGTAACCTATGTGGTACCTAAGTCAGAAAACTAATCAACCATGGCATAACCGATGTGTAGGCGAACAATTGTAAGTCAAGTCCACCCTATGGGTAGGGTAGCAAAGCCCAAAACCTTGAAAGCACCACCTCTCACGGAGGTAAGGGCACTAGCAAGATCCCCATATACGAATAGATCCCCAGAAATATCTCTGACGCTAAGAAGCTATTAGGTGGATATCCCTTCAACCAACCTCATGTGACCTCATGCTTAAATCCGATGTAAGCGGAGCCTCCTAATATTACCGATTATACAATGGATTTCTCCACTTCTTTAGTCAGAAACACATGTTGATTTAATAGCCTTGGAGAAGTTTACTCACAATATCCTATTCCATGGCACTAAATCCTAAACTAGTTTGTGCACCCTAGAAAATAAAATCAGTACGAATCAATTTTAAATTATAGTGTTGATTTTAATGGCCTTTCTTACTAAAAAATTGTGGTTGTGAAACTAGTGATGTTATGACTTAACAAGTAAAATAAATGAATATGAATACAATGCAAAGTCCTAAATTCAATTTCCAATAAATGATATGCTTCTTAAAAATGAAATTTTCAATTCAATTATGCATTTCTAAATAAAAATGAAATCTTTATTTACATGCACTAAGATAAATGAAAAAGACTCAAGAGATCAAAATTCTAATCAATGTAAAATGCCTAATATTTTTGTATTTTCAATATAAGAAAAATGAAAATGCAAGGATTGAACAATAGTTTGATATAAAGACTCTACTGTGTATAGACAAAGACAACCCAAGTAGGATATCAAGGAGAAAAACACCCATCCCAAGGTGCAAGGAAAATCAAAATGAAAATATGATGAGAAATGCACCGCCCAAATATTCAACTAAAGATAGGTTTCCTGCCATTCCACATACACTTAACAGTCACTACACAGACCCAAGAAGACTCAAAATTCATCAAAACCTACCCAACAACCACCAAACCCAGCAAACAAGCAACAAAGGTTGATGTACGCTATTGTTCAAAGTAAAAGCATGTATGTACGCAACTTGTAGAAGGACAACACATGTATGTGCGCGATTGTTAAGCAAAAACCCGCGTATATGTGTCAAAACACAGCTAGGCTAAGGAGAAGGTTGAAATACTCAGACCCAGAGTGAACAGAGGCCGTCAAGTAATCATATGGAAGAAATTCAATATGAACAAGAGAAATCCAATGATAAAAACACTCCAAACCCCGAAAAAGAAGATTCAATCCCCAATATGGTCGTCAATTCTGTTACAAGGAAAATCTCTCTATGGCTAGGGATAAACCACAACAGATGGAAATGAATGCAAAAATCAACTATAATCTCAAGTATTCTATATAAGAAAATATGATAACAAGACAAGTTAAGAGGCCTACCTCATCCAAATGTTCAATGAAGTCCATCATTGAGCACTTGAATGCAAGCAATATACCTGCAACTAATCCTCAAGAATCAAGAAATTCAAGCATATGGTGATAATATATGATGTTAGCACATTCAATAGCATAATCCATCAACATTCATAACAAATACGCCCCTGGAATAATAATTCAAATATTTGAAAGATATTAATTGGATGAGAAAATAGTATTTCTATTAAGATATAATCAACATAAGTGAATGAGTTACAGACTTCTGTGTCGGCATGGTTCAGAATCGAGAAACTAAGTTCCTTCCAGCTGGGCCTCCACCACTTCAATCTTCCATCAAAGGCAATATCATATAAGAGATAAAATGAAGTTGTCAGTTAGTAAGGGAAGATCTTGGGGGTTGAACAATGTGTTCAGACTTAAAGGACAAAGGGATGCAGACTCAATGTGAAGTGAAAAATTTCACCAGAGTAACTTTGCTCTCAAAGTTGAATTCTTTATATTTTTCCATAGCTTGAATTTGGCCCATTTATAGCCTTAAAATGGAACTGAAGGGCCGATTCAGAACGTTTCCAATATATGGAAGGCCAAGGATCATTAATCTCGTGACTTGGCATGGAAACCCGACACCATTTTTCAATTTTGGGCACATTTCCCGATGTATGTAGGTTTTAGTGGTGCAACCTGCATATACGCATGTTTTGTAGTAGGCAAGGTGTGTATATGTAGAAAAATTATATTTTTAGCTTTGGGATTTGAAAAAAAGGGACTTCAAGTCTGCATAGGGAAATGGAAAAAGGACTTATGTGCAAGATTGTATTGGGTGAGGCAAATATTTCTGTAACATCAGTTAGACAGACTTATGGGCACCATGATACGCCCAGAGGACCTGTATTATCAACACCACAACAACAAAATCCTCATCACAGGACTCCTTATAGAGCACCACATTAGCAGCAACAACAACGTTGTCCACAATAGTAGCAAAAATTTAGACCTGGTCTGCAAAACAGACCAGTACAATAGACTCCTAGGCCAACATCTTCTACTTCTGGGACTAGGAGCACCATACTGAAGAATTGATGTTGGACATGTGGAGAGCCACATTACCAGAGAGACTATCCTATTGAGAAGGAAAGAGATATCAGATCATCAAGACCTACGATAGTTGGAGATTTGGGCAAGGTCCACAGGATACATGTAGCAGTGAATAACCGTCAGGTTGATAATAATTCCAGCATGCTCAAGACGTTAGGTATGATCACCGATCAACATTTTAGTATTTTAATAGATCCAGGAGCTACTGAAATTTTAATATCTAGTGTTTCTCTTAAAATAATTAAGGTGAAGGAAGTCGAACAAGATGAGTTTAGACATGTGGAAATGGCATCTGGCACCAAGCAAAAGGTTGGAGGAAAGGTGAAGAATTGTAACATTAACTTGGGTGACTTCATGATAAGTGTAAACATGTATGTTACAATCTTGGGATCTTACGATATAGTGATCAGAATGGATTGGTTAGAATTGCACGATGCGATACTTGAATTCAAGATGAAACGATTAATTTTAACAAACGATTCAGGACATATTAGAGTAATTGTAGGAAGAACCCAGGGAGTGTCGTTGAGGTTTATTTCTTCCTTACAATTACAAAAAAGTATGTGCAAGGGGTGTAAGTTATACACCATCTTAACACTTAATGAAAAGGGGGACATGGAAGGATTAGAAAATATTCCTGTAATATCGGAGTTTGCTGATGTATTTCCTGAGGAATTACCAAGTTTTCCAGGAGAAAGATAATTGGAGTTTACCATAGATCTGAAACCTGGAATTGAAACTATTGCAAGAACGCCATATTGGATGTCGACACTGGAATTACAAGAGTTTAAAATGAGATGAATGAGTTGTTAGATTTGGGACTTCTACGCCCAAGCATATCATCATGGGGTGTGCTAGTTATTTTTGCGAGAAAGAAGGACAAATCGTGGAGGCTTTGCATTGACTATCGTCAATTGAACAAAGCTGCAACCAAGAACTAGTATTTGTTGCCAAGGATTGACGATTTATTTGATCAGATGAAGGGAGAAATGGTGTTTTCAAAGATTGATTTGAGATCGTAATATCATCAGTTATGGATTAAGGAGGAATATATCCCTAAGATTTCATTTAAGACGAGATTCAAACACTATGAGTTTATTGTTTTACCGTTTGGATTAACGAATGCCCCGGGTGTATTCATGAATTTGATGAATGGGATGTTCCACGAATACTTGGATAAGTTTGTACAAGTATTTATTCTCGAAATAAATAATAGCACAATGAACACTTGAGGTTAGTTTTATAGTGTCTAAGAGAAAACAAGTTGTACGGGAAATTGTTGAAATGTTCATTTTACCAGATGAAGATTCATTACTTGGGACATATCATATATGGGTAAGGTATCATTGTAGATCCAGTGAAAGTAGAGGCTATTATGGAATGGACATCTTTGATGAATGTACAAGAAGTACATAGCTTTATGGGTTTAGCAGGTTATTATCGACGCTTCGTCGAAGGTTTTTCGAAGATAACAAATCCAATTATGGAATTGCAGAAGAAAAAAAAGAAATTTGTATGGTCAGAGAAATGCGCAGAAGAATTTCAAAATCTCAAGGAGTTATTAATGACAACATTGATACCGAAGGTTCCTGACATGGAAAAATAATTCTTGGTATGCACAGATGCATCCAAGGAAGGTCTAGGTGGAGTTTTGATGCAAGACGGTTGAGTGATCGTTGACATTTCAAGGAAATTAAGAAGGCATGAAGAGAATTACACAACACACGATTTGGAGTTATTAGCAATCATTTATTCCTTGAAATTTTGGAGAAATTATCTTATTGGAAAAAAATTAGAATTAAATACTTATCACTATGGATTGCAGCATATGTTTACTCAGAGTGAATTGAACACGCGACAAAGGCATTGGTCAAAAATACTTAACAAATACGACTTTGAGATTAACTACATTAAAGGAACAATGAATAGAGTAGTAGATGCATTGAGTTGGAGACCACACATATTCTCAATAATACCTCTTAAGATGAATCTTCGAGAAAATATTCTATCTTTACAGATCAACGATGATTGGTATAGGGAATTTAAGGATAATACTGGACAAGATACCATGATGGTACCAAAGTATGAAGGTTATTCATTTGACAACAATGGATTGTTGAGGTATAACAACAAAATTTATGTACTGCCTAATGATGAATTGATAAATTTGATTTTGAGCGAAGCTCATTGAGAAGTGTAGATGGCCCATCCTGGAGTCATAAATATGAAGGCAGACATTAAGCCTTTATCCTTCTGGAAAAAAATGAAAGTGGATATAGTTAATTAAGTGGAGAGATATATTGAATGTGAGTAATTGAAGGCTGAACATAGACATCCAACATGATTGTTACAGCCACATGAGATTCCTCAATCGAAATGGGAATTCATTTTGATGGATTTTATTGTTGGATTTCCACTAAAGACAAGGAGGCACGATTCAATTTTTGTGGTCATTTACACTCTAACGAAGAGTGCACACTTTATTCCAGTTCATATGACGTATTAGGAACTAGACATAGCTAGATTGTTTGTTAGCGAGATTGTAATATTGCATGGTGTGCCTAGGAAGATAATTTATGATAGACGAACAATGTTCATTGGATGTTTTTGGACTAGTTTCCAAGAGGCTTTGGGAACGCAACTGAACTTTAGCACAACATATCACCCCAAAACAGATGGAAAAACTAAAAAAACGAATCAAATATTACAAGATATGCTTTGTATGTATGTGATGGATCAACATAAGGGAATCATTCTTACCACTAGTAGAATTCACATACAACAACAATGATTAGAGTTCGATTAAGATGGCACCATTTGAGTTTCTTTACGGATGACCATGTCGGGCACCTCTGAGTTGGGATCGAATAGAGGATAGGGTCCTGGTGGGAACAAAAGTAATCCAAGAAATGGAAGAGAATATGTGAACTATAATACAATGGATTAAAGAAGTGCAAGATCGAAAGAAGATTTATGCTGATGCACATCACATTGACCATAGTTATGAAGTTGACGACAAGGTTTTATTGCGAGTGAAACAACATAAGAGTTCTATCAAGTTTGGAAAGGGTGTTAAACTATCTCCTAGGCTTATTGGACCTTTTGAAGTTGTGGAAAGGAAAGGACCTGTGGCTAACCAACTAGCCTTTCCTGATTCTTTGAGGCATATGAATGATGTATTTCATGTTTCTGTTTTACGACATTATATTTCAGATCCATCACATGTTATTGACTTGATTTCTTTATATGTGTCAGACGAGGGTTCTCTCATGACGGATATAATCCACATACTGGACCATCGCACTCAACGGCTACGGTGTTGAATAGTCGATCAGGTCAAGGTCCAGTGAGACAATTATAGTCCACACTCAACTACATGGGAGGATGCATATGAGATGCGTCAACAATTTCCTTATTTGTTTGACAGATTGGATATTTAGACTTTTTTCAGATACATTTATTGTTTTCTTTAGACTGTACAAACTTCGAGATGAAATTTAAAACAAGAGAGGGTGTATGTAACATTGAGTTCCACTGAGCACTTTTATATTGAATTATTCTTTCACGACACTTGCAAGCAAGTGATCTGGTTATGATACATTATGCTTATGATTTTATTATGAGTTATATTATGAATTCAATATGATTTATATGTTAATTTATATATGTACATATATTTACATGTATTATTGATGAGTTCTACTGAGTGTGTAGGATATATGATAGGTTGAGGATGTTGATGGAATCAACAAACTTCCTTGGACTCTAGATTGAGTCAGGGAGTGGACTTGTATTGGTTTGAGTTTTGATTATTGATTTACACGTATATATGATGAATTCAGTATGGATATTATGCATATGGATTATTGAAATTTCTCCTTGTCAGTGGATGCAGGCTTGGTGACGCTTTCTATTATGACTCACATATGGAGTAAAGGGGCCATACATAGAAACCAGACAGATGAGGGAGAGGTGCGACAACATCCCTGTTACAAACTACTAGCACTCCCGCTATGACCTTAACACATGGTTAACGATTACCTCGTTCCAAGATGTCCTTGATGTTGTGAGGGCAGACATAGACAGTCGCTCATGAATAATTCTAAGTGGCACACAATAAGGCATAATTCTTATTCCTTAGACAACCTTTAGTCTCTCACAAGGTCAACCAAGTGGAGTGTTGACTCCAAATGTCGGACACACTTCTAAACTAGTCAAAGGTGAGTGGCACCCTTGGAGCACAAAGATGCATCTTGAAGGGTACATCACGTAATCAAGTTGTGAGTCAATACAAATTTAGAAGGTCTAGAAAATAAAATAAAATACTTAGACTTGGATAGAAAATCACATGCAAATGATTATTAAATTATAAACAAGAAAATAACAAAGAGTCTAAGTCTAAAGATATTTGATGAAGTAAAAATCAAAAAGGGAATAAAGGGATTTAGAATAGTAAGTTAAACAAATGAAGAAATTAAAATAAAGTGGGTATATGCACATGTGTACATGAAAATAATAAATGGAATTTTAAATAAAAGAAAATAAAAACATGAGAGAATATGTGGTTCACATAGAGAAGCATTTTGAGTCAATCTACCACTAATCCTAACTAAAAGAGGACTCCTAATCCAACTCAAACTAAAATCTAGTTAGGGGACACAATAAATGAGGGATTGGGGAACTAAGGGACAACTAAGAGGAAAAATAGGAACAAATTGGGGAATGTGAGGGAAAATGCCTAAATAAATAAAATAAAAAGGGAATTAACATGTGCAACTTGGGGAGAGTGTGCCACATGTAGTGGGTGAATAATCATTTAATTAAATTATTAAAAATTAATTATTTGTGCATGAGGAAATGTGTCATGGGGAATTTTTATATAAAATAAATGAAAGGGAAGGGACAATGATCTCACTTTTTTTGGAAAGTACTGTTAGGCTGTCAATTTTTTTTGAACTAGTTTACTTGTTGAGAGTTGGGTTCCAAACTTGTGTAGAGAGTGGAAGCTCTTCCTTGCAAGGAAAGTTTTGGTGCTATTATTTCTTGGTTACTTGTGTCTGGCCCCTTTGCGACTCGGGGGCTAAGGGGGAAGAAGAGTACCCATAGATTTGGTTGGGAGGTACCGATGAAGTTGTTTAATTAACAAGCACGGGATGAGAGAAATCTTCCAACTAAAGATTGTCTTTGAGCACATCAAAATTTGGTCACGATATTTAACTGTTATTGTTATTTGTGGTATTATAAATGTTAAATTGAAATTATAGACTGTAATTCATATTGTATATTTTATTTAAGAGATTGTTCTTGAAATGTATATTGTATTTTACACCTATTCGAAGATATGAAAGATTGATGCATTTGTCTTAATCGTTTAATAATCCATTATTAATTTAATCTAACAGAAGTTTCATATTGGTTTTAAATTGATTAGAACGAAATTGCACAAATTATGTATCTACAGGTTATCGATTCATTGTTAAACATTGGTTGACTGTCATTAGTTTCTTTGATTCGATTCTAGATATATATTACAATTTAACTCTAACACTTGTGAATTTAGATATCAGTTAAGATTCTATCGCTTAGATCTGCATTGCATTTAATTAATTGGTAAACATGACAGATTTTATCTTATTCAATTTGTTGCTTGACATAAATTCGTATATCATTGTTAGGTTGACGAAAACAAATTTAATTTTAAAAATAAGTATATATGCACCAATGATCATGCAAGACAAATAAACAATATGAATATGAATCATAATCCTTATTCCAAACTAACACAAGTGTATCATTATCGGATGTCCTTGACTATATTTTCTCTCCCTTTATAAATATAATGTAACAAGAAAACTGTTTAGAATTAGGGTGATTAAGATTTGATAATGTGAAAACATAAATAATTTCGATGTTGTTATTTCCTGAAAGGATCTTACCATTCCTCTTGATCGATACCTTGTGACTTGGTCTATACTTGATAAACCTTGATATCTAGGAACTTCCTTCTCTTTTTTATTCTTAATACACTTAATTTTGGATGTAGCTACCTCCATTTGATTGCTTCAGTAAGATGGAAATTGTGTTATAATAGTCCACGTTAAAATGAATGCTCTTACAATCTCAATTTTTAGCTACGTTTGGGAATTCCACATGTAGGTTTCATAGCTTCTTCCATCTGTTTGTTCCTCGATGTATTTTATGTTTAAACTGAGAGTATAATTTTATTGTTGTTGGAGGTATGAGACACATATGTCGTAATTCTACCACTCGTAAGTTTATCTAATTATTTTTTTATTGGATAGTTTAATGTTGGATAGGAAGATTGAGTTGTATCACGCAGACTCATTTTATACGTTGAAACCTGATCAATTCACAAATTCCTGCAACATTTCTGTCGTACAATAAAAAATTATAAAATATATTTTTATATTTTAGTCCTATTCATGTTAATTTCTCGTGATTCCCAAAGTTTATAATATTTTTGGATTCGCTTGGGTACAACGATTAGTGCATGCTAAGTTGTACTAATATTATCCTTATTTTGGGTCCTTACTTTCTTCCATATACTAAAATTAAAATTTCATCCCACGACCTTAGTATTCATAAATTAAATCACTCTTAATGTATGTCTTAACTTGTGTACCAGATACGACTTGATCCTGTTGACCTAAAATAATTGTTTTTGACACAATGTTAACACAACACTTAGTTGAATTATTACGTTGAATGAAATGACGTGTAGGGAAATCCCGAGTAGTATCGATTGTTCTGTGGCACAAATTGTCTCACTCTGCCACTGTACTAGTAGAAGACCATAAAACCTCATCCATTTATATAGTTATTCATTTTATGGGTTTTCGATTCTCATCTTTTATGATACTTATGTCTTTGGTAAATTGGGCGACCTTGACATTTGTTCATTCCACTCTAGTAAATTTTAAAAATACCTATATTTTTATGGCGAAACGGAACTTGAAATTTCGTAATCACAGAAAATAACTCTTAGTTGGATTTGTGTTAATGAATTCTTTTGATCTCCTAGGAATATAGAATTTTTCGTATCTCTAAGGATTTCTTTCTTACGGTAGATTTGATCATGCATATATGGTGAATGGATTGAACTAATCTTAATTAAATTTGACACCTGAACATTTGAGATCCGAAGTATCTATTGATTAAGGTTGGTTGTTATTGATGTCAACCCTTGAAGAAAGCCCCGTAGCACAAAGGTTTGGGTAATGGACCCAAGATTGTTTGATGTAAATATGACTCATTATTGTTTTTTCATGGTTGATACGAAGTAAATATGGATGAACTCCAAAGTGGTCCCCTTATGGTGAAAGCCCTCATGAGAAGATGATTTGTAGAGTAAGAGAACCCGTGATTAATTATGGAATAATGAGATGAACGACAGTGAATTTGTCAAGAAAAATATCCTAGATGGATATTTCTTTTCATGCCATTTCTGATGGTATGTAGAACGTCACATAACTCCTCACGGTTAGAGAGTTATGACCATGTGAAGTTGGAGAACCCAAGTTTGGGTAATGGACCCAAGTTTGTTTGATGGATAACGATATGATTTTTGCTATATTTGAAGGTAATATTATTCTATATGGATAGTACATGTCATTCCATTTCTGGTGGTATGGGGAATGTCACATAACTCCTCACGGTTTAAGATTTATGGGCTTACGAAGTTGGAGGACCCTCATATGTCATCTAGAAGCC
>SNQJ01S0006173.1:137063-157810 GCA_010110895.2 Picea sitchensis | reverse complement strand
AAAAATGACACCATTTATGGCACTTTATGGATACCACCCTCCTTCCATCACTTCTTCTCTAAAATAAAAATCTAAGGTTCAAGAAGTGGAAGATCACATCGAGAATCAACAACAAGTTCTCCAAATCTTAAAGGACAACTTGAACATGGAACAAAATCACATGAAACAACAAGCAGATCAACATTGTAGTGAAAGAAGTTTTGAAGTGGGGGATTGGGTATTTTTAAGACTACAACCATACAAACAGATGTCCCTCAAGCAAGCCAAGAAGGATAATAATTTATCACCAAAGTACTATGACCCTTATAAGGTGTTGAAAAATATTGGTACTATGGAATACAAATTGGAGTTGCCTGCATCTTCACGAGTACACCCAGTTTTCCATGTTTCATGCTTAAAGAAGGTTATAGGCGACAAGATCCCAGTTCAAACTATATTGCTAAAACTTGACGAGGAAGGAAAAATCATATTGGAGCCTCAAGCCATCACTGACCAAGGAGACATTTTCATTTTGAATCATATTGTACTTGAACATTTAAGTTGGGTAAAATGAGGTTTCCCCCTTGAAGAGGCTTATTATATGAAATTATCTCTTTTTCAAGGCGTTGAGTACTTTTTCTGAGGATTTTCTATGCTATATTGATATTTGGTTCTTAACAAAAACGATGAAGGTGAAGTACACAATGCTTCATGTGACCATTTAACGTGACAAGTAGCAACAAGTGGAAACAAGAAATCGACTCCAACCAAGAACACGTCACGGGTTATTCCACTTAATATGCATATCTCAAAGGGAGGACATAATCAAATCGTGAGGAGCAGGAATCGATTAGTTCAAGGAAAAGATCCTTACATCAAACCACCATGAATCAACATATAACAAACAAGCATCAGGCGATGACATGACAATGAATCAAAATAAGGAGTATGAATGAGATAGGCTTATGGGAAAGGTTCATGGATAGGATTATGGGAAAGGTGGATTTGACAGCCTTGGGGGATTCGTATCTCAAGGAAACTACACGCCAAGGTAATATGTTTCCCGATAAGGAAAATATTGACATTAATCAAGGTCAAGGTTGTGGAAAAGGATCAAGAGATTTTACCACATGCCTTTTAATGCTGGAGTGGTCACATAAATGAAGTGTCCTTGGAAACTTACTCATGCAGAACAACAAAATAAGATCATTCATGCACTTAAAAGGAGACTTATCAATATATCATAACTATTATATTTCCTGCCTTTATGCCAATTTATAAATATGAATTAGGTTCTTCAACAATCAACCATGGGTGGCTATATATAGGTGTCTTGTTACTGTACGTACCAAGTTTCAACTCAAAAGAAGGATTAGAAATTATGCTATTTAAGATTAGAGTTTGAAACAAAAGATTAATATCTACATGGGAAAGTATAAAAGTTGAAGATATTAAGTATAACATGCCAACAAGAGGGTGAAAACTTTCAATTAGTCAATAAAACAATAATCAACAGTAAACTCATTCAAGACATAAAATAGAACACCAAAACTTGCAGCCACATAGGATCATCAAGTACTTTGGAATAAAAAAAAAGTCTGAAGATAAAGTTTCAATTCCATCATACAAACGTCAATGAAAAATCATAGGTTAGGAAGAATCATGAATAAATTTGAAATCATAAGATAAAAAAGGAATGATCAAGACCCATCAAAGATAATCATCAATCAAGATTAACCCCCGAACTCCCTCATGGTAGGAAAAGAAATAATATTAGGATCAAGCAGTAGAGGATTAGGTAGTAGGAGTGAAAAAAAATTAAAGGGGGTTTGTTGCATCCACAAAAAATGGCGACACACTAGAAGAACCAATTATCTTTGTCAATAGAAGTATAGGTACTATACTTCATATTTTAGTTTTAAACTTAAGCTGAACAAGAATGCAAACAATTTTCCAATATTCATGGGTACCACAATGACACTAAAATTCTAAAATATATAAACCAATATTTCTAGTACTTGTAATCTAAGACACCTTTTTCAAAGAGACAAATAGTGAGGTAAATTCTTTTAGGGTAGGTTGGAAGCCTTTATTTTGTTGATTCCTTCTGTCCCGTTTCTTATATTTCCAAGCCTTGGGAAATTCATACCATTGTTTGTATTGATCATAACACATCTGACCCTTTTTAAACACTTCGCTTAAGGTCTTGGGATTTTTGAATTCAATTCTGTCCTTATAGGACTATGGTAGGAATCTTAGGAACCAATGTATTTTTACTTTATCTTCCCGGATGTATGGCACAAATCTTGATAATTCAATAAATTTGTTTCTCAGGTCATCCATGGTCATTTGGTCGAGTCTTAGATTATAAAATTCTTTGGTATTTCTTTCATAATAACTTTCTAATAAATATTGTTTCTTGGAGTATTTCTTGAAATCCAACCATTCCATCTGTTTTGTTTTTAAGCCCTTGGCCAACTTCAGGTCCTGCCACCAGATACGCGCCTTTCCTTTCAGGTTATAAATGGCCATTCTGACCTTCATGTTACTAGAATAATTATAAATTTGGAAATACTTTTTATATCTAGTAACCATGCTTCAGCCTCCTCCCCTGTCCTAGATTCTTCGTCAAAGGTGGACGATTTGTTCTTCTTGAATTCACCCTCCAGGTGGTCCACCTGTTTTCTTTTCCTTCCCGTGGTTGTTTTATTTTCTGCTCTTCATGTGCCTTCGAAAGAACTATTCTCATTTTCTACTTCAGGACCATAGTTTTTGGAGGCTCTTTTCCTGACCTCTTCGTCCTTGTCGTTGTCTTTTGGAATCTTCTTTGTTACGATGCTATGAAACAACACTTAATTTATCTGTTCTTGGTCTTCATGTGCCTTTTTCAGTTTCTCATTATCTGCCTTGAACGCTTACAACTCCACGATAAGGTTCCTCATTGTTTCTAGAACCTGGGTGGCTGAAATTCCTTCAATGTTCTGCCCAGGCTCTCTAGGAGGTCCTTGATCAGGAATCTCCTCAAGCCTGATCTCCTCTTCATTTTGTGCTACCATTATCACAACAGAACAAACATTTTCTGTTTGTAACAGTAAGCATTTTTGTTAGTTTTTTTTCCTTTAATAGGATAAAATGTACTAAACTAAATTTTGTCCCTCCTTTGAGGTCCAAGTGTTGTAACCTTCCGCACTGATACCATATGTAATGTACCCAAAATTTATCGAAAAAAATAAAAAAATGGTTAGGTGCATTAAAACTTCTTTAGTCAGATATAATTCATCAAGCTTAATCTATTATTGTCGTTATCAGAATACAACATGTACCAATAACAAGATAATTAACTTTTCTAAGTGAAGTTGTGCCTATTAAAATAATTTAGCGCATACGAAATTGCTTAGTACATTCCACATTTTAACATAATAGGCTAATGTTTAGACTGTTCAAGCAACTGTAATATCGAAGTGGAACTGTAAGTGTTACTATGTCCATAAAGGGGCTATAGTAACGCTATATTAACATGGGTACTACTTTTATCATATAGGATCTTATGAGAGTAGTCTTATCAAGAGATCTATCTTTTATCAAGACCTAGCACCTTCCACTTTGTATCCAATATATGAGTACTTTAGGCTTAACAATCCTAACCCCATATATTAAGTTTCCTTTATTAAACTCTTATACAACACGTAAAAGGTTGTTTTTGGATTTATCATAGGATTAAAATCCTCACTCCATATCTATATAGATATATATATATCGTAACTATGTCTATATATACATAGCCACACAAGGTATCTTAAACCCTTGAGATCGTATGTATAAGTTATCACATGCATTACACGAAGTTTTAACGTTATTCACATGTATAGACGGGTCCACATACTACAGTCTATACCCCTACTGTATACACATTCTAAATATTACATACAGTGGTAATATCTTGTCAGTTTTTCGTTAAAACTTTAACACAGTAACTAAACGAACTTAGTGCACGCCAATTATAATGAAAGGGATTGCTCGGTATACAAATGTTTAACGTTTTAAAGGGTTGGATTCTAGTAAGGTGTGACAGTCGTAACCCTAAGCCTGGTAACGCACTTAGCCCATCCTTAAATTTTAATTGTTTAGCGTGAAAGCCCACTCGACCTGGTGACATGGCCCAACACTAAAAGAATTATGGTGGGCTAGGTTAAATGCGAAGTTAAGTCTGTCCGTAAACACATTAATCCTCCGGTCGATAATTAAGAGGGTTCTGCAACGTACTGGCTGTTAGCTAATTCATGGCCAATGTGTGCACACCATATTCATTTATTCACATGGCCAGAGTACCCAAACATACTATCACCATTACTCTACACTGTGAAGGTTTTCTGGGTGACTAAAGTATCATTTCTCTTTGGCTCTGTGCATTTTTTCAAAAACGCCCCAACGTAACCCTGCAATGTTCCTTTGGATGTATGGACGACGAATTGGAGCGATCCTACTCTGTGTAAGGAAAAGGGAGGAACGTGACCAACTGGATTCCTTCTATACCACGTAAACCCAAGAAAAACTCTATCGCTTAAATTATCTTGTAAGACATAAGAAGTGGTAGTTTTATAAATGCTAGTCGTATTCGTAACTTCCTCTGTAACTGTTCCCTACGGATTCCAGGGTTGAGGTTCTTATTTTTTCTATCACTTAAATATCTGAATAACGTTTACACCCACGCTCTGTGTGGTATATCTCTATCGGGTAAATCATAGCGGTTTACGATACTATCTTTTCCAACAAGTGTAAACACCCTCTATTCATGGTTTTCATTTGGGACTTGTCTGAAGATTATACAAGAAATTTAGCCTTCTGGTTCAAGAATTGTTTCCATAATAATATCAAGGGTTTTGTCGGAAGGAAGTTAGACCATTACCTCGATCTTCTCCTTATCATTTATTCTTGTATGTTTGTTTTAAGTTGTTCACGACATACCTATCGTCTGAGAATCCCATGGTTAAATATTTTCTGGGTTTCTACAATAGCTTTTAAATTCACTTATGTTGTTCACTATAAGTATAAATTGTACATTATTATTCCCTATTTATTATGTGATATATCTCCTGTATTCGTAAAAAGGCATGATGGAAAGAATCCTCGAACTATCGACTCTTTAACTGAGAATACACATCTTGGGAATTACTGTAATTTATTTCGCCTTCAATTTATGGTGTATATTCATAAAACGTTCCCTGCATATGTTGTAAGGTTTTCTTACCCAGGTGTAAAATTTAGTAACTGGCCTGTGAGACTTTCCTCTTAATCTATGCATGTTTAACATACTTATACAATAATTGTTAAAGCCGTAATATTTCCTTTGTGTATGAGTTCCATCAAAATTCATAATTTATTTATGTTTATATTATATTCGGCCTAAGTCCTCTATTCTTGAAATATGTGTTTAAACTTGTCTATCTGTACTTCTCCTACGTAAAAGAAAATAGTGAAAATAAGTATCTCCAGAATCCCGTCTAATTCTATTCTCTTGGACAGATTGTCCTTGATGGAAAGGAAGATTATAGTAGGTTCATAATGCGTAATTTAAGTTCAATTTACACTTGAGTTCTTGTCTGAGTTTTTTTTTATCAACAACTCATAAGTTTTGATATTCATGGAAGAAATCTCCCGCAACTTTGTCTGTAGTCCGAAATTGGGAAGGATATGCCTATGTGGGACATGTGATTATACTGTGTGAACTTTATTATTCCGGTTATGGAAAATACTAAATGTTTAGCACTATTTTAATTACTTGTTTAGATTCTGTAGCATTCAGTTAGATTTCTTTCGGTTACAAAACTAATGATGAGACCTTGTTTTCCTTGCGAGGGTACCCATCAATCATTTTTGGGTCCACTCCTCCCCTTCGGACTGTGGACAGATCATTTCTTCAACGTCGGTGGGGAATTTCATCCATGCAAGCTATAAGATAAGTATTATTCATTTGCTAAATCTTTAATATTTAGTTTCGTCTAATTACTTTAACATAGTTTACTAAATCTGTCGATTTTCCCTTTGCAGGATTAATCACTCTGAGAGAAAATGGATCCAAGGGATCGCCTTACTTGAAAGGTATTCGAGTTCCAAATCTCGACGTTTAATTTAAAACTTCTTAGGTTCTCTTTATTAGTGGTACAAGGTCCTTACCCTAGGGTACTCTATTGTGATAACTTTGAGTCAGGGTTTCATGGATAAACCAATTATTTGTATTTTAATTCTTTAATGGAATAAACAAATTGTAAAGGAAACCCCATTTTGAATACGATTCCATGATTTAAAACAACTATGATTGTAATATCCCTCGACCAAACCCAATTGTAACTGTAATGTAAGTGTACTTAATCTGGTGAGTTGTTTTGACATCATTTTTGTAATGCACCTTTCATGGCATAGTGCGCGCATGTATTGCGCAGTAAAATGATGTAGTGTGCACATTCCCGAATACCGCGCGCAGTAAATAAAGTGAAAAATATGGACCATTTTGGTTCAATATATACATCATAATTATCTCTTATGATTTCATGGTGTTATCACCATGACAATTCTAGATAAGACCCAAGTCTTGAGAACATAGATGCCTGGCACCTTCAGAGATACATCTGGGCAAAAGGTGGTTTTTCGAAATAACTTTCGCCAAGACGGGGTATCATGTGTTTCAATATGTCAAAACCACCACTCGTGGAACGAGCGATGGCTAGTCAGATCACCCAGTTTCACTCGTTCGATACTTCACAACCATGTGACGTCAGTTGAACACCGCCATGTAACAAACTCAAAAGATAATCATTTGAACTGGATTAGTGTGAAAAACAAAGGCAACTCAGAGTTTGGGTTTCATCTCATACAAACATCCGATGCAAACCAATAATCTCCACGCAGTCAAACAAATAAAATCAACACAGTCTAACAAATAAACTCCGTGCAGTCCAATAAATAAACTCCGCGCACTCCAACAAATAAAATCCGTGCACTCCAACAAATAAACTCCATGAGAAATGCTTAAGGCTAAGATATGAATTGAATGAGTTTACGAACTCAATAAAAATAATATCTATGGAGAGAACACCTCTGAATACGAAAAATCAAAATTTTTATTCAATATGTTTTTCCAACGATATATATTACAATCCGTTTCATTTATTTATATAAACAAAAATTGCCCCTTCGATCTCTGAAAGAATTTAATTAAGGTGGTAATGGTGTCTCATGGCCTGCAAAGGTTAAGGCGGCCACCGCTAAGGCAATTTAAGACAAATCAGTAAATCGTTGCTAAATCCTCGAGTCTTGAAGGGTCAATATGGCCACCAATCTGTCGTTATTCAAGCGGTGAAATGATTACTATCCAACATACTCCCTCTTAATCATTTCAAAAACAAAAAAAACCAATAAATATGCAATACAAGGTTGCTTGTTAACAATGCATTACAGCTAACAGACCCCAATATTATCTCTATGAATTTTAAACAATTCATTTCCCAAAGGCTTTGTAAATATGTCTGCAAATTTTTCTTCAGACCTACAGAACTGAACATAAATTTATTTACCATTTACCAGCTTTGGAATGAAATGATACCTCGTATCAATGTGCTTACTCTGCTTGTGAAAAATGTGATTCTTTGACAGTGCAATGGCCAATTTATTATCAAAGACAATTTAAGTAGCACCATTCTGCTCATGCAATAATTCATTCAAGATTCTTCTCATCCATATAACTTGACATGCAGTTTCTACTGTTGCAGCATACTCTGCCTCAGTAGAAGATAAATTCACTATGGGCTATTTATTTGATGCCCATGCCACTGCTCTAGATCCAAGATTGAAGACATAATCGGATGTGCTCTTCNTCATCCATATAACTTGACATGCAGTTTCTACTGTTGCAGCATACTCTGCCTCAGTAGAAGATAAATTCACTATGGGCTATTTATTTGATGCCCATGCCACTGCTCTAGATCCAAGATTGAAGACATAATCGGATGTGCTCTTCCTATCATCAATGGAACCTGCAAAATCACTATCAGTATATCCGATCAGCTCAAAGTTCAAGCTTGATGTGTATCGGATACCAAAATCAATTGTTCCAGCAATGTATCTCAGGATCCTCTTTCCTGCTTGCTAATGAGTACTATTCGGAGTCTCCATAAATCTGGAAATTAAACTTACAATAAACATAATATCAGGTCTAGTTGTTGTTAAATACATAAGGCTTCCAACCAACTTCTTATACAGAGTTGGATCAACATATGATCCCTCATCATATTTGCTAAGTTTAGTACCAGTTGCCATTGGTGTTGCAGTTGGTTTACAACTGATCATTCTAAACCTTTTCAATACTTCATTTGCATATTTAGTTTGACAAATGAAAATTCCATCATCATATTGATCCACTTCAATTCCAAGGAAATATTTCATCAATCCTAAATCAGTCATCTCAAACTTTGTTTTCATGGCATTTTTATTTAATCATCTACAAAAAGATCTCCAGTAAAAATCAGGTCATCAACATACATACATAAAATGAAAATTTTACCTTCCTAGTTTACCTTTGTATACAGAGTTGGTTCACTTGGACTTATTATGAATCCAACACTAATCAAGTACTCATCAATCCTGTTATACCAAACTTTGGATGCCTGCTTCAATCCATATAAAGCTTTCCTTAACTTGTAAAATTTATCTCTGTGCCCAACATTCACAAATAATTAATTACAAATAATCAAATTCCAAATTCGGATTTTCCATAATTGGCAATAATTTTCCAAATAAGAATTTTCCAAAAACAAAAAATTTATTCCTAAGTGCATACAGACTTTAATAATTAATTATTTTTGGGGATATTACAGCTTCGCTGCCAACACACGTCCATAGCCTCGTCGAGTTTACTTGTACTTCCCATACTATTAATAGTTCTTTTGACTTCCTTTTTATTCCAAAATATGCTCTCCCTTTTATATTTGTATATAGATATGCATATGCACATAGGGACTGAAGGAAGCGTGGTGATACAAAAGTTGATTTTATTTGCTGAGTAGATATTATGAATTTTATTTTAACCCACTGGTCTCCCAAAAACCATCATAGTATCGACCATTTAATTAACAGGAAGTGAATGGAGCTCAAATAAAAAGATAGATAGACACTTTCCTATACTTTCCTCTTAATCTATGCATGTTTAACATACTTATACAATAATTGTTAAAGCCGTAATATTTCCTTTGTGTATAAGATCCATCAAAATTCATACTTTATTTATGTTTATATTATATTCGGCCTAAGTCCTCTATTCTTGAAATCTGTGTTTAAACTTGTCTATCTGTACTTCTCCTGCGTAAAAGAAAATAGTGAAAAGAAGTATCTCCAGAATCCCGTCTAATTCTATTCTTTTGGACAGATTGTCCTTGATGGAAAGGAAGATTATAGTAGGTTCATAATGTGTAATTTAAGTTCAATTTACACTTGAGTTCTTGTCTGAGTTTTTTTTTATCAACAACTCATAAGTTTTAATATTTATGGAAGAAATCTCCCGCAACTTTGTCTGTAGTCCGAAATTGGGAAGGATATGTCTATGTGGGACATGTGATTATACTGTGTGAACTTTATTATTCTCGTTATGGAAAATACTAAATGTTTAGCACTATTTTAATTACTTGTTTAGATTCTGGAACATTCAATTAGATTTCTTTCGGTTACAAAACTAATGATGGGACCCTGTTTTCCTTGCGAGAGTACCCATCAATCATTTTTGGGTCCACTCCTCCCCTTCGGAATGTGGACAGATCATTTCTTCAACGTCGGTGGGGAATTGCATCCATGCAAGCTATAAGATAAATATTATTCATTTGCTAAATCTTTAATATTTAGTTTCGTCTAATTACTTTAACATAGTTTACTAAACTTGTCGATTTTCCCTTTGTAGGATTAATCACTCTGAGAGAAAACGGATCCAAGGGATCGCCTTACTTGAAAGGTATTCGAGTTCCAAATCTCGACGTTTAATTTAAAACTTCTTAGGTTCTCTTTATTAGTGGTACAAGGTCCTTACCCTAGGGTACTCTACTGTGATAACTTTGAGTCAGGGTTTCATGGATAAACCAATTATTTGTATTTTAATTCTTTAATGGAATAAACAAATTGTAAAGGAAACCCCATTTTGAATACGATTCCATGATTTAAAACAACTATGATTGTAATATCCCTCGACCAAACCCAATTGTAACTGTAATGTAAGTGTACTTAATCTGGTGAGTTGTTTTGACATCATTTTTGTAATGCACCTTTCATGGCATAGTGCGCGCATGTACTGCGCAGTAAAATGATGTAGTGTGCACATTCTCGAATACCGCGCGCAGTAACTAAAGTGCGCGCAGTATGGAGGTCAACGCTCCTTGTGTATATGATATGTGTTATAGGCTGGTGAGCCATTTATTATAAGCTGGGGTGCTTATGTTTTGGAATTAGGCTAGAGCACCTAGATGTTAAAGGCCAGTGCACCTATTTTGTATATGTCTCATGATTAATATAAAATACATCGTTGCGCATAGACTAACCATGATAAAAGAGAAGGGGTACTGAACTCCACCAGTTAAGAAAAGGTAGGGCCAAAATTTAAGGAAAAGGGCTAATATAGAGAGCTTAAGCCAAAAAGGAATATTATATTAATATTTCTTAAAACATAAAGTATGGATAATTATTTTATCCTATGTTCTAAAGTTGGGTACAAGTGGACCAAAGTAGCTTCCAACATGACAAGTGTCAAGTTAGGGACATGCATACATATCGTGGGGACTTATCTCATTTGACACCTTCACCATCATTCTTATTATCATCTCTCCCATGATTCCTTCCATCATTCAGTCATCAAGTCAATTATTCCATGAACATTTTCAGTCACGCAGTCCATTATCCTTCAAACATTCATTTCAATGTATCTGAGTCTGTTTCCATAACCATTTCTGGTTGGTGTAACTGGTTATCTTGGGAGACGGATTGAAGAAGTGGGTTGTCAGGCCCGTGGGAAATTGAAGAGGTGGGTTTCCAGGCCCGCGAGCAATTCTCTGAGCAAGAGAATTGTCGGGAATTGATTTCCTGAAGGTGGTAACCTATAGCTACAATTCTCTAAGACTTCCTGTCCAGCCTGTTACTGAAGCCCTGGAAGGGAAGTGGGGCAACCCAAGGACTGTTGAGCAGAGAAGGGGCATATTTCCTTGGGTGGGACAGGCATGTGGGGAATGAGAGGTTGTAGGTTGTTAGTTGAGTGAGCACATGAGACAGAGTCTTTCATGTTGTCTATGAGCCTTTAGTCTGGTTAGGAAACCCTTTAAATCGGTGGAGTGTAGTCCCAACTCAGGGGTGACTCATTGTTGAGAGTGATGAACAGTGTATTTTAATCCTAGGAGGTTCGTGGAAAGTGTATACACAATTGGTGACAATATTTCCAACATAAGTACCAATCGTATGATAAATTTACATGTTGCATTGTTATTTACGTGCTTATGTTACTGTTTATCATATATGTGATTATAACTGTCTGTATGTTTATGGGTATTTCCCTGTATATGCTGCACATTTGTGTTTACTGTTATTTCAGTATGAAATTGTATATTTACATAATATAATTGTTTGTTTACGTTTAAATGTAAAGCTTCCACAAGAACGTTGTATGTATATGTTATAATTGCATGCAGTTTGAAGAGAAAATTTATGTGGCATAGCTCAGTTGAATACTGGGTATGTTACAGTATGTTTTCAGTGAGAGAACGAAAGTGTTCCCTCATGTAGCGTGGCCTAGTCATGGGTGGCCGAGGACATTACAATACTGAGCTATGTTACAGTATGTTCTGCAGCGAGAGAACGAAAGTGTTCCCTCGTGTAGCATGGCCCGGTCATGGGTGGTCGGGGACATTACAATATGGTATCATAGCTTCAGTTCCAACACTGACACTAGATGGGCCGGAAAGGTTCAGTTGAAGCGAATATTCACAGAAGATTAATTTCGAAGTGACCAAATTTCAAGTCATAGAGCGTCCATGGAAAATTTTGGCACCGCGCGGAAAATGTTGGCGTGCAGGTGTGCGCGGTAAATTGTGAATCCACATGGAATGATATTGTGTGTGGATGCACGCACTGAATTTAGCATTTCACAGTGAGCACACACAGAGTAATGTTTACGTGGGGTGCACAAGTATTGCAAAACACAAAGGAGTTTGGTTGGTGCACTCATAGTATGAGTATAAGTTGTCTCACGACAGTGTATTCAATGGTGCACGTGGATTATTGTGCACGTTGGGGCATACTGAACTTTGGCATGGTGCAATGCATAGGGAAAAATGCATGCAGAATATCAGTGCACAATACCAAAACTATGCGCAGTCGATATTGGCAGACAATGCAAAAGTAGTAAGCGCAATTTATTGACGCGACGGAGCAAAAATGCATAGTGCATATAGGTGTGTGGAAGCACGATTTACCTTTTGGTGTTGTTGTGCACGATAAATATGGGTGTACATGTTGAATTTTTGTGCGCGCGAAGTCGTTTGGAAGGTGATGAGTCTGAGTTTAATAGAAAATTTGCATGGTATTAGAGGAAAAAGAAACACACAACTGCATCAAAGCATTATTTAAAATGAATTCAGAGTTGGTTTGAGAAGAAATAAATATAGTCTAAATTGCTAAGCCAAGAGCATCTCATAAATGAATTTTGATTTTTATATTCCTCCGTTTCAGACAGATGGAAGTGAAATATAAGCTTACAAGAAAAGCATTCTATGAAAGAAAACAAGACTCATAACACCACCAACTAGAATCTTGTAATAAACGGTCCAAAATTCGCTTCTGCATTTATATAATCGTATTAATCCCAAAATTACAAAAAAATGGAATGATAATAGTTATCCTATTATAAAGGGACCGTTTAAGAACATACCTATCATCTCTGGGGGCCCTTACCTCTGCTACTAGTTGTCCAAAATTTACTGAAATATACTTAATTTTAGTTGAGGACTCATTTCAGGTTAGCGATATCCTCCTTTAAAGAATCTAACCAGACCGGTTGATTCTCTCCAACACTTTCGGCCATTTCAGTCGTGGTTTCCTTCTTCTGCTGCTTGCTCCTTTTCTTCTTAGCAACTGGCCTATTGATGACTAAATCCTTCATAGTGGGATTCATCCTGACTTCCAACTGCGAGTCTATAGCCGGATCTGTGTGGAATTTAGTCGCTAGAATGTGAGCAAGTACCCTTTCCTCCTTATTCGTAGGAAAGTCTAGCATGTTGCCCGAATAATCAGTCTCACTCGATTTAGATTTGTCCATGTACCTCAGTTTGTGGATACCGAAATGATTTTACATAGAGCAGAAAGATGAGAAATTTGGAGATTACTTCGTTTATGGATAAGTTGATGCCTCCATACTTGAGGATTGGTAGTTATAGAATCCCAATTATGAATCACAGATAGGCTACGTACAAGTGCGTTGGGTTGCCTTTCTCGGCTAATCCATTTCAAATGATTATCTTTTGAGTTTGTTACATGGCGGTGTTCAACTGACGTCACATGGTTGTGAAGTATCGAACGAGTGAAACTGGGTGATCTGACTAGCCATCGCTCATTCCACGAGTGGTGGTTTTGACATATTGAAACACATGATACCCCGTCTTGGCGAAAGTGATTTCGAAAAACCACCTTTTGCCCAGATGTATCTCTGAAGGTGACACGCATCTATGTTCTCAAGACTTGGGTATTATCTAGAATTGTCATGGTGATAACACCATGAAATCATAAGAGATAATTTTGATGTATATATTGAACCAAAATGGTCCATATTTTTCATGAATTTTTGAATTGTTAGCATGATAAGTTTCGATGGCTGCACGTTTTGCAGAATTAAAAACAACTAGATCGGATCAGATCAATGCAGAGTCCATAGGAATGGAAGAGGCACAGGGGAATTAGAGTCAGCAAGATGAGAGTAGAGGGATGGATGTCCATTTGGGCATTGAAGGAAAAAACTCCAATGGACATGGAGAAGAAAGGAATGAAAACATGAATATGTCATAGACCATTAAAAATTTGCAGAAGGATGTCCAAACACATAAAGATGATAATGAAATGCTTATGAGAGCCAAGGAGCAATAGGATGACTTCAACATGAAGTTATTGGAGGGCTTGAACATAATAGTAAAGAAATTGGTTAAGGAGAGTGGCTTAAGAAAATATGGAAGTCACAAGCCTTCGGATGAGAAAAGAAAAGCAAGAAGTGTTAGCAGACACCACCATCACTCCCCAAGGCATTCCAATAAAAGAGCAAGAAACAAATCAAGTCCATCCCCTATCAAAAGGCATAAGAGGTCTGGGGTGGATGAGCTACGAGGATAAATGAACAAAATCAAACCTCCTACATTTGATGGTGAGCACAAGAAGGATGAAGATGCAGAAACATGGTTGCTGGGCATGAGAAAGTATTTTCAATTGCATAATTATTCTTCTCATGCAGAAGGTAGAATTGCTATCTATCAACTCAAGGGAAAGGCCACCATGTGGTGGGATCAACTTGTGCAGGTGCAACACATTAAAGAGAAAAGTGTTACTTGGAGGGAATTCAAGAAGTATTTTGAGAAGAAATACTTGACTAAGAGATACTATGACAAGAAAATGAAAGAGTTATTTGAACTCAAGCTTGGAAGTATTACCATAGATGAATATGAGAGAAGGTTTCTAGAAATGTTGAAGTATGTCTCTTTCATCAAGGATGAGACAATCAAAATTCAAAGGTATTTGAGTGGATTCCCATTATTCATCAGTGAAAAAATATAATATGACGATCCCAAGACATTGGAAGAGACCATACGGCGAGCTAAATGCCTATTTTATCAGCATAAAGCAAGGCCAACTTTCCAAAAGGCTTGGGAAGACAAAAATAAATTCAAGATGGATCAGAGGAAGAACGGAGCTAAGGCACCACTCTTCAGAAACAATCCTTAGGGACAGAAAATGCCTAAAGAACCCAGAACGATTGACACAGGGATTCAAAGGCTAAGGCAACCAACTATTCAATGTTGGGGTTGTAAAGGAGAACATAGGTTCAAAGATTGTCCTCACAGAGGTGAAAAAGGTAGGGTTGTTCACAATGTACAACAAGCTGAAACAATGGAGGACATGGGTAGATATGTTCCAAGGATCTATGCAACCCTAGACAACAAGAAAGCATAGTATCAATCCCACATGATTGAAGTGGAAGGTATGATCAACAACCAAACCATTGCTATTTTAATTTATTCAGGATCTAGTCATAGTTATATAGACCCTAATATGGTGGAAAGGTTGCAATTTCCAAGAAGTAAGCATGGGAAATCCTAGTTGGTGCAGCTGGCTACAGGAGCCAGAAGAACAGTTTATGAGATGGTTAAGTCATGCCTCATGGACATGAATGGACTGAACACCAAGGCATATTTGAACATCTTGCCTTTATGTTCCTATGATTTTTTAATTGGGATGGATTGGTTGGACCAACATCATACTCTCTTAGATTGTCAAAACAAAGAATTTACTTGCTTGGATGAGGAAGGGAAACTAAGGAAAGTGCAAGGAATTCCCAGGGCAGTAACCATTAGAGAAATTTCAACATTGCAGCTGAAGAAATGTTACAGAAAAGGATGTCAAATATTTACAGCGCTTATAGAAGAGACACCTAAAGATAAGGTGCCAAATTTGGAAGATTATGCAGTCCTAGAATATTTTGAAGATGTGTTCAAGGAAGTACCAAGACTACCCCCAAAGAGAGACATTGATTTCTCTATAAAACTAATGCTTGGAGCAGCTCCAGTGTCAAAGACTCCTTACAGAATGAGTACTCCAGAATTGAAGGAGTTGCAAATGCAGCTTGAAGAACCTCTGAAGAAGGGGTATATACACCCAAGTGTGTCACCTTGGGGTGTTGCAGTCTTGTTTGTGAAAAAGAAATATGGAACATTAAGATTGTGCATTGACTTCAGACAGTTGAATAAAGTGACTGTTAAGAACAAATATCCTCTCCCAAGGATTGATGATATCTTTGATCAATTGAAGGATGCAAATATATTTTCAAAGATAGATCTCAGATCAGGATACCATTGGGTAAGGATTAAAGAAGAAGATATTAGCAAGATCGCCTTTAGGACAAGGTATGGTCATTATGAGTTCACAGTGGTGCCATTTGGGTTGTCAAATGCACCAGTTGTTTTCATGTGCTTAATGAAAGGTGTTTTCCGAGAATATATGGACAAGTTTGTCATTGTATTTTTGGATGACATTCTTATATATTCTAGGTCAGAGGAAGAGCATGAACATCATTTGAGGATGGTGTTGCAATTATTAAGGGAGAATTATTTGTATGCCAAATTAAGCAAGTGCTCATTTTATCAGAAACAAATTCATTATTTGGGGCATATCATTTCAAAAGATGGGATAGCAGTGTATCATGAGAAGATAGATTCCATTAGAGAATGGTCAACGCCAAAGAATGTGACAGAGGTGAGATCATTCATGGGTCTTTCAAGATACTACAGAAGATTTATCGAAGGATTCTCAAAGATTGCACACCCAATCACTTCCTTGCAAAGAAAGGGGGTGAAGTTTCAATGGACACTGGATTGCGAAAAGAGTTTCCAACACTTGAAACAATTATTGACAAGTGCTCCAATATTAAGGATTGCAGACCCAAATGAAGACTTCATTGTATGCATAGATGCATGTAATGAAGGACTTGGTGGAGTCCTCAGTCAAAATGGGTTTGTTATATGTTATGAATCAAGGAGGTTGAAGGAGCATGAAAGAAACTATGCCACTCATGATTTGGAGTTGGCAGCCATAGTGCATGCCTTGAGGAAATGGAGACACTACCTCATGGGGAAGAGGTTTGAGCTAAGAAAAGACCACAATGGTCTGAAATATTTATTTGATCAGCCAAATCTAAATGCTAGGAAAAGCAGATGGTTACAATTTCTAAGCGAATATGACTTTGATATAAATCATATCAAGGGAAAAGAGAATAAAGTGGTTGATGCACTCAACAGGAGGGTGCATGAACTACATGCTACAACCATTAGCATGTATTAGAATGATATTAAAAGAAAAATTCTGGAGGCTGCAAATGCAGATATGCAATACAGAGAATTGGTAGCAAAGATACAACATGGTAAGATACCACAAAAGGTGGGTAATTATAATTTTGAAATAGATGGAATACTGTTGCACAAGAATAGAATTTTTTGTTCCAAATGTCCAGGACTTGAAATGTATGATTTTTCATGAAATGCATAATGTCCCTTACGTAGGGCACCCTGGATATCAGAAAACCATGGTAGCGATCAAGAGCCATTACTTTTGTCTAGGTATGAAGAGAGAAATCGCTGAATACATCGCTAGATGTATGGAATGCCATAAATTTAAAGTTGAGCATAGGCATCCAACAGAGTTGCTACAACCTTTTCCCATTCCTGAATGGATGTGAGAAGTGGTGACAATGGATTTTGTTACGGGATTGCCCAGAACAGGCAAGCTCCAGGATTCGATCATGGTGGTGGTGGACAAGATTACAAAATATGCCCATTTTATTCCACTGAAAACTAATCACAAGGCAACAAATGTTGTTGATACTTTCATGAAGGAATTGGCACGATTGCACAAAATTCCTAAAACAATTGTGTCCGACAGAGACCCTAAATTCACCTCAAAATCCTGGAAAGGATTGTTCAAAGGATTAAAAATGAATCTGAACTTTAGTACAACTTATCATCTTGAGTCTGATAGACAGACAGAGAGGGTGAAAAGAGTGATAAAAGACACACTGAGAATGTATGTGATGGACAAACCATCGAAATTGGAAGACTGCCTGCACTTGGTAGAATTTGATTATAACAATGGGTATCATGCATCATTGAATATGAGCCCATTTGAAGCACTTTATGACAGAAAGTGCAATACTCTAGTGATTTGGGATAATCCAGCTGATAGGCCAGTAGTTGGGCCAGAGTTGCTCAAGGAGATGGAGAACCAAATGATAAAAATTAAGAAGAATTTAAAAGCTACCCAAGACAGGTAGAAAAGTTGTGCCTATAAGAATAGAACCCACGGAGAGTTCAAAGTGGGTGATCATGTTTTCCTGAAGATGAAAGCTAACAGGAGTTCCCTGAAGCTGGGAAGCTACGCCAAGTTGGTAGCCAGATTTTGTGGGCCATTTGAAATCCTATAGAGGATTGGTCCAGTTTTTTATATGATCACATTGTCTGCATCTATGTCTGCTCTTAATGTCTTCCATGTATCATTTCTAAAGAAATATATACCTGATGCTAATCATGTTATTGATTGGAATGTGATTCAGGTGGAGCAAGAAGGCGCTTTTCAAGTGCATCCGATGCGCATTTTGGACCGAAAAATCAAGCAGCTCCGGAATCGAGCCATAGGGCTTGTAAAGGTCCAATGGACCTAGTACGGTCTTGAGGATGCTACTTTGGAGCATGAGGATGCAATGCGGACATAATATCCGCATCGTTTTTAGGATTTTTGAAAATTTTGTTGTATATGGGTATATGATGCACTAAGGACAGTGCATAAATAAGGGGAGGGGATTGTAATATCCCTCGGACAAACCCAATTGTAAATGTAATGTAAGTGTACTTAAGATGGTGAGCTATTTTGACATCATTTTTGTAATACACCTTTCATGGCATAGTGCGCGCATGTACTGCGCAGTAAAATGATGTAGTGTGCACATTCTCGGATACCGCGCACAATAACTAAAGTGTGCGCAATATGGAGGTCATCGATCTTGGTGAGCCAGTTATTATAAGATGGGGTGCTTATGTTTTGGAATTAGGCTAGAGCACCTAGATGTTAAAGTCTAGTGCACCTATTTTGTATATGTCTCATGATTAATATAAAATACATCGCTACGCGCAGATCGACCACGATAAAAGAGATGGGGGACTGAACTCCACCAGTTAGGGAAAGGGAGGGCCAAAATTTAAGGAAAAGGGATAAGCTAGAGAGATTAAGCCAAAAAGGAATATTATATTAATATTTCTTAAAACATAACGTATGGATAATTATTTTATCCTAAGTTCTAAAGTTGGGGACAAGTGGACCAAAGTAGCTTCCAACATGACAAGTGTCAAGTTTGGGACATGCATACATATCGTGGGGACTTATCTCATTTTGACGACTTCACCATCATTCTTACGATCATCTCTCCCACAATTCCTTCCATCATTCAGTTATCTAGTCAATGATTTCATGACCATTTTCACTCATGCAGTCTATTATCCTTCAGACATTGATTTCACTGTATCTGAGCCTATTTCCATAACCATTTATGTTTGGTGTACCTGGTTAGCTTGGGAGCAGGATTGAAGAAGTGGGTTTTCAGGCCCATGGAAAATTGAAGAGGCGGGTTTTCAGGCCCGTGAGAAATTCTCTGAGCGAGAGAATTGTTGGGAATTGATTTCCTGAAGGTGCTAAACTATAGCTACAGTTCTTTGAGACTTCCTATTCGGCCTGTTGCTGAATCCCTGGAAGGGAATTGGGGCAGGCGAAGGACTGTTGAGCAGAGAAGGTGCACACTTGCTTGGCTGGGACAGGCATGTGGGGAATGAGAGATTGTAGGTTGTTAGTTGAGTGAGCACTTGAGACGAAGTCTTTCCTTTTGTCTATGGGAATTTAGCCTGGTTAGTGTGAAAAACAAAGGCAACTCAAAGTTTGGGTTTCATCTCATACAAACACCCGACGCAAACAAATAATCTCCACGCAGTCCAACAAATAAAATCAACGTAGTCCAACAAATAAACTCCGTCCAGTCCAATAAATAAACTTCGCGCACTCCAACAAATAAAATCCATGAACTCCAACAAATAAACTCCATGAGAAATTCTTAAGGATAAGATATGAATTGAATGAGTTTACGAACTGAATAAAAATAATATCTATGGAGAGAACACCTCTGAATACGAAAAATCAAAATTTTTATTCAATATGTTTTTCCAACGATATATATTACAATCTGTTTCATTTATTTATATAAACAAAAATTGCCCCTTCGATCTCTGAAAGAATTTAATTAAGGCGGTAATGGTGTCTCATGGCCTGCAAAGGTTAAGGCGGCCACCGCTTGGGCAATTTAAGACAAATTAGTAAATCGTTGCTAAATCCTCGAGTCTTGAAGGGTCAATATGGCCATCGATCTGTCGTTATTCAAGCGGTGAAATGATTACTATCCAACATACTCCCTCTTAATCATTTCAAAAACAAAAAAAACCAATAAATATGCAATACAAGGTTGCTTGTTAACAATGCATTACAGCTAACAGACCCCAATATTATCTCTATGAATTTTAAACAATTCATTTCCCAAAGGCTTTGTAAATATGTCTGCAAATTTTTCTTCAGACCTACAGAACTGAACATAAATTTATTTACCATTTACCAGCTTTGGAATGAAATGATACCTCGTATCAATGTGCTTACTCTGCTTGTGAAAAATGTGATTCTTTGACAGTGCAATGGCCAATTTATTATCAAAGACAATTTAAGTAGCACCATTCTGCTCATGCAATAATTCATTCAAGATTCTTCTCATCCATATAACTTGACATGCAGTTTCTACTGTTGCAGCATACTCTGCCTCAGTAGAAGATAAATTCACTATGGGCTATTTATTTGATGCCCATGCCACTGCTCTAGATCCAAGATTGAAGACATAATCGGATGTGCTCTTC
>SNQJ01S0006173.1:104818-137053 GCA_010110895.2 Picea sitchensis | reverse complement strand
ATGATTACTATCCAACATACTCCCTCTTAATCATTTCAAAAACAAAAAAAACCAATAAATATGCAATACAAGGTTGCTTGTTAACAATGCATTACAGCTAACAGACCCCAATATTATCTCTATGAATTTTAAACAATTCATTTCCCAAAGGCTTTGTAAATATGTCTGCAAATTTTTCTTCAGACCTACAGAACTGAACATAAATTTATTTACCATTTACCAGCTTTGGAATGAAATGATACCTCGTATCAATGTGCTTACTCTGCTTGTGAAAAATGTGATTCTTTGACAGTGCAATGGCCAATTTATTATCAAAGACAATTTAAGTAGCACCATTCTGCTCATGCAATAATTCATTCAAGATTCTTCTCATCCATATAACTTGACATGCAGTTTCTACTGTTGCAGCATACTCTGCCTCAGTAGAAGATAAATTCACTATGGGCTATTTATTTGATGCCCATGCCACTGCTCTAGATCCAAGATTGAAGACATAATCGGATGTGCTCTTCATATCATCAATGGAACCTGCAAAATCACTATCAGTATATCCGATCAGCTCAAAGTTCAAGCTTGATGTGTATCGGATACCAAAATCAATTGTTCCAGCAATGTATCTCAGGATCCTCTTTCCTGCTTGCTAATGAGTACTATCCGGAGTCTCCATAAATCTGGAAATTAAACTTACAATAAACATAATATCAGGTCTAGTTGTTGTTAAATACATAAGGCTTCCAACCAACTTCTTATACAGAGTTGGATCAACATATGATCCCTCATCATATTTGCTAAGTTTAGTACCAGTTGCCATTGGTGTTGCAGTTGGTTTACAGCTGATCATTCTAAACCTTTTCAATACTTCATTTGCATATTTAGTTTGACAAATGAAAATTCCATCATCATATTGATCCACTTCAATTCCAAGGAAATATTTCATCAATCCTAAATCAGTCATCTCAAACTCTGTTTTCATGGCATTTTTATTTAATCATCTACAAATAGATCTGCAGTAAAAATCAAATCATCAACATACATACATAAAATGAAAATTTTACCTTCCTAGTTTACCTTTGTATACAGAGTTTGTTCACTTGGAATTATTATGAATCCAACACTAATCAAGTACTCATCAATCCTGCTATACCAAACTTTGGATGCCTGCTTCAATCCATATAAATCTTTCCTTAACTTGTAAAATTTATCTCTGTGCCCAACAGTCACAAATAATTAATTACAAATAATCAAATTCCAAATTCGGATTTTCCATAATTGGCAATAATTTTCCAAATAAGAATTTGCCAAAAACGAAAAATTTATTCCTAAGTGCATACAGACTTTAATAATTAATTATTTTTGGGGATATTACAGCTTCGCTACCAACACACGTCCATAGCCTCGTCGAGTTTACTTGTACTTCCCATACTATTAATAGTTCTTTCGACTTCCTTTTTATTCCAAAATATGCTCTCCCTATTATATTTGTATATAGATATGCATATTCACATAGGGAGTGAAGGAAGCGTGGTGATACAAAAGTTGATTTTATTTGCTGAGTAGATATTATGAATTTTATTTTAACCCACTGGTCTCCCAAAAACCATCATAGTATCGACCATTTAATTAACAAGAAGTGAATGGAGCTCAAATAAAAAGATAGATAGACACTTTCCTATACTTATAGATTATCATGGTAGGCTTAGCAGGAATATGTGTTCCACCACAACTATTAATCCATGTCTACATCCAAGAACTTCATGAATGTGCATTCAGATAGAGCATCCCATGCTTCTCATGACTTGTAAAAAACAATATTCAGTATGTGACGAGAATTGGACCAGACCCTCACCAAAATTTAAAGAGTAATCCTCAAGGAAAATTGAGAGTCAAACTAGCTTAGGGAAATACCAACATTTAAATAAAAATATGTAAACAATTTGTACAAGAAGAAAGAAAGTGTTAAAACTGATTCAAATTCATGAAAAAGAAAATTAAACTGAAATAAATGTGAAGCAAATTGTCAATCATCCAGAAAGAATGAAAACTGGATGAAAGATGAGAAGATAAAACAATAACGAGTAATAAATATGGGGCAACAACAGTGAAAGCATTTTCAATTAAAGCTTGGAAAGTAAGCCAAGGGAAATAACCAATCAAGAAAAGTTAAACATTCAATATCAAGACCAATGAAAAGATTCATAGAGTTTCTGATCTGAAATGAAGAAAAAACCAGATTAGGAGAGTTGATGATCTAGTGAAAAAATTGAAACATAATCCTTTAGTCTGACTGTCACATACAATGCCTTTCATTCAGTGCAACAAAACAATCTTCTGGGAATCTAGCAAAATGGGTTAATGTAGATTCTCAATCAAAACATATTTTCAAAAACCAATTACATGTAATGTTCCACAAACCCATAAGATCTTAAGATTTTGTGACATGAAAAATTCCTTTGCATAATTGAAAGTAATTAATTTTTCAACAGAAACAAAAATTCACATTTCTCACCAAAGTGACATTTTCTCTTTTCTATAAAATATAATCATTAACCACATAGATGCAAATAATTCATTTTCGTAAGGCAATGCGGAAAATGATGACAATTTTGTAGGTCATCAAAAGAATCATTAAAATGACTCCAAAGATCGACTAGATCAGAAATAAAAATGGAAATACATGAACAAGACAAAATTTATGATCATTTGTGTGTTGATGACAATATTATTTGAAAAAAAGGTTTCAAAGGAATCTAAGCAACCAAGTTTAGATTAACAGTTCCCTAATTTTCCTTCTTTAACGAGAAAAATCCTAAGTTGTTGTTTTCATAAGCTATCTCCCAACCCGTTTAACAAAAGAGAATTATGTGATCAGCTCTAAACAATTTGTGAATAAATCCTCCTCTTAAATCACTGACTTATTAAAATGAAAATTAACTAAAAATAAAAGTTGAGATCAAAATTAAACTAATCCTAGGAAAAACATGCTAAGCTATTGTAAACTTAGACTATATTGGTTGTCGTAAAACTCATGTAAATTCCAATGAAGTCATCAAGTATCCATTTGTTGTCCATTCAGTGAAATATCACATATTTCTTTATGGGAGATAAGCACCATGTGCTCTCCCTTCAATATTTCCTTCAACATGAGGCTTAGTGTAATTGATAATTGTGATATTTAAATCCCTGGAAACAACGTCTTGTTCTTGAAATTAGACTCAACCAATTTAACTAATTTAGGTCCATAAGATTTTGCTTCCATCCAAGCTCTCAATATACCCGACGATCAACAAAATTGTCATGCTTACGAGATCAATAAAAAATTTGATTTAAAATAATCATCCTTTGATCCAGGTGCATACCGGTGGCCACCCACCTTTTCCAGCTAGCTCAAAACAATTTTCTAGCAATTTTGGTAATTTACTATATTTAGCAGTTTTTCACTTCCAGAGCCGTTTTGAGACCCTAAACAATGTTTTTTTGTGAAAACGGGGAGAAATTTAAAATTTCCCTCCTAATTTCCCCCAAAATGAATCTCCTCGATGATACCTTTCCAACGGGTTATCATACGCCTAAAACATATATCTTATGCAAAAGTTACCACCCCGAGAAGTTGATGTACTAACTTACCCAAACAGGGCCCACATGACTTTTGGCGCTTCATATCCTAGGGTTAGGTTTTTGGATGTATAGGGATTTTGGAATTCCTGTTTATTGTAAAAATTCCTTCAGAGCCTCATTGTAATCACCTTTTTGCGAATGAGCGCAACCATCACATCTCTTCTCAGAGATAAGCCACCACCATTCCAACAAGCTTGTTTTCGCTGCATTTTACAGTTTTAGCTTAGTTCCTTATTGAATAGAAAACTGATTTTACTGTATCTCTGTTATTTTGTGTTAAGCACCTGTTAATAATCTATAGTCAATTTGTTCTACTCATAAAATTTGGATCAGTGGCATCAGAGCGGTCTTCTCCTTGTCATCTTAATGCATGTCCTCAACGAGGTCGAAGTACAAAGAGTTGGGTCTCGAGCTTGTTTCTCTTGAGGAAAAAAGATCTCGCATGCCCAATAGACCTCTCATGGCAGGAGAAAATAAATATGACGGTACAAGAGATCCTTTCAAATTGTTGATTGAGGAATCCCTCATGCAACAGAGGAATGAGATGATGGATAGTTTCGCACAAATCCTTCGGTGGCTACCAAAAGCTGACACATATTCTTTGAGAAGAGGCGCCACCCCCTTCAAGGTACAAATAAAATTTGATATTCCCATATTTGAAGGTCAGATAGACACAAATGCTGTAGACAAGTGGTTGAATTTACTAGAAGGTTATTTTTCTGTCCATAACTTTTCTAATAGAGAAAATATTAATTTTCTGCTCCTCAAAGTTGTTCCCCATGTCAAGGATTGGTGGGAAAATTTATGTGACCAAAAGGAAACAAATGAACTCTCATTATTTATAGTCACAACCACTTGGGAATCCTTCAGGGATTATATTAAGGATTAATACTACCATGTCAGAAGTTATGATGACTTGTATACCAAATGGACCACACTGCGACAAGAAAGAGACTAACAAGTGCCAGATTTCACAAATATCTTCCATACCTTGCACACCAATATGGGTATCAAAGATTTAGAGCAACATCTAGTGCTCAAGTATCACGGTGCCTTGCATAGATACATCCATACCGAAATGGAATTTCTGGACAACTCATCCTTGGGTGCGGCCTACCAATATGCCGTCAAAATCGAGCAGAAGCTCAAACAAAAGATGCGACAATTTGGCCCTAGGAACCCCCCACAAAAAAATCCCGAAAGGGCAGCCCCAACCCAAAGAATAAAGGACAAATCAAATATGGGAAGTATCAGAACAACCATTCCAAGACGCAATAAAATAAGGACACCAGAAAGAAAAAGAAAGATACTGGGAAGTGGTGCAACTTCCATAAGAGACCTTGGCATAATATTGTTGAATGCCGCTCAAAGCAGTCGCAAGTGGTTGAAGTGAAAGCCTCTAAATCATATGCGGGTTCTGACTCTGAGCCAGAACCAAAAAGGGGAAGTTGGATCATTGATACGGAACTAAGTGTCATCGTTTCTACCACCAAGCTCCAACCTGGTGAATAAGACAAGCCAGAAGAAGGAGAGTGCCTCTTCCATTCATAGATTTGGGTAAAAGGCACCCCGCTGCACTTCATCATTGATAGCGGTAGGTAAAAGAACTTCATCTCAGAAGAGGTCTTCAAGCAGCTAGCCCTGCCGACAATGCCACACTCACAACCCTACACCATTGGATGGATCCGCCAAGGAAGTGATCTCCACATCAGCCAACATTTCCAACTATCGTACGACATCAAGCCCTTTAAAGATGAAATATTGTGTGATGTTTATCCTCTCGAAGTTTGTGATGCTCTTTAGGGCCAACCTTATTTATGGAAACGTCATGTTGTATATGAGTCTAGGCCTCGTAGTGTTATTATTACTTTGAACAATAAATTGTACAAGATACCCGAGGCAGTCCCACCTAGTGTTATTTCCTTGATGTCTGCCAAGCAATGCAGGAAGGTCATCTCTCAGATGGGGAAGTTTGTCTTCTTCGTGATTCTCTCTCAGAATAAGAGAAATATCACAACCACATCCAGGGTCTCTTCGACTGAACTCTCCACACAACAGAAGAAAGTAAATAAGGTCATGGAATAATACTCAGATATCTTCTCCTCACCTACCGGGGTACCTTTGCAATGCCATGTCAAGAACCCCATCGATCTGACCCCCGATGCACCGCTGCCCAATGGGCTAGTCTATTGCCACTCTCTATTAGAGAATGAGGAGATCAAGCGACAAATCCAAGAACTGCTACACAAGGGGCACATCTGTCCCAGCTCATCACCTTGTGGGAGCCCAATCGTGATGGTACAAAAAAAATATGGAACATTACGACTCTGCATTGATTACCGGGCTCTGAATAAAATCATAGTCAGAAACTGGTACCCTATTCCCTGAATTGAAGACCTCCTTGATCAATTCATGGGGGGCAAATACTTCAGTAATATTGATCTGAATTCTGGCTACCACCAGGTCCCGATAGAACAGACAGATGTATGGAAGATCGCCTTCAAGTCAAAGGAAGACCTTTTTGAATGGTTGGTCATGCCCTTTGGTTTGAAAAATGCTCCAACCACTTTCATGAGGATGATGGAGGATATCCTGCGACCATTCACCAATACTTTTGTAGTGGTGTATCTGGATGATATTTTAATTTACAACAAGACTTGGGCCAAACGCTTGCAACATATTCAATAGGTTCCACACACCCTGTGGCATCA
Source organism: Picea sitchensis (assembly GCA_010110895.2). Lineage (NCBI taxonomy): Eukaryota > Viridiplantae > Streptophyta > Pinopsida > Pinales > Pinaceae > Picea > Picea sitchensis. The sequence continues at coordinate 130,727 of SNQJ01S0006173.1, read as the reverse complement.
CAAGCTATACACCAACTTGGAAAAATTCTCCTTTTCAATGGACAAGGTCCATTACTTGGGATACATCGTTCATCAACATGGCATATATGTGGATCTAGCCAAGATCCAAGTCATTCGTGACTGGCAAGCCCCAACCACACTCACTGAGCTTCGGAGCTTCTTGGGCCTTTCCAATTTCTACAACAGGTTCGTGTTAGGATTCTCCCATATTGCATGGGCCCTCAGCCAAATAACCAGGGGTGGTGGTAAGGATTAATTTTCATGGGGTCAGTTCCAAAAAAAAGCGTCTGATGATTTGAAGTAACGCTTGTGCTCAACCCCAGTACTTTCACTACCAGACCTACATCAACCCTTTGAAATCGAGACAAATGCTTCAGACTATGTTGTGGGTGTCATTCTCACTTAGCATGACCACCGTGTGGCCTATCATAGTGAGAATCTATCAGATGTTGTCCGTAAGTACCCTAATTACGACAAATAAATTTACTCCATTGTGAAAGCCTGTCGTGTTACATCCCCAAAAATAAATTATTTTTGAATTTGAAATTCTTAGGAAAATTATTTCCGTTTTTGGTAAATTCGAAATTGGATTTTTTTCCATATATGGCAATTCCAAATTCCGAATTTAGTTAATTGTAATTAATGATTATGACTGTTGATAAGAGATCTGATTTGACCCAACTAACTACTTAACTATGACACTTGTATGAAACAAAATATTTTATAATTATTGTTGAAGCACAAATGGAACAACCATGTTAAAATCAACTGACCATGACTCCATGAGTGGGAAACATGTTGGAACTACCTCAGGGATAATTGTTACAAGTGGAAAATCAAGAATTTGGCCATTGGCATCCCCTGAAAATCAGGGATTTGGAAAGTTGTGAAAATTCCCAAAGGGGGAAAAGACCTAGGCAAAAAGGACTTTCGATATATAGCATATGAGAGGAGGTAGGATGCTGCCTAGTATGCTGGGGAAAATGATTGATCTCTTGTTTTTATGAACACTAATTTATGAGTGTGAAGCAAGGAGAAGTTGTTGAAACTGAAGGAATCTTGCTGAGGAGAAGTTATGAGTTATCCCTCATGGATTCATGGTCAGGCTAGGGGGAGAACGGGACAAGTGATTTGGCTGTTTTGTTCTAAGGTTGGGAGGAACGTCACTATCCCATTAGTTATTCAGAAACTGTTTAGATATGTCATCCTACTCTATTCTCTGGCTAAATTTTATATGGTTTAATAACTTATAGGATGCATCTGTTTAAATTATGAATAGAAATATTGCTATGGACAAAAACCTGATTGAATATTGTTGAACTTAAGGACTAACAGAATGCCTCAAAAAATAGTTCTGAATGGATTAATTATGTTGGCTTATATTGTTGAGTGAATAGTATTGTCATTAGATTTACTAGCTGGAAGAATTTAATTGGTTAATCTTCCAGAAGAATAGTTCTGTAGATTAGATTTTTCGCTGTAATGTGATAAAATTGTAGCATAAACCCCCAGTTAATTGTATTTTTGTGGTGTAAACTATCTATGTGTGTAATATGAATGGAACCAAATTTTGTAGGTATACAGATGTTTGAACTATTTTTCTACAATAGAAATGGAAATTATATATATACATGTACACATATTATATAGTGAATATATAAACTATTCTAACAGATATCTAGAACCAACTGTGCCACAAAGTACAAATAGAATGGTCTCGTATATAAAGGAGACATTATGAATATAATCATAGAGACGTATCTATAATTTTCATTTGCAGAACTAACTACAATGATATCCTCATACCCTTTTTATTTATCTATTTCATAGATTCAATCAGTTACTGGTAATGAAAAGGAAAACAAATAATTCAACAGTCACAGATTTGGAGTTCTAAAGTAAAGTAAGTAGTTCAGGTACTCTTAAAAAAAGTTCGGAAAGGAAAAACGAATGGTTCAGACTGCCATTTTACAATTTTGGAATAAAATGTTACAACTGTAAACAAAATAACTAAAGGGTATACATCCAGAACCTTTCCATTTTATATACTTAAGATCTACTGTAATAAAATTCGAAGGTAAAGCCACAAAAATAAATACAAAATCAATTGAATTTCCTTATAAAGATCTAAAATAAACTGGAAGGGGTCAAAATCGAATTTTGTTCACATTGCTATTCATTCCAGAAATATTTGATTAACAGGTCTATTATTCGAAAGGGTCTGTTCGTATTTCCCATATAAATCAATATTTTTTCATTTTGAATAATGATATAGTAATGTTCGATATATATCATTCATTTGGACATACAATAATAAGGTTTAATCCTTATACTCTGCTGTAAAAGTAAGTTATAGAGATAAAGCACCATCTATTAGTAAATAAACTAATCTTCACCCACAGTGATAACTTTTTAAGTTAAATCTTATCAATCCTTAGCCGCCTTGGGCACTCCTTGAGAGGGGCGATATGGAACTCGAATACCTCTTATGCATGTGGTAAGGATCGACATCCATGACTTTCATATGGATGAATTCCCTGTGCAAGATCCCACAAACACCATTAATATTATTTAATAGAGATAAGACGAATATAACTGAAAATAAAAGTGATTAATAACATGAAGGGTTATGCAGAGTCGCACTTAACTTGCGATTGAGGAGTCTGGTATCCATTCCCTGTTTCTTTGGGTTGAGAAAATGTCCAAAATCAAAGGGGGAGAGGGGACCAATAGTTCTAGATGGGTACCCTCACAAACACAAGGTCCCATCATTAGAATTGATTACCAAATCAAATAAATCGAAACTCTTCAGGAAAGAAGTAAACAAAACGACATTAACAATGAATTCTAAACTACATGGTTCGTGTAGCGAGAGAAGGACAGACACATTATTTTAAAATGCAAACATTGAATTAAAAGTTGCAGGTTAATAACACCATCAAAACATAGCTAGCATCGACTGAGAGGAAGCTTAATAAAAGAGAGAAACACAAAGTCAACATTCTTGCCGAGTCACCAGGATCGAATGGCTATTGTCACACACACAGACAATAAATAATCAGAGAGAAAAAGATGACTGAAAATTAAATATAGTTTCCAAAGCAGCGCATGTTATAGAACATATCCCTAACAAATTTATTAGGTACACAAAATTTCCCGAACATTCATTTATATATGACTATGCCGAATGGAAATACAGAGATCTTGTTGAAGAAATTTTACAGTTGTAAGTATCATCCGGTAGTTGGGAAAACATAGGACCCCAAGTAAAAATTTCAGTACGAAATTCCCAACCAATACTGAAACATTATTAAAAATCTAATCTACCGAACATAATTGCCTTAACTATTATATATTATAATATGCAGTTTACAACATGGTTCCTACCCTATCGATTCGACTTCTAGGTGTGAGTCTTTGTGAAGTCTTGTAGAAACTCAATACTAAACAATGGTGCATAACAATGAATAAATGTAGGGGACGAAGATTCCTAAGGGTAAACTTTATACAAAAACTACACCTATTTAGTCTCGTTGGAAATGAATATAAAAAGAGTAGAACGCCAAATCCTTCGGGAGGATTGAGGAGAAAGGAAAACGATAGTGAAACCATATCATAATACCAGAACATTGTGAAACTTACCAGGGCGGTCAGATAGGGGTGTCTTCCTCCACCAGGGAAGTCCTCCAAGTCGCCACTCCCTTGCCAAGAAACTAAAATGCAGAGCTAACTTCGAAGAACTTCACAGAAATGACAAAAGTAAAATCTATTGTAACCCTAAGGAACTCACACCACGCAGAGTGAATGCGGATGGTACGAAAGGAGGCGCTGGCCATGTGATGGAATTGAGTTGGCATGTCCATATTGGACGGAGGGTCAGGTGATAGCCCTCATTAATTATATACATAAGGCCTCCATTAATGGGCGGTCTAGAGGCTTAACTCTCGTCTGACAGAACCTTTCCCTTCACATTTATGGAATACAAAACAAAGAGAGTTCCTTCGTAACTCGACCGACCAGGAACTGTTAAATATAACTGTTGTAAGTCCAGTTAGTACATCATTAGAAAAACTAGCATTCATTTGAGACATCATACATCTTAGGTAGAGTTAACGAGTTGTTAGGATTGAGTTTTATTATTACAAAAACCTTTATGTAAATGGTAACCAAAAGATCTTTAACCAACTGTTAATACAATGGGGGTTTCGTTTGATGAGTTTGGCCATGCAAGGAAAGGCGAAACACCTTATGTTAAAACCAACACTTCGCCAAGGTGTATAACCTCGACCACAATACGTTATGCATAATACATGAGTTTTGTTCGCATAGTCTTTTGAGTTTAACCTTGCGTGCAAGTATGGAAGTTTGTTACTAGGGGAGAGTTTAAGACCCTAAGTCCTAAGCCTACTATAGTTCTAAGATAATACAATGTGTGTGTTAAGTCCTAAGCCTACTATAGTTCTAAGATAATACATGTGTGTATATATATATATATATGAATGCTAAAGTAATGATTCTAATTGAAAGAAAATGTTAGAATGTGGTGTCTACCGACTTAGGAACTCTATTCAATGTGTGTAAAGTTGGGTAGTAATGTCGTCGTTGACAATCATAACTTAAGCAAACTTATCAGAGTTTAACAATGGAGATAAAAGGCTACTTTATTTTAAATTATAAGACTGTTTAAGGAATTGGAGATTAATGTCCCTAAGATTTTTTATTTTTTTATGAAAATTTTGAGGTACATTACATATGGTATCGTAGAAAAGGTTATAACACTTGGACCTTGAACAGAGCCAAATTAAGTACTTAGCACATATTCCCATTCTCATGGAAAACTCCAACAAAACTATTAGTGTTACAAACAAAAACTCTTTGTTTTGTTAATCATATGTTACGTGATGAATTTTAGGAAATCCGACTCTTGGAGAATCTTGAATAAAGGCCTCTTGAAGATCCAAGATTTAATAGTGACAAAATATCGCCTACTGAAGTTCTGGAAACGATGAGGAATTTCATTGTTGAACTGCATAAGCCAGCTGCATAATGAGAAATCAAGAAGGTACGTGAGGAACAACAAGAAATAAACAGTCCTCGCTGCATGGTATAGTGACAAAGAAACCCCAAAGGATGATAACTAGGAATAATAGGTTAGTAAAAGGGCCTCAAAAAATTCTAGTCCTAAAGGAGAAAAAGGGGACAACTCATCTAAAGGTACACCTTCATTGAAGATAAAACAAAAAACATACAAAAAGAAAACAGCTAGGACCACCTGGAGGAATAATTTAAGAAAATCAAACCCGCCACCTTTGATGGTGGGGAATCTAGAACATGGGAGGAAGTTGAAGAATGGTTATTAGATCAAGAAGTATTTCCAGACATACAACTATTCCAAGCACAATATGAAGTTCACAATGGGCATCTATAATCTGAAAGGAAAGCCAACATTTCCAGAAAGACTTGAAATTGGCCAAGGTCCTAAATGAGAAATAGATGGAATGGTCATACTTTGCTAGCTCCTTTAAGAAACACTACCTATCCGAAAAGTTCCTATGAAATAAAACCAAAGACTTAATAATGACTATGGAAGATCCTCGATAAAATAATTCCTCGAATTACTAAGGTTCATACCTTATATCCTGGAGGACAAAGTGAAAATCCGTTCCTAAGTTGTTCACCATAGTCCTACAAGGACATAATCTAATTTGATAATCCCAAATCCTTAAGTGTGTGTTCTAAAAGATCAATGTGTTAGTGACCAATACAAACAATCCATCAAAATTCTCCCAAGCGTTTGGAAAGACAAGAAACAAGACCGAATGAACCAATGGAAGAAAGGATTCCAACCATCCCCTTTCTGTAATATGGAAAAAGTTTTCCAAAATAAGGAATATCATTCCAACACCCATAATGTTTAAGGGGGGAGGTAGACTAGTTAAATTGGGAGTTAAGAAAATTTGGGACAACCCCATGGAACCATTAAAATGTTGGGAATGTGGAGAACTCCATCTAAGGAACTGCCCCACGCTTGATTTCATCAACTTAATCATATGTTCACAATCTGCAGGAAGCCTCTGCGGTGGGAGATGTGGGCATAATATTGCATCGGATAAATGTAGTCATGGACGATCGACAAGTCAATTCATCGGCCCTTCCGGTGGTGGGAACTTCAAGCAAATCAATAACACTCATTCATGTTTTAACCGATCCCGAGCTACATTGAGTTATATCAATACCTCGTATTGTGGAGTCAAATAAAATTAAGAAAACAAGACAAGTAAAATCTTGGCTGGTACAATTAGCAACAAGAACGAAAAGAAAAGTTCTCAACTTTATTTTGATTATGAGTTCAGTCTAGGTGGTCAAAACATAAAGACAAATCTAAACATTCTATCGCTAGGGTCTTATGATGTAATTATCGAAATGGATTGCTGAATAGAATAAAGTGGTGTTAGATTGTTATTAAAAATCACTTACTTAAGTATAAAGATGAAATGACACTACTAGGACAGCCTTAAGGATACTTAAAACGCTTCCCGCTAGATAGATTTTAGCAATGCAATTCAATAAATGCATGAGAAAGCGGTGTCAAGTCTATGCCATCCAAGTAACAAACCCTAGAAAACCCAACTTGGAGGAATTTCCCGTGTTGCATGATTTCAAAGATGTGTTTGTTGATGAGATAATTGAATTACCCCCAAGGAGAGAAATATAATTTTCTATCAACCTACTACCTTGTTTATCCTCTATCCTCGAAGCACCTTACCGAATGCGCTTTCTTAAATTAACAGAAATAAAAAAATACAACTACAAGAATTATTGCACAAAGAATATATCAGAAAAAGTGTTTCACCATGGGGAGCACCACCTTCTTTGTGAAACGAAAAGATTTAACCTGGCGAGGATTATGACCCATTACAGACAATTAAACAAGATGAGTATTAAGAACAAGTACCCTTACCTAGGATAAATGATCTGCTTGATCAAGTAGGCGGGGCACGATTTTCTCGAATTGATTTATGATCCGTTATCACTAGGTTCGATAAAACATGAGGCATTACAAGTAAAACAACTTTTCAACAACAACAAAGTATGGATATTACGAATTTGTTGTTATACCGCTTGGTCTCACTAACACTAACCACATTTATGTGTTTAATAAATAATATTTTCAGCCAAGATTGGACAAGTTCATGTTGGTATTTATTGACGATATTCTCGTATATTCTAAAACAGAAGAAGAACATGAAGTTGAACACTACATGATAGTTCTTCAAACTTCTTTAAGGAAGTAAAACTAGATGCTAAATTCGATAAGTGTGATTTTTATCAAAATAAAATACAAGACATCTAGACATTCAGCAGCAGCATTGCAATTGATCCTCAGAAAAATAAGAGCCATCCCGGAATGGTCGATACCTAAGAATGTAGTGATGATCCAGTCATTCATGGGAATCATCGGATACAACTTTACTGTAGATTTATAGAGGGATTTTCCCAAATTTCTTACCCTATCACATCATTGCAAAAGAAGGGGACCAAGTTTTAATTGGTCACAAAAGTGTCAAGACAGCTTAATAAGTTAAAAGAGTTGTTAACAACTCCACCCATTTTAAAGGTAGAAGATCCGGAAAAAGACTTCACTATACGTAGATGCGAGTAAAGTTAGAAGGACTAGGTGGTGTCCTAACTCAAGAAGGACACATTATTTTTTATGAGTCCCGGAAAATAAAGGAACATTAAACAAAACTACGCCATCTTCATGAATTAGATTTGGAAACTATAATACATGCCTTAAAAATGTATGCACTATTATAATGGGCAGAAGATTTATATTATTGACAGATAACAACGATGTGAAATATGTTTTTAGTTACGACCTTAATGCAAGGCAAGCAAGATGCCTAGCCTTCTTGAGATAATTCCACTTGAGGTAAGACATATCATGGGTAAGGAAAACAAGGTAGCTAATGCTTTGAGCAAAAGAGTTCATGGGTTGTTTGAAATAATCATTAGCAGGGCATAAATCGATCTTGAACAGAGGATAAAGGCTGCATGTGATAATGATGATAATTACACTAAAACAATGGCGCACTACATAACACTACAGAAAAATTTAGACAAAACATGTGAGTGTGGACATAAAATGGGTTACTAAGTGGATTTAAAACGTAAAATACATACCATTCGGTTTACAAGTTAAAGTTACACAAGCATACGAAGTTCATAAGAAACCATTCTAGTCATCCGATACTTTGAAAACGATACCAACACTAAGAAAGTTATTTTATTACCTAATATGAAGGGAGAAACAACATAATACCTTTAGCTAAGTGTGAATATTGTCAAGCCAAGAGTTTCTAAACATTAGCATCCACCGAATTATTGCCATAAACTCTACCAAAGGCTCTGGAATGGAAATGTGAGACTATATCACTAGACTTCATTACAAGTTTGCCTAAAACTTATAAACATAATGATTCAATTATGGTGGTAATCGACAAAAACATAGTAATTCTACACACTTTATTCTTATAAATTCTACTTTTAAATCCATATAAATTGCCAATTTTTTCATGAAAGAAATGTTAGACTGAATGGTATTCCTAATATGGTGATTTCGGATAGAGACGCAAATTTACATCTTCTTTTTGGAAAGAATTGCTTGCGAGGCTAAATACTAACATGAAAATTTCAGTACGCATTATCATCCACAAACGGATGGACATACCGAACGAACAAACCAAATTCGAAGATATGCTACAATACGCACGTGAAGAACAAAACCAAGCAAGTGGGAAGACTACCCGCACTTGGTAGAATTTGTATACAACAATGGATACCAAACCTCAACTAAAATGAGCCCTTTAGAGGTACTCAGGCTTCCATTTAAAAGTGTAATGCAATTCAATTGATGGGATAAATCCGCCTGATAGTGACTCATGGTTGGACCAGAGATTCTCCTTGAAATGGATAACATGGTAAGAAAAGTACAACAAAACTTAAAAAGGCACAAGACAGACATAAAAAAATATGCGTAGCACTTCTAAAAGAAGACACTTGAATTTCAAGTAGGAGACCATGTCTATTTAAAAGTCAAAGCCCACAAAATTTCACTGAAGTTAGGAAACTGCGCCAATTTGGCACCTAGGTTTTTTTGGCCCTTTCGAGATCTTAGCTCTAATTGGACCCATAGCATGCCTCAACTTGCACTTCCTTCCAATCTAAAAATTCATATTGTATTTCATGTTTCCTTTATTAAAAATCATGTTCAATGAACCTACCCATATGATTGATTGGAACTTGGTGTAGGTGGAACCAGAATGCGAGTTCCAAGCTTTAACCGCATTTTGGACTAGAGAGAAATAACACTTCGAATTAAAAGCCATTGCTCAGTAAAAGTGCATGGAAGCACTTTTAGTCCCCGAGGAGGCCACTTGGGATTTGAAGGGAGATTTGCGGAAATATCATCCAATCGTAAGGTAAGAGAGGAATGAACACTGAGGAGAATGTTTTATTGAAGGGGAAAGGATGTAACATCCCCAAAATAAATTATTTTGAATTTGAAATTCTTAGAAAATTATTTCCATTTTTGGTAAATTTGAAATTGGAAACTTTTGCCATTTATGGAAATTCAAATTTCTCTCGAATTTAGCTAATTGTAATTAATGATTATGACTACAAGGTAGAGATCCGATTTGACCCAACTAACTACTTGACTATGACACTTCTATGAAACAAAATATTTTACAATTATTGTTGAAGGACAAATGGAACAACCATGTTAAAATCAACTAACCATGACTCCATGAGTGGGAACATGTTGGAACTACCTCATGGTTGATTGTTACAAGTGGAAAATCAGCACTTGGCCATTATAAAGTCCCCGAAAATCAAAGATTTGGAAATTTGAGAAAATTCCCAAAGGGGAAAAAGACCTAGACAAAAAGGACTTTGGATATATAACATATGAGAGGAGTGTGATGCTACCTAGCATGTTGTGGTACTATTGATCTCTTTGTTGTTATGAACACTGAATTCTCGGTGTGAGGCAAGGAGAAGCTGTTGAAACCGGCTGAATCTTGTCGAGGAGATTTTAATTTATCCTCATGGATTCATGGTCATGCTAGGGGATGAAAAAAACAAGTAGTTTGGTTGTTCTATTCTAAGTTTAGGAGGAACTGGGATGTTCCATTTGTTGTTCAGAAATCGTTCAAATATGTCATCCTACCTCATTCTCCGGATGAATGTTATATGGTTTAATAACAGATAGGATGCATCTGTTTAAATTATGAATATAAATATTGCTATGGACAAAAACCTGATTGAATATTGTTGAACTTAAGAACTAACATAATGCCTCAAAAACTAGTTCTGAATGGATTAATTTTGTTGGCTTATATTGTTGAGTGAATAGTATTGTCATTATATTTACTAGCTGGAAGAATCTAACTGGTTAATCTTTCAGAAGAATAGTTTTGTAGATTAGATTTCCAAACAGAATGAGATAAACTCTAGGATAAACCAATTAATTGTATTTTGCTATGTAAACTATCTATGTGCGTAATATGAATGGAACTGAATTTTGAAGTTATATATGTACAGACATTTGAACTATTTTTCACAATAGAATGGTAATTATATATATATATATATACCTATATACATATTATATAGTGAATATATAAACTATTCTAACAGATATCTAGAACCAACTGTGCCACAAAGTACAAATAGAATGGTCTCATATATAAAGGAAGCATTACTTTTGAATATAATCACGAGACGATTCATAATTTTCATTTTTCTGGTAGAACCTAATTACACCTAGCCTTGAACCTTTTATTTATCTATTGTACAGGATTCAATCGGCCATCGGGTAATGACAAGGAAAACAACACCAACAACCACAAATTTGAGTTCTAGCAAATAAATAGTTCAGGTAATCTTAAATACAGTTCAGAAAGGAAAATGAATGGTTCAGACTATCATTTTACAATTTTGGAATAAAACGTTACAACAACAAACAAAAGAACTAAAGTGTATACATCCAAAACCATTTCATTTTAGATACTTAATATCTAGTGTAATAAAATTCGAAGGTAAATCCAAAAAAATAAATACGAAATCAATCGAATTTCCTTATAAAGATCTAAAATAAACTAGAAGTGGTCAAAATCGAATTTTGTTCAAATTGTTATTCATTCTAGAAATATTTGATGAACGGGTCTATTATTCGAAAGGGTCTGTTCATATTTCCTGGATATAAATCAATATTTTCATTTTGAATAATTATATAGTAATGTTCGATATATATCCTTCATTTGGACATACAATAATAAGGTTTAATCCTTATACTCTGCCGTAAAAGTAAGTTATAGAGATAAAGCACCAGATATCATTAAATAAACAAATCTTCACCCACAGTGATAACTTTTTAAGTTAAATCTTATCAATCCTTATCCGTCTAGGGCACTCCTTGAGAGGGGAAAGATGGAACCCAAATACCTCTTATGCGTAAGGATCGCATCCACAACATTCAGATGGCCTAAACTGTAGCGATATTCCACAAACAATTTCCTCATTAATATTATTCAACAAAGATAAGATGAATATAACTTAAAATAGAAATGATTAATAATAGAACTTGGGTTATGCAGAGTCACACTTAACTTGCAATTGAGGAGTCTAGTATCCATTCCCTGTTGCATTGGGTTGAGCAAACATCCCAGATCGAAGGGGGAGAGAGGCCCAAGATTTCCTGATGGCTCCCCGCAAACAAAGGGTCCCATCATTAGCATTGATTACCAAATAAAATGAATCGAAACTCTTCAGGAAAGAAGTAAACAAAACGACATTAACAATGAATTCTAAACTACATGGTTCGTGTAGCGAGAGAAGGACAAACACATTATTTTAAAATGCAAACATTGAATTAAAAGTTGCAGGTTAATAACACCATCAAAACATAGCTAGCATCGACTGAGAGGAAGCTTAATAAAAGAGAGAAACACAAAGTCAACATTCTTGCCGAGTCACCAGGATCGAATGGCTATTGTCACACACACAGACAATAAATAATCAGAGAGAAAAAAGATGACTGAAAATTAAATATAGTTTCCAAAGCAGCGCATGTTATAGAACATATCCCTAACAAATTTATTAGGTACACAAAATTTCCCGAACATTCATTTATATATGACTATGCCAAATGAAAATACATAGATCTTGTTGAGGGAAATTTACAGTTGTAAGAATCATCCAGTAGTTGGGAAACCAGAGGACCCTAAGTAAAAGTTCAATACGAAATGCCCAACCAAGACTGGAACACTATTAAAAATCTAACCTACCGAACGAAATTTCCTTAATTGTTATAGAATATAATATGTAGTTTATGGCGTGGTTCCTACCCTATCGATTCGACTTCTAGGTGTGAGTCTTTGTGAAGTCTTGTAGAGACTCAATACTAAACAATGGTGCATAACAATGAATAAATGTAGGGGACAATGAGCCCTAAGAGTAAACTACATACAAAAAAACTACACCTATTTAGTCTCGTTGGAAATGAATATAAAAAGAGTAGAACGCCAAATCCTTCGGGAGGATTGAGGAGAAAGGAAAACGATAGTGAAACCATATCATAATACCAGAACATTGTGAAACTTACCAGGGCGGTCAGATAGGGGTGTCTTCCTCCACCAGGGAAGTCCTCCAAGTCGCCACTCTCCCTTGCTGAGAAACTAAAATGCAGAGCTAACTTCGAAGAACTTCACAGAAATGACAAAAGTAAAATCTATTGTAACCCTAAGGAACTCACACCACACAGAGTGAATGCGGATGGTACGAAAGGAGGCGCTGGCCATGTGATGGAATTGAGTTGGCATGTCCATATTGGACGGAGGGTCAGGTGATATCCCTCATTAATTATATACATAAGGCCTCCATTAATGGGCGGTCTAGAGGCTTAACTCTCGTCTGACAGAACCTTTCCCTTCACATTTATGGAATACAAAACAAAGAGAGTTCCTTCGTAACAAAATCGACCAAGAATTGTTAAATATAACTGCTGTAAGTCCAGTTAGTACATCATTAGAAAAACTAGCATTCATTTGAGACATCATACATCTTAGGTAGAGTTAACGAGTTGTTAGGATTGAGTTTTATTATTACAAAAACCTTTATGTAAATGGTAACCAAAATATCTTTAACCAACTGTTAATACAATGGGGGTTTCGTTTGATGAGTTTGGCCATGCAAGGAAAGGCCAAACACCTTATGTTAAAACCAACACTTCGCCAAGGTGTATAACCCCGACCACAATACGTTATGCATAATACATGAGTTTTGTTCATATAGTCTTTTGAGTTTAACCTTGCGTGCAAGTATGGAAGTTTGTTACTAGGGGAGAGTTTAAGACCCTAAGTCCTAAGCCTACTATAGTTCTAAGATAATACAATGTGTGTGTATATATATATATATATATATATATATATATATATATGAATGCTAGCATGACTAAAAAATTGAAAGAAAATGTTAGGAATGTGGTGTCGTTCACTTAGGAACTCTATTCAATGTGTTTAAAGTTGGGTAGTAATGTCATCGTTGACAATCAAAACCTTCGCTAAACTTATCAGAGTTTAATAATGGAGATAAAAGGCTACTTTATTTTTATTATAAGTCAAGCGAAGGAATTGGAGATTAATGTCCCTAAGATTTTCTTTTTTATGTAAATTTTGAGGCACATTACATATGGTATCAAATCAAGGCTATAAACATCTCCACCTTGAATAGAGCGAAATTAAGTACTTAGCACATATTCCTATCTATGAAAAAACTAACAAACCATTAGTGTTACAAACAAAAAACTCTTTTTTGTTTTGTGTTAATCATGGCAGCACAGGATGACGTAGAAATCAGACTTGAGGGGAATCCTGAATAAAGGCCTCTTGAAGATCCAAGACAGAATAGTGACAAAATATCGCCTACTGAAGTTCTGGAAACGATGGGGAATCTCATTGTTGAACTGCATGTTTTCAAAGCAGACAAAGAGAAACTGAAGAAGGCACAGTAGGAACAACAAGAAATAAATGAAGTCTTATTGCATAGTATAGTGACAAAGAAAACCCCAAAGGACGAGAACCCATAAGAAGAGGTCAGTAAAAGGGCCTCCAAGTATTCTGGTCCTGAAGAAGAAATAGGGGACAACTCATCTAAAGGTACACCTTCAGTTGAAGATAAAACAAAAACATACAGAAAAAGAAAACAGTTTGTTCACCTTGAGGGACAATTTAAGAAAATCAAACCCGCTACCTTTGATGGGGAATCTAGAACATGGGAGGAAGTTGAAGCATGGTTATTAGACATCAAGAAGTATTTCCAGATATACAACTATTCCAACAATATGAAGTTCACAATGGGCATCTATAATCTGAAAGGAAAAGCCAACATTTGGTGGAAAGACCTGAAATTGGCCAAGGGCCTAAAGGAGAAATAGATGGAATGGTCAGACTTTAAGAAATTCTTTAAGAAACACTACCTATCTGAAAGTTCCTATGAAATAAAAACCAAAGACTTGGTCAAATGACTATGGAAGATCCGATAAAATAATTCCTGGAATTACTAAGGTTCATACCTTATATCCGGGAGGATAAAGTGAAAATCCAGTGGTTCCTAAGTTGTCTACCATAGTCCTACAAGGACATAATCGAATTTGATAATCCCAAATCCTTGAGTGTGGTGTTCAGAAAAGATCGAATGTGTTATGACCAATACAAACAACGATCAAAATTTCCCAAGGCTTGGAAAGACAAGAAACAAGACCGAATGAACCAACGGAAGAAAGGATTCCAGACAACTCCTTATCAGAACGTACCAAAAATCTTTCCAAGGAAATATTTCCACTCCAACAATCCAAACACTCAAGGAGGCGGTAAAACGATAAATCTGGGAACTAAGAAGTTTGGGGACAACCCCCGTGAACCATTAAAATGTTGGGAATGTGGAGAACCTCATCTAAGGAGGAACTGTCCACGTTTGATTTCATCAACCAGAACTGTTGTTCACTATCTGCAGGAAGCCTCTGCGGTGGGAGATGTGGGCATAATATTGCATCGGATAAATGCAGTCGTGGACGACCGACAAGCTGACCATCAGTCCTCTGTGGTGGGAATCAAAGGTAAAATCAATAACACTTGTATTCATGTTTTAACTGATCATGGAGCTACATTGAGTTATATCACTCCTCGTATTGTGGAGTCAAATAAAATTAAGAAAACAAGACAAGTAAAATCTTGGCTGGTACAATTAGCAACAAGAACGAAAAGAAAAGTTCTCAACTTTATTTTTGATTATGAGTTCAGTTTAGGTGGTCAAAACATAAAGACAAATCTGAACATTCTACCATTAGGGTCTTATGATGTAATTATCAGAATGGATTGGTTGAATAGAATAAAGTGGTGTTAGATTGTTATTAAAAATCACTTAAGTATAAAGATGAAAATGACACTACTAGGACAGTTCAAGGGATACGAAAACCAGTCTCAGTTAGACAGATTTTAGCAATGCAATTCAATAAATGCATGAGAAAGCGGTGTCAAGTCTATGCCATCCAAGTAACAAACCTGTTAGAAAAAAAAAAAACCCAACTTGGAGGATTTTCCTGTGTTGCATGATTTCAAAGATGTGTTTGTTGATGAGATACCTGAATTACCCCCACAAAGGGAGATATAATTTTCTATCGACCTATTACCTTGTTTATCCCCTATCTCGAAAGCACCTTACCGAATGCGCTTTCTTAAATTAACAGAAATAAAAATACAACTACAAGAATTATTGGATAGAGAATATATTAGACTGAGTGTTTCACCATGGGGAGCACCAGTCTTCTTTGTGAAAACGAAATACAGAACTATGAGATTATGCATCGATTACAGACAATTAAACAAGATGAGTATTAAGAACAAGTACCCCTTACCTAGGATAAATGATCTGTTTGATAAAGTGGGTGGGGCACAGATTTTCTCGAAATTGGATTTATGATCTGGTTATCACTAGGTTCGGATAAAACATGAGGACATAAGTAAAACAACTTTTCGAACAAAGTATGGACATTACGAATTTGTGGTTATACCGTTTGGTCTCACTAACACGCCAACCACATTTATGTGTTTAATAAATAATATTTTCAGTCAGTACTTGGACAAGTTCATGTTCGTATTTATTGACGATATTCTAGTATATTATAAATCAAAAGAAGAACATGAAGAACACTTAAGGATAGTTCTGCAAACTTTAAGGAAGTAAAAACTGTATGCTAAATTCGATAAGTGTGATTTTTATCAAAATAAAATACAGTACCTAGGACATGTAATATCTGCAGCAGGCATTGCAATTGATCCTGAGAAAATAAGAGCCATCCTGGAATGGCCGATACCTAAGAATGTAGTGGACATCCAGTCATTCATGGGAATCATCGGATATTACCACAGATTTATAGAGGGATTTTCCAAAATTGGTTACCCTATCACATCATTACATAAGAAGGGGACCAAGTTTAATTGGTCACAAAAGTGTCAAGACAGTTTTAATAAGTTAAAAGAGTTGTTAACAACTCCACCCATTTTAAAGGTAGAAGATCCAGACAAAGACTTCACTATATGTGTAGATGCGAGTAAAGAAGGACTAGGTGGTGTCCTAACTCAAGAAGGACACATTATTTTTTATGAGTCCTGGGAACTAAAGGAACACAAACAAAACTACGTCATTCATGACTTAGATTTGGAAACTATAATACATGCCTTAAAAATGTGGCGGCACTACATAATGGGCAGAAGATTTATATTATTGACAGATAACAACGATGTGAAATATGTTTTTAGTTAGCCAGACCTTAATGCAAGGCAAGCAAGATGGCTAGCCTTCTTGAGCGAATTTGACTTTGAGGTAAGACATATCAAGGGTAAGGAAAACAAAGTAGTTGATGCTTTGAGCAGAAGAGTTCATGGGTTTCTTGAAATAAACATTAGCAGGGCATAAATCGATCTTGAACAGAGGATAAAGGTTGCATGTGATAATGATGGAAATTACACTAAAACAATGGCAGAATTACATAACACTACAGAAAATTCAGACAAACCAGATATGAGTGTGGACATAAATGGGTTACTATGATTTAAAAACAGAATATACATACCAGATTCGACATAGTTAAAGTTAACAGTGTTGGATGAAGTTCATAAGAAACCATATTCTAGTCATCCTGGATACCAGAAAACGATAACAACACTAAGAAAGTTATTTTGTTGGCCTAATATGAAGGGAGAAACAACATAATACTTAGCTAAGTGTGAATATTGTCAGGAGGTAAAAGTCGAACATTAGCATCCAACCGACCTATTACAACCCTTATCGGTGCCGGAATGGAAATGGGAGACTATATCACTAGACTTTATTACAAGTTTGCCTTGAACTCAGAAACATAATGATTCAATTATGGTGGTAATCGATAAACATAGTAAGTCTACATAGTTTATTCTTGTAAATTCTACTTTTAAACCTATTAAACTCGCTGAAATATTCATGAAAGAAATGTTTAGACTGCGTGGTATTTCTAAAATGGTGATTTCAGATAGAGATGTAAAATTTACATCTTCTTTTTGGAAAGAATTGTTTGCAGGGTTAAATACTAACATGAAATTCAAATCGCATTATCATCGACAAACGGATGGACATACTGAACGAACAAACCAAATCGTAGAAGATATGCTACACATGTACGTAAGAACAAAACCAAGCAAGTGGGAAGACTACCTGCACTTGGTAGAATTTGCATACAACAATGGATACCAAACCTCAGCTAAAATGAGCCCTTTAGAGGTACTGTACGACAGAAAGTGTACGAATCCAATTGGATGGGATAACCCAGTTGACAGACTCATGGTTGGACCAGAGATGCTCCAGGAAATGGATAACATGGTAAGAAAAGTACAACAAAACTTAAAAGAGGCATAGGACAGACATAAAAGTTATGCAGACCAGAAAAGAAGACACTTGGAATTTCAAGTAGAAGACCATGTCTATTTAAAAGTCAAATCCCACAAAATTTCACTGAAGTTAGGGAACTGTGCCAATTTGGAACCCAGGTTTTTTGGGCCTTTCGAGATCTTAGCTCGAATTGGACCCGTAGCATACCAACTTGCACTTCCTTCCAATCTAAAAATTCATATTGTATTTCATGTTTCCTTATTAAAGAATCATGTTCACGAACCTACCCATATGATTGATTGGAACTTGGTGTAGGTGGAACCAAAAGGCGAGTTCCAAGCGGAACCTCTGTGCATTTTGGACTAGAGAGAAATAACACTTCGGAACAAAGCCATTGCCCAGGTAAAAGTGCAATGGAAGCACTTTAGTCCTGAGGAGGCCACTTGGGAGTTGGAGGGAGATTTGCAGACCTATCATCCAATCGTGTTCCAAGAAAGGAATGAACACTGAGGAGAATGTTTTATTGAAGGGGGAAAGGATGTAACATCCCCAAAAATAAATTATTTTTGAATTTGAAATTCTTAGGAAAATTATTTCCATTTTTGGTAAATTTGAAATTGGAAACTTTTTGCCATTTATGGAAATTCCGACTTTCGAATTTAGTTAATTGTAATTAATGATTATGACTATTGGGTAGAGATCTGATTTGACCCAACTAACTACTTGACTATGACACTTCTATGAAACAAAATATTTTACAATTATTGTTGAAGGACAAATGGAACAACCATGTTAAAATCAACTAACCATGACTCCATGAGTGGGGAACATGTTGGAACTACCTCATGGTTGATTGTTACAAGTGGAAAATCAAGAATTTGGCCATTGGCAGCCCCTGAAAATCAAAGATTTGAAAAGTTGTGAAAATTCACAAAGGGGGAAAAGACCTAGACAAAAAGGACTTTGGATATATAACATATGAGAGGAGGCAGGATGCTACCTAGTATGTTGGGGAAAATTATTGATCTCTTGTTGTTATGAAAACTAATATCTGAGTGTGAGGCAAGGAGAAGTTGTTGAAACTGAAGGAATCTTGCTGAGGAGAATTTATGAGTTATCCCTCATGGATTCATGGTCATGCTAGGGGGAGAACGAGACAAGTGATTTGGCTATTCCGTTCTAATGTTGGGAGGAACGTAGCTGGCCCATTTGTTATTCAAAAACTGTTCAAATATGTCATCCTACTCTATTCTCTGGATGAATGTTATATGGTTTAATAACTGATAGGATGCATCTGTTTAAATTCTGAATAAAATTATTGTTATGGATGAAAACCTGATTGAATATTGTTGAGCTTAAGGACTAACAGAATGCCTCAAAAACTAGTTCTGAATGGATTAATTTTGTTGGATTATATTGCTGAGTGAATAGTATTGTCATTATATTTACTAGCTGGAAGAATCTAACTGGTTAATCTTTCAGAAGAATAGTTTTGTAGATTAGATTTCCAGCTGTAATGAGATAAAACTTTAGGATAAACGCCCAATTAATTGTATTTTTGCGGTGTAAACTATCTATGTGCGTAATATGAATGGAACTGAATTTTGTAGTTATATATGTACAGACATTTGAACTGTTTTTCTACAATAGAAATGGTAATTATATATATATATATATATACCTATATACATATTATATAGTGAATATATAAATTGTTCTAACAGATATGTAGAACCAAATGTGAAACAAAGTACTAATAGAATGGTCTCGTATATAAAGGAGACATTGTGAATATAATCACAGAGACGTATCTATAATTTTCATTTGCAGAACTGACTACACTGATAGCCTCAAACCCTTTTTATTTATCTATTGCATAGATTCAATCAGTTACTGGTAATGACAAGGAAAACAAATAATTCAACAACCACAAATTTGGAGTTCTAAAGTAAAGTAAGTAGTTCAGGTACTCTTAAACAAAGTTCGGAAAGGAAAAATGAATGGTTCAGACTATCATTTTACAATTTTGGAATAAAATGTTACAACTGTAAACAAAAGAACTAAAGTGTATACATCCAAAACCATTTCATTTTAGATACTTAATATCTAGTGTAATAAAATTCGAAGGTAAATCCACAAAAATAAATACGAAATCAATCGAATTTCCTTATAAAGATCTAAAATAAACTAGAAGTGGTCAAAATCGAATTTTGTTCACATTGTTATTCATTCTAGAAATATTTGATGAACGGGTCTATTATTCGAAAGGGTCTGTTCATATTTCCCATATAAATCAATATTTTTTCGTTTTGAATAATGATATAGTAATGTTCGATATATATCCTTCATTTGGACATACAATAATAAGGTTTAATCCTTATACTCTGCCGTAAAAGTAAGTTATAGAGATAAAGCACCAGATATCATTAAATAAACAAATCTTCACCCACAGTGATAACTTTTTAAGTTAAATCTTATCAATCCTTAGCCGCCTAGGCAACTCCTTGAGAGGGGTGAGATGGAACCCGAATACCTCTTATGCGTGTGGTAAGGATCGACATCCACAACATTCGTATGGCCGAAATCCGTGTGCGATATTCCACAAACACCATTAATATTATTCAACAAAGATAAGATGAATATAACTTAAAATAGAAATGATTAATAATAGAACTTGGGTTGTGCAGAGTCACACTTAACTTGCGATTGAGGAGTCTAGTATCCATTCCCTGTTGCATTGGGTTGAGCAAACATCCCAGATCGAAGGGGGAGAGGGGCCCAAGATTTCCTGATGGGTACCCTTGCAAACAAAGGGTCCCATCATTAGCATTGATTACCAAATCAAATAAATCGAAACTCTTCAGGAAAGAAGTAAATAAAATGACATTAACAATGAAGTCCGAACTACATGGTTCATGTAGCGAGAGAAGGCCGGATACATTAATTTAAAATGAAATCATTGAATTAAAATATACAGGTCAATAACACCATCAAAATATACCTAGCATCGACTGAGAGGAAGATTAATAAAATAAAGAAACACAGAGTCAAAATTCCTGCCGAGTCACCAGGATCGAATGGTTGTTGTCACACACACAGACATTAAAGAATCACAACGAAAAAAATGACTCAAAATTAAATACAGTTTCCAAAGTAGCGCGTGTTATAGAACATATCCCTAACGAATTTATTCGATACACATAATTTCCCAAACGTTCATTTTTATATCACTATGCCGAATTGAAATACATAGATCTTGCTGAGGGAATTTTACAGTTGTAAGAATCATCTGGTAGTTGGTAAAACAGAGGACCCCAAGTAAACATTTCAATACAAAATTCCCAACCAAGACTGAAGCACTATTAGATATCTAATCTACCGAATGAAATTCCCTTGATTGTTATATAATATAATATGTAGTTTACGGCATGGTTCCTACCCTATCGATTTGACTTCTGGGCACGAGTCCTTGTGAAGTCTCACAGAGACTCAACACCAAACAATGGTGCAGAAAAATGAAGAAATGTATTGGACAACGATTCCTAAGTTTAAACTGCATACAAAAACTACACCTATACAGAGTCATTGGAAATGGAAATAAAAAGAGTAGAACACTGAATCCTTTGGGACGATTGAGGATAAAGGAAAACAATATTGAAACAATATCAAAATACCAAAACATTGTGAAACTTACCAAGGAAGTTAGATAGGGGTGTCTGCCTCCACCAGAGAAGTCCTCCAAGTTATCACACCCTCACCGAGAAACTAAAATGCAGAGCTAACTTCGGAGAACTTCACAGAAATGACAAAAGTAAAATCTACTATAACCCTAAGGAACTCCTACCACGCAAAGTGAATGCAGATGGTATGATGGAAGGCGCTGGACATGTGATGGAATCAAGTTGGCATGTCCATATTGGATAGAGGGTCAGTGATAGTCCTCATTATTTGTGTACATAAGGCCTCCATTAACGGGCGGCCCAAAGGCTTAAATATCGTCAGACAAAACCTTTCCCTTCACATTAATGGACTACGAAACAAAGAGAGTTCCTTCGTAACTCGACTGACTAGAAACTGTTAAATATAATTGTTGTAAGTCCAATTATTAAATTGTTAGAAAAAATAGTGTTCAGTTGAGACATCAGACAGGTTAGGTAGATTTAATGAGTTGTTAGGATTGAGTTTCATTATTCTGAAAACCTTTATGTAAATGGTAACCAGAAGATCTTTAACGAACCGTTAATAACATGGGGATTTCGTTCGATGAATTTGGCCATCAAGGAAATGCCAACCACCTTATGTTAAAACCAACAGTTCACCAAGGTGTATAACCCCGACCAGAATACGTTATGAATAATACATGATTTTTGTTCGTATAGTCTTTTGAGTTTAACCTTGTGTGCAAGTATGGAAGTGTGTTACATGAGTTTTGTTCGTATATATATGAATGTTAGCATGACTTCTGAATTGAAAGAAAATGTTAGAATGTGGGGTCTACCCACTTAGGAAATCTGTTCAATGTGTGTAAATCTGGGTAGTAATGTCATCGTTGACAATCAAAACTTAAGCAAATTTATAAGAGTTTAACAATGGAGATAAAAGGTTACTTTCTTTTAAATTATAAGTATGTTTAAGAAATTGGAGATTAATGTCCCTAAGAATTTTTTTTTTATGACAAATTTGAGGTACATTACATGCCGCTAGTGGAGATATTACATTCTTGGGAAGGAGGCAATCATCCATACTGATCATAAGCCACTGCAGTTCATGAAGACACAAAGAAAATTGCAGAATGACCACCATCAAAAGTGGTCCACATAATTGCAACAATTCCACCTCAACATCAAGTATAAAACATGAAGCACCAATCACGTCGTTGATTGCCTCAGCATACCACCAATCACAACACTCACCACGGTGATAGACTCTTACGGCCATGAGACCTCTGGATGCCCCCAACTCTATGAGACAGACCCAGACTTCGCCAACACCTACAAAATGTTGGGTGCAAACACAGTTGTCGATAATTTCCATCTTCAGGATGGGTTGTTGTGTCGTCTAGGCCATATCTATGTTCCATCAAGCGAGCGAGCGAAGATGATATTGGAATCCCACTACAGTTGGGTGGCAGGACACTTCGGCATCAAAAGGAGAGTGGTGATGCTGCCAAAACATTTCTATTGGTCGAAACTTTAACAGGAGGTCAACAAGTATATCAATTCCTACACCGCCTGTGCTATTTCCAAACCGACCATTAAGAAATAGGGCTTGTACACTCCTCTTCCTATTCCTGACAGGCCATGAGAATCCATCTCAATGGACTACATGTCGGGCCTCTCGTCCACCAAGAGGGGAAATGACTGTGTTTTTGTGGTTGTTGATCTCTTTTCTAAGATGGTGATTCTGGTTGCCTGTAAGAAGAGCATCAAAACATAGGCCACTGTCAAGCTCTTCTTTGAACGAGTCTGGGTACATTTTGGAATCCCACAAACCATTGTCTCAGATCGAGACAGTTGATTTCTAATCACATTTTGGTCGAGCCTCTGGTCATTGCTGGACACCAAGATCACCAAATCCACGACCTTCCATCCCCAGACTGATGGCCAAACTGAGGTCGTAAATCAAATGATTGTGCATATCCTTTGCATGTATAATTCCAAGCACCCTCGCACATGGGATGAGAGCCTTCACTATGTCCAACATAGCTACAACCAAGCCTTGCATAGCTCAACCGACCACAACCCCTTTCAGGTGGGGTTGGGATTCCAACCATTGGGTCCCATAAATGTTGCACTTCCCCTTGCGGTCACCTCGACCGACTCATCTCCTGCTCCAAATGAAGCTGACAAAGCCACCCGGTTCATTGAGTAGATCCAGCACATCCGCCAACAAGTTCAGGATATCCTACAGAAGTTCAATGACAAGTACAAGCAATGCCATGATCAAAATTGTGTGCCACATAAGTTTCAGGTGGGCGACAAAGTTTGGTTGCACTTGCAGAAAGAATGCCTTACAGGACCCCATCGGAAGCTTCGACCACTCTATTATGGGCCATACACCATCACCAAGGCCATGGGGGATAATTCTTTTGAGTTCAACATTCCTCCTTTCCTTGGCTTGCACCTAGTTCTCAACGTGGATCTCCTTCGCCCTTATTTCCCACCATTATTAGACACCTCATAAGTAGAAAAACAACTGACACCAAAAAAGATCAACCCCGACTGCATACAATAGGAATCCAATGATAATATTATGGGCACATAGATCAAGGGAAATCGACAAAAAAGGATCCAGCTTTATCGAGTCGTCAAAGCAGGGAAGCTCCTACACCAAGGCAAGTGGCTCACCCGGGGCCAAATTCAGTAGAAATTTCCTCATCTGATGGGGGAACTCAACGAAATTGAGACAATTTCTTCCTAAGGAGGGAGGATTTATCCAGGTGGATATCGGTGGCCACCCACCTTTTCCAACTAGCTCAAAATAGTTTTCTAGCAATTTTGGTAACTTACTATTTTTAGCAGTTTTCACTTTGAGAGCCGTTTTGGGGCCCTAAACGATGTTTTTGGGAGAAAACGGGGAGAAATATGGATATTCCTTCGATATCTCCCCAAAAATGAATCTCCTCGACGATACCTTTCGAACGAGATATCATACGCCTAAAACATAGATCGTATGCAAAAGTTACGACCCCTGGAAGTTGATGCATTAACTTACCCAAACGAGGCCCACATGACTTTTGGCGCTTCATCTCCTAGGGTTAGGTTTTTGTATGTATAGGGTTTTTGGCATTCTTGTTTATTGTAAAAATTCCTTCAGAGCCTCATTGTAATCATCTTCTTGCGAATGAGCCCAACCGTCACATCTCTTCTCAGAGATAAGCCACCACCATTCCAACAAGCTTGTTTCTGTTGCATTTTACAGTTTCAACTTATTTCCTTATTGAATAGAAAACCAATTTTATTGTATCTCTATTATTTTGTGTTAAGAACTTATTAATAATTTGTTGTCATTTTGTTATGCTCATAAAATTCAGATCATCCTTGCAGGTCAAGGTATTTATTTCCTCTGATTATTAATGTTAATAGTGTGAAATATTGGCATGATCATCTTTAGCCTTGTGAGAGGTAAGAGGAAATCATTATGTGAAAAGGGAGTAGTTAATATACTTTGGAAGGGTGCAAGTGGTGTTAGGTCACATCCTATATGGATTAAATTCCCCAACACAAATGAAATATATAATTAGAAATCGAAATTGAATGAAGTTAGTAAGATTGTATTTCTAATAGGTGATAAGATTGACATGATGGGAAAGTCCATGGAATTGATATCCTCGAGTTCCCAAGAGTGTTCCAAGTAGAAAAAATATATATTTCACTTAATTGAAATTACATGTCTCATTGAATAAGAGGAAGGTGAAATGAAAAGGAAGAGTGTATATCTTGTCTCTCCACTAGATGGGCTTTCCGTTAAAATAATGATACGTATAATATGGAAAACAAAATCAACAAGATAATGAGTACAAGGGATCAAATAGAATATATTCTAAAATAACCAAAACGATGCTTATATTTCATGATTATGAATAAACTGATTTTGGGTTCAAGGAATGCTGAAGAATGTGGGGCCCAATAGATTGACAAGTTACAACCCTCAAGGAATTCACATATTGAAAATTATTACCATGGTCGAGGTTAAAAAATATGTTGAGAACTCAAAATTAAAATCCTTATAATTTGCATGGAGATATTCCATCAAGTTATTTACAACTCCAAGGATTTGGATGATTTCAACATGATGATGTAAGTGAGACATTATTAAGCCATGATAAAAATAATATCATCCAAGAATGCGACGAGACTGAGTGACTGAATATTAGAAAATCGAAAGGATGGAAGATTCTCTCTCTCTCTCTCTCTCTCTCTCT
>SNQJ01S0006173.1:73079-87728 GCA_010110895.2 Picea sitchensis | reverse complement strand
GAGCAGCAGATTCAGACTTTGATATAATCTCGTCAATATAAGTCTTTCTTCCTCCTCTTCCTCTGCCCCTGCCACCTATAGGGTCAGTGTATTTGGGGTCTCGACGTCCTCTCATGCAATCTTTGTATCTAAAAAATCATAAGTGCTTTTGAAATCTATAATTACCTTCCCCGACAACGGCGCCAAAATGTTGGTCACTATAATTGCTTATTTAACTAAACAATCAAGTGCTACATAAATTGTCAACGCGGGGAAGTCTATTTATTTGAAAGGTAATCACACACTATATATTCACAATCTCAAAAGCAACCTAGAGTTGTAGTAAAAATATATTAATCACACATTGCCTTGAACAAACTGAAGTTCTAACTTGAATTACAGGAAAGTAATCTACCTATTGCAGAGTTCAATGCTTAAAGAAATAATTGTCCAAAGAATCCTGGATTACATTAGGAAATAACAACTTAAGAAAGAAATATTTTCATGATACTGCAAAAGGAAAGACCATCTATTCTGTAACAGAGAACAGGACCCTATTCCCAAGCAGGAATCTTCAGCACCTGTTTCCAATCATCACACTTTTATGAACTCATTGCTAACTGAAATGATTGACACACACTGAAGGCTAACCAACTCTTAACAGAGAACATGACCCTATTCCCCAAGCAGAAACCTTCAGCACCTGTCCCTGATTATCACACTTTCATAAATTCACCAAAAACGATTGCTAATTAGAATGATTAACAGTTACCCAAGCATGAATCATATGAAAACAATGTAACAATCAGTAAAGCAGAGTTTCAGCAAGACAGAGTTCAGTAAAGTAGTGTTTCAGCAAAACAAAATTTAATGAAAGCATGAACATAAATAACACTTAACACACTACAAAGCTAATGGGTGAATCTTGTGAAGAAGGTGGGCCCTCCCTTCTCACAAGATTCCCCTGAAACGAAAGGAACTAGAGAGAAATGCTTAGAACAATCTTTTATTCATCTGTCAACTGTATCATGTTACAATCTGAAGTAAAACATGTCCTTCTCTGTAAATCCTTTCTTAGCTAAAAAGAAGATCCTATCTAATGATGATTTCCTCTTATTTAAGGAGGAGAATCCCCTCGATACAATTTGATAATCCAATTACATGTGTACATCTGAGTCCTATTCTTAGTCAGATCGACTCTCTATACTGGAATAGGATATCCTAGTCTCCCGTAACATAATTCTATTACAATAGTTGAAAATGTGCTGAGTGAGGGTTGTTGTTGCGGCTGGAATAACATCTTCCTTATTTATCTTCTTGTTATTGTCATTGTATGTTGTTTCAACATCGCAAATCGCGGGCTGTTTCAACAATGGGATTGCGTTCTGATTGTTTCAGCAACGTGGTCTCACGTAGCAGTGATGGTTAAATCTGGCTCAAGGTGTGGCTGTTGTGGTCAATGTAACAACTTTGTGTTGTTGTTTCAACATCGTAGACCACAGAGAGTGTAACATCTTTTGTGTGAGTTGTTGTTTCAACATCGTAGACCACGGAGAGTGTAGCAGCTTCTGTGTGAGTTGTTGTTTCAACATCGTAGATCACGGAGAGTGTAGCAGCTTCTGTGTGAGTTGTTGTTTCAGCATCGTAGACCACAGACTGTTTCAGCCACAGGGTTTGCGTGCTTTAACTATTTCAGCAACAGACCTCAATGCTAATCTGTAGTTCGAATTGTTTCAACACTTATATATTTCTAATCAACGATTAAGTACGAGAGTAATGTAAAATTATATGCAAAACAGATTAAACATATAGTAAAGAGAAGAGACGTTGTATACCTTTGGAAAGATAGGGTAAGGTGATAATGTGAGTTTAAATGTGAGTGAAAAAGGATGTAATGGTAGCAAAAAGTGTGAGCAAAAAGGTACATTGTAGGGTCCTAACAAATAACAAAATAACAAAATTATTTACATTAATCTATATTATTTTACAATTATTAACAAAGATAATAAAATTACCCCTAATCTACAAAGAAAATTAAAATCAAGTTAATCTAATTAACCTCATTAATGTAAAATAAAAATTACTAAAATTAAAACTAATAAAATAATAATTACCCTATCCCCCTTTGGAACTGATCATGTGACCTCCAAGGAGGAAACACAAGTTCTTAACCATTAGGCCCATTCAATTTGTTTACTCCTCTTATCTACGTGAAACTAGTAATCAATGAAAATTAATAAATGAAAATAAAAAATTAAATAAAATTAAATAAATAAACAAAATTAAAATAAAATAAAACAAAATAAATAATAAATAAATAAATTGTAATAAACAAAATGAATAAATAAAAATAAAACAAAATACAATAACAATAATAATAATATAATATTTCCCCCTCCCCCACCCTATTGGACATATTCCATATGATAATTCCGAGTTCCTTGTTGTCATGAGGTTGTGTACTTACACTCCATCCCTCACACTACTCCACACCCCCAACTATGACAAGCTCACTTTCCAGTGCCGACGAAGGTCATACTCCCAATGACATAGGCCTTTACGGGTATAAAGAATATAAAATTGTATTTGTGATGCGTGTACTTCTTCCCAAAATTAAGTATTAGAATATCCTTCCCATTCAAACATTAAAATTTAAAATAATACATTTTTTGAGTGTATGGTCATCGTCGTCGGTATTGGTATGTGAAAGTAAAAAGGTTAATCCTAGTAACTTCTGTGACGATGACCTTCATCTCCCCAAATGAATATTATATAATATCAATCACCCTCTTCCAAAATCGTTATTAAATGTGTGGTCATTATGGTATTCAGTCATTGGTAGGTTGGTCTTGGTAAATGGAACTTGTCGACGGTAAATCCCGATGATGATGTAACACTCCTAACGACCCGATTTCGTGATCTCTTCCTGATGATTTATCAAAAACATTAAACAAATCCCCACCTTTGTGCACACTCGTCAAGGAATATTATTATAATAATTTTTTGAAATAATATTAAATGTGTCTGGTTTGTAGGGTTAATCGTCATTGGAGAAGTTTGGTTAGGAGGTGAATGGTAGATTTGGGTAAAGTAAGTCCTGACGACATGGGTTGGGATTCCCATGGGATTTAAACCTTAATAAGATAATCCTCCCATAAAATGTTATCATAATGCAGGGTGGTTGGTTGGTTTTTGTCGTCATGGTAGCTGGTAACTCTTTATACATGGTAGATGTTGATGACGAAGTTCTCATGAACTCTATCATGAGCTTGGCTTAAGGTCTAATTAAAATTTATATCACAATAAAATATAATTACATTATATTATATTATATCAAAGTTTCACAACATTACACTATATTATATTATATTATATTTGGGAATAAGATTTATTTTACTATGTGATGTTATTTCCATGCCATTTGGGAGGGGAGGAAGAAATTCCTAGAAAATAGGAAATCCTAGAAAATATGAAGGCCTTCCTAAAATTAAGGACGTGTGTTGTGATTGTTGATTTCTCATGGGAAATGTTATAAGGTACATGTGAGGGTTAATAGGGATGGACCTCAGATAGTACGTTAGATTTTGGTGGGTTAGGGAGAAACAAAAAAATTAAAATTAAAACTAAATAAAAAAGAAAAAAAAATGGAATTAAATTCAAAATGTAAAAAATAAAATAAACAAAAATGAAAAATTGATTTGTTTTTTCTCTTTTTAGTTTTTACATTCATATATGAGAAAAATGATGTACACGTTAAATGGTTAAATTTTTAGTTCATTTAACATAAATGGTTTTCCCGCGTAGAAATAAATTTACCCCATGTGAAATAAATGTTTAATGTGAATTAGTTTTCCCCCATATAAAAGTAAATACCTATAGTATTTCTAGGGAAAAAATCATGCGCAATACCATGTGTTTTTTTCAAAACCATGGGAAAAAGAATATAAATAAAAATAAAAAATAAATTAAAACAAAAATGAAATAAAATAAAAATATATAAAAAAAATATGTACAAGTTAAAAAATTAATCCCAAATTATACAAGTCAAGGTTCCATACCCCCTCAGGGTTCTGCACCTAGGGTTCAAAATTTAGAAAAATGTATATAAGGTAGGCTTTAAGAAACCAGGCATCATGGAGAGGAGCGATGCCATATAGCGATGAAGGATGTGGTGATTAAGTTGCGACTGAGGGAAAACGATGGAGGTGAAGTATATGACACTTTTTGTGACGATTTAATGCCACAAGTAGTGACAAGTGGAAATAGGACATTGAATTCAACCAAGTGCACATCACAGGTTATTGCACTCAATATGCACATCTCATAGGGAGAACATACTTAGATCTTGAGGAGAAAGAATCAATCAGGTCAATGAAAAGGTACTTACATCAGACCATCATGCATGCGACATATAACAAACAAAAAACATGAGATTAAACAAAAAGGACTCACAATCAAGAGTATGAATGGGGTTTTGGCAATAGGTAATACCAAAAAGGACTCAGTATAGATCAGTCTAAAAAGGTTCAGGGACAGGCTTGCGGGAAAGGTGACCCCGACAACCTTGGGGGATTCAGACCTCAAGGAAACTGTAAGTTGAGGTAATCAACTTCCCAATAAGGAGAATAATGGTATTAATCAAGGTCAATGTGACATCCCCAAAAATAAATTATTTTTGAATTAGAAATTTCTTAGGAAAATTATTTCGTTTTTGGCAAATTTGAATTTGGAAATGTTTTTCCATTTATGGAAATTTTGAATTTTGAATTTGGTTAATTGTAATTAATGATCACGACTGTTGTAATGATCATGACTGTTGGGAAGAAATTTGATCTGACTCAACTAACTACTTGACTATGACACTTGTATGAAACAAAACATTTTATATTTATTGCAGGAGGACAAATGGAACAACCATGTTGAAATCAACTGACCATGACTCCATGAGTGGGGACAATGTTGGAACTACCTCAAGGATGATGGTTACAAGTGGAAAATCATGAATTTGTCCATTAGAAGCCCCTGAAAATTAGGGATTTAGAAAGCTGCAAAAATTCCCAAGGGAAGGTAAATACCTAGGCAAAAATAATTTTTGGATATATAGTATATGTGAGGAGGTAGGACGTTGCCTAGTATGTTGGGGAAAAATACTATCGATTGCTTGTTGTTATGAACACTACTGGTTGAGTGTGAGGAAAGGAGAAGATTTCTGGAGTGGAACAACATTGCTGAGGAGGATTTCTGAGTTAGCCATCATGGATTCATGGTCAGGCTAGGGGGTGAACAAGACAAGTGATTTGACTGCCCTGTTCTAAGGTTGGGAGGAACATGGTTGTTCCATTTGTTATTCAGAAACTTTTCTCAGATATGTCTACTTTCTCGTTCGCTGTTTACATGTCATGATGAATTATTTGTTGATGTAAATTTTTATCCGAATTAGATATATGCGAGATGTTCTGCTAGTTAATTATGAAGAAAACTGTAACTATAATTTTATGGATCCTACCCCATTAATGATGTGAGGGATCTTGTTGCCAGTTCAATACATGTTGCACATTTGATTTTTCTGTTAATAATCACTATTGGAGATAAATCTGGATATGTTGAACATTTCATACCCATATTACATATACATATATATCCCTGTGATTTACCTCTTATTTGAGGGAAGTACCCTATCTGTTTGAAATTACTGTTGTAAATGGTTATAGTGTAATAGGAGACAACTATATATATATAAGTATTAATGGTAATTTGGAAGGTGATTAGGTCTAGTTGACTATACATTAAGTTTTGGAATTAATTTCAAACAAATCAAAATCTGTCAACACTTACAGAGATCTGTAACTAAATGCTAGAGGCGCGAGGGTTGATGAATACAAGGACTATTATGGAACCCCGAAATAGATTTACACATATCTGGTAAATTCACAAGTTTTGTTAACTAAGAAGTACAAATCGTCCTAGAAATTGTAATAGCCTCATAGAAATGAAATATACAGAAACATTTTAATTGAACTAGAGTTTCAATCATACTCATGCAAACTCAAAAGTTGAAAGTAAGGAAGAAAATACACTTCCGAATCCTACAGTGAGAAAGCTATAGAATGACAGTATTCAAAAAAACCTCGAAATAAGGCAAAACATTGTGGAATATTCTTATGGCATTATATATATATAACACAAAATGTCTGTTCGATTTACAAAGTATAAACCTCAGAATTTTATAAGTCCCTTTTCATACAATGCATAATTGTAATTCAGACTACACGAACATTTGAAACTGAATGTACAATTTAAGACGACGGCCACTACAAATAAATTGCAAGTTAGGATGAGGCTAGAGTGGCGAAAGGATTTAAATAAAATCATCCAACAATCATTACATTATTTCAATTAGACAAAAGAAAGTCTTGTAGAGTAATCTTCGAAGGAGACTTTACACATAGCAGTCGGACCAGAAAATCAAGAGTATAACTGGGGAATCCCCTCTTTCCAACCACTATAGGAAATTGAATGAATCTATACAGAACATCTATAAATCAAGAGAGAAACAGTTCCCTTCACTATTTTGAACTCCGGAAGGGTTTACAAAGGGAACTCAAATACCTTTTGCTCCGAAGACAAGAATGAAACATCCGAGATATTTGCGCAGACGGAAGCCCTAAAAGAGTTGTCATTTAAAAAGATTAGCATTTACATGAAAGAAAGGAAAAAGGAACACCAACAAAATGATAGTTGTTAATATGCTAAGTGGCACTCAACTTATGACTCCAGGCTAGTGATTTTTTTTTCCTTTCCCCTTATCACTTCTGGCTAGACAGAGGCCCGGGCCGAGGGTGGATGGTGCGATAACTCCCTGATGGGTACCCTCACATCAACATGGCCCATAATTAGTGATTTATACCAATTCTTGAAATGAATAAAACCTTCAAGAAATAAATCTTTACACAGTAGCCAACGATCTTATTGAAATGAAATAATTGACAGTATTAGGTTTCTTTTAATACATAATGGTACCAGACATGCTGTGAGACATAGTATAAACTTTTCATACAGAATCGGGACTATACCTAACTAATTGAGTCTAAATCTTCCAAAACCAATTTTCATAGAGTAGTTATAAATAAACAAGCAATATAGAGATATCCCT
Organism: Picea sitchensis; assembly: GCA_010110895.2. Taxonomy (NCBI): domain Eukaryota; kingdom Viridiplantae; phylum Streptophyta; class Pinopsida; order Pinales; family Pinaceae; genus Picea; species Picea sitchensis. Next base: position 80,596 of record SNQJ01S0006173.1, on the reverse strand, counting down.
TCTATTGAATCCAACAGACAGACCATGATAAAGGTAGAAACTACTAAAGTACAGGTTCTGATGTACCATAGGATATCATTTCTGAACTGTTCAAAATCCCAGAGGTCATATTTTATTTTGATGACAACCAGAAATACTTTAGACATAAAGAAAATAATATATGTGAGGGAACCAACTAAAATTAGATAAACTACAAAACTAGGGGTTCACCCCTGTACAAAAGCAATTGACATTAATATACAACAGACCTTGCCTTTTAGAGAGAAAATTCTCGCACAGTATCATGAAGTTAACTTCAGGCCTCTACTTACGAACTGTAAGAGTAACGTTAGCTGAAGTTTACGAAGCCATAGGATTTACAACACAGACAAGTGATACAGATTCATTCTTGGGGATGTCGTTATCATATAAGGGTCGAGGAAGGAACGACCTAACAATACCCCCTCTACAGACACAGAGACAACCATACATATTTACAAAGGAATAGAAATAAGGGAAGTTTTGAGCATAAAGAAAATGGATAAGAGAAGTTACAAAACAAAATGGTTTACCGAAGAACCACCTCATTATTTGACCAGAGTAATATGTTAAAGACTTACCAGTGGAAATAGAGTCACGCTGTTTGTTTGCCAGTTAAACGAATCTCCATGGTCGTCAGTCCTCACTGCTAAACGAGTAATACGCAGAGTTGTTTGTAAAATCTCACAATGAAAACCATAATAAAAAACAAAAACCCTAATAGGAATCTTACCTACTCGCTTAAATGTTGAAGGTACAAAGGATGATCTAACCATGTGACGATGTTGATTTGGCGTGACTGGGATGGAGGAAGGGCCAGGTAAGAGCATCATAACTCGCACACACAGGTTCACCATTTAAAACATTAGATGTAGAGTCTTAACTTCCTTCTTACAAAGATCCACTCACTCATATCAAGATTAAATCGAGAAGTAAATGAATTCATCTGAGATTCGACAGGTTAGTACATATACACGAAAATTGTTTTGTTATAGTTAACTTAAAGTTTGAGAGAAGACTCGTTAGAACATCGTTTGGTTAAATTGAAATAGCTCAAGTTCTCGTTACTCAAACTCTGCGAGGCAAGGGAACAAGAATATTTTTTTACTTGGATATTCGTAAAGGGAACCCATCGGAAATCGAAACCATGAATAGTAAGGCTAAATGCATTTTTGCTTAGCCTTTCCTTTTCAACTGTGATTATAGAACCTTACCTGTGGCCATATATATATATATATATATATGTATATGTATGATAAGAAAATGTTCGTTTCAAATGGTTAGATTAAATTTTATTGTGCACAACCTATAGTAATCTCTTACGTAAAGGGAGACTAGTAATGTAAGTCCTGAGCCTAGTCTATGGTATATATATGACATACATAGATGGGTGAGTTAGAGAGTAAAAGGGGAATTTTCTAAAATTCCTGGAGAATTAACCTTATAGGTTTCTATAGTAAGCAATATAGACAGGCATATAAGTGGCATCATGCAGTAGGACGAATATAAATATCTTCATAGAAAATTTATTACGGTAATGAATAATTTCTTCCATCTAACGATAAATATATATAAAGTGTAATTGGAGATTTAAGCCTCATAGATATTTATTTTTTATGACGAATTTGAGGTACATTACATATGGTATCAGAGCAAAGGTTACAACACTTGGACCTTGAACAGGGCCACATTATTTACTTAACATTTATTTCTGTTATGAAAAACTAATAAACCTTTGTTGTTACAAACAAAAAACCCTTTCTGTTTTGTGTTAATCATGGAAACCCAGGATGACACAGAAGTTAGAATTGATGAGAATCCTGAACAAGGACCTCCTGAAGATCCAAGACATAATAGTGACGGAAGCTCACCTACTGAAGTTCTGGAAACAATGAGGAATCTCATTTTTGAGCTACAGGTTTTTAAAGCAGACAATGAGAAATTGAAAAAAACACAGCAAGAACAGAAGAAAATAAATGAAGTCTTGTTGTGAAGTATAGTGACAAAGAAATCCCCAAAGGACGACAACCAGGAAGAAGAGGTCAGTAAAAGGGCCTCTAAGAATTCTAGTCCTGAAGCAGAAAGGGGGGACAACTCATTTGAAGGTACACCTTCAGCTGAAGATAAAACAAAAACAGACAGAAAAAGAAAAAAGGTAGACCACCTTGAAGTAGAATTTAAGAAAATCAAACCGACTACCTTTGATGGGGAGTCCAGAACAAGGTAAGAAGTTGAAGCATGGATTACTGGACATCAATTTTTTTTTCCAGGTATACAACTATTCCAACAATATGAAAGTTAGAATGGCCATCTATAATCTGAAAGGAAAAGCCAACATTTGGTAGCAAGACCTGAAATTGGCCAAGGGATTAAAGTAGAAACAAATGGAATGGTATGACTTTAAGAAATACTTTAAGAAACAATACGTATTTGAAAGATACTATGAAAGAAAAACGAAAGAATTTTATGAGTTACGACTTAAACAAATGTCTATGGAAGATATGATAAATAAATTCCTGGAATTACTAAGGTTCGTACCTTATATACGGGAGGATAAAGTGAAAATCCAATCGTTCCTAAGTTGTCTACCACAGTCCTACAAGGACAGAATTGAATTTGATAATCCCAAGTCTCTGAGTGAAGTATTCAGAAAATCCCGAATGTGTTATGACCAATACAAACAACGAACATAATTTCCCAAAGCTTGGAAGGATAAGAAACAAGACCGAATGAACTAGAGGAAAAAGGGATACCAACCAACCCCTTATCAGAATGCAGCAAAAATATTTCCAAGAAAATATTTTCACTTCAACAATCCAAATACGCAAGGCAACGGTAAATCGGTAAATCTGGGAACAAAGAAGTTTGGGGACAGTCCCCACGAACTATTAAAGTGCTGGGAATGTGGAGAACCTCGTCTAAGGAGGAACTGTCCACGTTTAAATTCAACAAACAAAACTCATGTTCATAATTTGCAGGAAGCCTCGATGGTGGGTGATGTGGGTAGAAGCTTGTATCGAATCAATGCAGTCATAGATGGTCGGCAAGCTGACCACTAGTCCTCTGTGGTGGAAATTGAAGGTAAAATCAATAACACTCGAATTTATGTTTTAATTGATCCGAGAGCTACGTTAAGTTATATCACTCCTGGTCTATTAGAGTGAAATAGACTTAAGAAAATGAGACACACGAAATCATGGTTGGTACAACTAGCAATAAGAATTAAAAATAAAGTGGTTGACTTTATTTTTTATTATGAGTTCAATTTAAATGGTAAAAACATAAGAACAAATCTGAACATTCTACCACTAGGATCTTATGATGTGATTATCGGAATGGATTGGTTAGAAAATCAAAAAGTAATACTAGATTGTTATGCAAAGACACTTAAGTATAAAGACGAAAATGACACTACTAGGATAGTCCAAGTTATACAAAAACTAGTATCAGTTAGATAAGTCACAACAATGCAATTCAAGAAATGCATGAGAAAGGGTTGTCAAGTTTACGCCATCCAAGTAACAAACTTGTTAGAAAAAGAAGATAAACCCAGCTTCGAAGATTTTGTTGTTCTACGTGATTTCAAAGACGTCTTTGTTGATGAAATACCAGAATTACCCCCTAGAAGGGAAATAGACTTTTCTATAGACCTCCTACCTGGTTCAACCCCTATCTCTAAAGCACCTTACCGAATGAGTTTACCAGAACTGACAGAATTAAAAATGAAACTATAGGAATTATTGGAAAAAGAGTATATGAGACCGAGTGTTTCACCATGGGGAGCATGGGTCCTCTTTGTGAAAAAGAAAGATGGTACTCTAAGACTATGTATCGATTATAGACAATTGAACAAAATGACTATTAAAAACAAGTACCCCTTACCTAGGATAAATGATCTGTTCGATCAAGTAGGTGGGGAAAAAATATTTTCGAAGTTCGATTTACAATCCGGATATCATCAAGTTAAGATAAAAGATGAGGACATAAGAAAAACAACTTTTCAAACAAGATATGGACATTATGAATTTGTAGTTATACCTTTTGGACTCACTAACACGCCAACCACATTTATGTGTTTAATGAACAATATTTTCAGTTAGTATTTGGACAAATTCGTATTGGTATTCATTGACGACATTCTGGTATATTCTAAAATAGAGGAAGAACACGAAGAACACTTAAGAATAGTTCTGCAAAATTTAAGGAAGCACAAACTGTATGCTAAATTTGATAAGTGTGATTTTTATCAGAAGAAGATACAGTACCTAGGACATGTAATATCTGCAAATGGTATTGCAGTCGATCGTGAGAAAATAAGGATCATTATGGAATGGTTGGTACTGAAGGATGTAGCGGATATCCGGACATTCATGGGAATCACTGGATATTACCGCAGATTTATAGAGGGATTCTCCAAAATTGCATACCCTATCACATCACTGCAAAAGAAGGGAACCAAGTTTAATTGGTCAAAGAAATGTTAAGACAGTTTTAATAAGTTAAAGGAATTATTAACGACCACACCCATTTTAAAGGTAGAAGACCCAGATAAAGAATTTATTGTCTGTGTTGATGCGAGTAAAGAAGGACTAGGTGACCTGTCCAAACTCAAGAAGGACACGTTATTTTTTATGAGTCCCATAAATTAAAGAAGCATGAGCAAAACTATGTCACTCATGACTTAGAATTGGCAACAGTAATACAAGGCTTAAAAATGTGGTGACAATACATAATGAGCAGAAAGTTTCTATTATTGACAGATAATAGTGGTGTGAAATATTTGTTTAGTCATCCAGATCTTAATGCAAGGCAAGCAAGGTGGCTAGCCTTCTTAAGCGAATTCGACTTTGAGGTAAGACATAGAAAGGGTAAGGAAAATAAGGTAGAAATTTTTTAAGCAGAAGAGTGAATGGGTTATTTAAAATGAATGTCAGCAGGGCAGAAAGTGATCTGGAACAGAGAATAAGGACTGCAGGTATCAATGACGAAAATTACACTAAGATAGTGGCAGAATTACAAAACACTACAGTAAACTCAGACAAACCAGATCTGGGTATCGATAAAAATGGCCTATTACGATTTAAAAAAAGACTTTACATACCATATTCGACAGAGTTAAAGATAACAATTTTGGATGAAGTGCATAAGAAACCGTATTCTGGTCATCCAGGATACCAGAAAACGATAACAACACTTAGAAAATTATTTTATTGGCCTAATATGAAGGGCGAAAAAATAGAATACTTAGATAAGTGCCAATATTGTCAGCAAGTAAAGGTCAAACACTAGGATCCAGTTGGCCTATTACAGCCCTTACCAGTACCAAAATGGAAATGGGAGAACATATCGCTGGACTTTATTACAGGTTTGCCTAAAAATCAGAAACAAAATGATTCTATTATGGTGGTAATCGATAAACTCAGTAAGTCTGCACACTTTATTCCTGTAAAGTATACTTTTAAAGCTATTAACATCGCTGAAATATTCATGAAAGAGATTTTTAGACTGCATGGAATTCCAAAAATGGTGATTTCAGATAGAGATGTAAAATTTACATCTGCTTTTTGGAAAGAATTGTTTGCAGGGCTAAATACTAATTTGAATTTCAGCACGAGTTATCGTCCATAGAAGGATGGATAAACTAAATGAAAAAACCAAATCCTAGAATATATGCTCCACATGTACGTAAAAATAAGGCCAAGCAAGTGGGAAGACTACTTGCACTTGGTAGAATTTGCATATAACAATGGGTATCAAACTTTTGCTAAATTGAGCCCCTTCGAGGTACTGTACAACAGAAAGTGTACGACCCCAATTAGTTGGGATAACCCAGTTGAAAGACTCATGGTTGGACCAGATATGCTCCAAGAAATGGAGAGTACAATAATAAAGGTACAACAGAACTTAAAGGAGGCATAGGACAGACAAAAAAGTTATGCGGACCAGAAAATAAGACACTTGGAGTTCCAAGTGGGAGACCATGTTTACTTATAAGTCAAAGCCTGGAAGAGTTCACTAAATCTAGGGAACTTTGCCAAGTTGGCACCCAGGTTTTGTGGTCCCTTTGAGATACTAGCTCGAATTGGACCTGTAGCATACCAACTTGCACTTCCAGCCAATCAAAAAATTCATAATGCGTTTCATGTTTCTTTGTTAAAGAATTATGTTCATGAACCTACTCATATGATCGATTGGAACTTGGTGCAGGTGGAACCAGAAGGAGAGTTCCAGGCGGAACCCCTATGCATTCTGGACCAGAGAGAAATAACACTTCGGAACAGAGCCGACGCTCAGGTAAAGGTGCAATGGAAGCACTTTAGCCCTGAGGAGACCACTTGGGAGTTGGAGGGAGATTTGAAGAAACCCAATCCAATCCTGTTCTAGGAAATGAATGAACACCGAGGACAGTGTTTTTTTGAAGGGGTAAAGGATGTGACATCCCCAAAAATAAATTATTTTTGAATTCAAAATTTCGTAGGAAAATTATTCCGTTTTTGGCAAATTTGAATTTGGAAAATTTTTGCCATTTATGGAAATTTCGAATTTCGAATTTGGTTAATTGTAATTAATGATTATGACTGTTGGGCAGAAATATGATCTGACTCAACTAACTACTTGAATATGACACTTGTATGAAACAAAATAGTTTATATTTATTGCAGGAGGACAAATGGAACAACCATGTTGAAATCAACTGACCATGACTCCATGAGTGGGGAACATGTTGGAACTAACTCAAGGATGATTGTTACAAGTGGAAAATTAGGAATTTGGCCATTGGCAGCCCCTAAAAATCAGGGATTTGGAAATCTTCGAAAATTCCAAGAGAGGGAAAAGACCTAGGCAAAAATAATTTTTGGATATATAGCATATGTGAGGAGGCAGGACGCTGCCTAGTATGCTCGGGAAAAATACTACTGATTGCTTGCTGTTATGAACACTACTGGATGAGTGTGAGGCAAGGAGAATATTTCTGGAGTGGAACAATATAGTTGAGGAGGAGTTCTGAGTTATCCGTATTGGATTCATGGTCAGGCTAGGGGGTGAACAGGACAAGTGATTTGGATGCCCTATTCTAAGGTTGGGAGGAACATGGTTGTTCCATTTGTTATTTGACAACTTTTCTCAGATATTTCTACTTTCTCCTTCTCTGTTTACATGTCATGATGAATTATTTGTTGATGGAAATTTTTATCTGATTTAGATATATGCGAGATGTTTTGCTAGTCAATTTTGAAGAAAACTGTAACTGTAATTTTATCGATCCTACCCCATTAATTATGTTAGGGATCTTGCTTCCAGTTCAATACATGTTGTACATTTGGGTTTTCTGTTAGTAATCACCATTGGAGGTCAATCTGGATATGTTGAACATTTCATACCCATATTACATATACATATATATCCCTGTGAGTTACCTCTTATTCGAGGGAATTACCTTGTCTATTTGAAATTACTGTTGTAAATGGTTATAGTGTAATAGGAGACAACTATGCATA
>SNQJ01S0006173.1:47649-73040 GCA_010110895.2 Picea sitchensis | reverse complement strand
TAATGGTAATTTGGAAGGCGATTAGGTCTAGTTGACTATACATTAAGTTCTGGAATTAATTTCAAACAAATCAAAATATGTCAACACTTACGGAGATATGTAACTAAATGGTAGAGGCGCAAGGGTCGATGAATACAAGGACTATTCTGGAACACAAAAATAGATTTACACATATCTGGTAAATTCACAAGTTTTGTTAACTAATAAGTATAAATCGTCCCAGAAATTGTAATAGCCTAATAGCAATGAAATAAACAGAAAATTTTTAAGTGAATTGGACTTTCAATCATACTCATGCAAACTCGAAAGTCAAAAGTAAGGAAGAAAATACACTTATGAATCCTACAGTGAGAAAGCTATAGAATCACACTATTCACAAAAACCTCGAAATAAGGTAAAACACTGTGGAATATTCTTATGGCATTATATATATATATATATATATATAACACAAAATGTCTATTCGATTTACAAAGTATAAACCTCAGAATTTTATAAGTCCCTTTTCATACAATGCATAACTGTAATTTGGACTACACAAACATTTGAAATTGAATATACAATTTAAGACGACAGCAACTGCAAATAAACTGCAAATTAGGATGAGACTAGAGTGGCGAAAGGATTTAAATAAAAGCATCCAACAATCATTACATTATTTCAATTAGACAGAAGAAAGTTTTGTAGAGTAATCTTCGAAGGAGTCTTTACACATAGAAGTCGAACCAGAAAGTCAAGAGTATAACTGGGGAATCCCCTCTTTCCAACCACTATAGGAAATTGAATGAAGCTATACCGAACATCTATAAATCAAGAGAAAAATTGTGCCCTTCATTTTTTTGAACATTGGAAGGGTTTACAAAGGGAACTCAAATACCTTTTGCGCTGAAGACAAGAACAAATCATCCGATATCTTTGCGTAGACGGAAGCCCTCAAAGAGTTATAACTTAAAAAGATTAGCATTTATATGAAATAAAGGAAAAAGGAACACCAACAGAATGATAGTTGTTAAAATGCTAAGTGGCACTCAACTTCTGACTCGTAGGCTAGTGATTTTGTTTTCCTTTCCCCTTGTCGCTTCTGGCTGGACAGACGCCTGGGCCGAGGGTGGATGGTGTGATAACTCCCTTATGGGTACCCTCGCATCAATAGGGCCCATCATTAGTGATTTATACCAATTATTGAAATGAATAAAAACTACAAGAAAGAAATCTTTACACAGTAGCCAACGATCTTATTGAAATGTAGTAATCAATAGTATTAGGTTTGTTTTAATACATAATGGTACCACACATACTGTGCGACATAGTATAAATGTTTTGTATAGAATCAAGACTATACCTAACTGATTGATTCTAAATCTTCCAGAACCAATTTTCATAGAGTAGTTATAAATCAACAAGCAATATAGACATATCCATTCTATCGAATCCAACACACAGACCACGATAAAGGTAGAAACTACTAAAGTATAGGTTTTGATGTACCATAGGATATCATTTCTGAACTGTTCAAAATCGCAGAGGTCATATTTTCTTTTGACGACAGCGAGAAATACTTTAGACATAAATAAAATAATATATGTGAGGGAACCAACTGAAATTCGATAAACTATAGAAGTAGGGGTTCACCCATGTACACAGGAAAATTACATTAATATACAACGGACCTTGCCTTTTTGAGATAAAATTCTCACACAGTCTCACGAATTTAACTTCAGGACTCGACTTACGAACTGTAAGAATAACGTTAGCTGAAGGTTATGAAGCCTTAGGATTTACAATACAAAAAAGTGATATAGATGCATTCTCGGAGATGTCATTATCGTAGGAGGGTCGAGGAAGGAATGACCTAGCAGTACCTCCTCTACAGACACAGAGACAACCAGAAAGATTTATAGAGGAATAGAAATAAGGGAAGTTTTGAGCGTAAAGAAAATGGGTAAGAGAAGTTACAAAATGAAACATTTTCCCGAAGAACCACCTCATTATTTGACCAAAGTAATATGTTAAAGACTTACCAGGGGAAATAGAGTCACACTGTCTATTTTTCGGTTAAACGAATCTCCATGGTCGTCAGTCCCCACTGCTAAAGAAGTAATACGCAGAGTCGTTCGTAAAATATCACAATGAAAACCATAAACACAAACAAAAACCCTAATAGGAACCTTACCTACAAGGTTAAATGTTGAAGGTACGAAGGACGGTCTAACCATGTGACGAAGCTGAGTTGGCGTGATTGGGATGGAGGAAGGGCCAGGTAAGAGCATCGTAACTCGCACACATAGGTTCTCCATTTAAAACATTAGATGAAGAGCCTTAACTTCCTTCTAATAGAGATCCAATCATGCACATCAAGATTTAATCGAGAAGTAAATGAATTCATCCGAGATTCGACAAGTTAGTACACATACACGACAATTGTTTTGTTATAGTTAACTTAAAGTTCGAGAGAAGACTCATTAGAACTTTGTTTGGTTAAGTCGAAACAGCTCAAGTTCTCGTTACTTAAACTCTGCGAGGTAAGGGAACGAGAATATTTTTTTACTTGGATATTCGTAAAGGGAACCCATCGGAAATCAAAAGAATGAATAGTAAGGCTAAACACATTTCTGCTAAGCCTTTCCTTTTAAACTGTGGTTATAGAACCTTACCCGTGGCCATATATATATATATATATATATGTGTGTGTGTGTGTGTGTATAAATATATGTATGATAAGAAAATGTTCATTTCAAATGGTTAGATTAAATTTTATTGCGCACAACTTATAGTAATCTTTTACGTAAAGGGAGACTAGTAATGTAAGTCCTAAGCCTAGTCTATGGTATATATATGATGTACATAGATGAGTAAGTTAGAGAGTAAAAGGGGAATTCACTCAAATTCCTGGAGAATTAACCTTATAGGTTTCTATAGTAAGCAAGATAGACAGACATGTAAGTGGCATCATGCATTAGGACCAATATAAATGTCGTCATAGAAAATTTATAATAGTAATGAATGATTTCTTCCATCTAACGATAAATATATATAAAGTGTAATTGGAGATTTAAGCCTCATAGATTTATTTATTTTATGAAAAATTTGAGGTACATTACAGTCAAGGTTGTGGAAAAGGATCAAGACATTCCCCCACAGGCATCTCAATACTGGAGCGGTCACACGAACAAAGTGTTCCTTCAAACCTGGTCCTACAAAACAAGAAAATGATATCAGTCATGTGCTTAAAAGGAGACTCATCAATACATCATAAATATTATATTTCCTACCTTTAATCCAATTTATAGATAAGCATTAGGTTATTCAACCATCAATCATGAGTGGCTATAGATAGGTGTCTCGGTATTGTACGTACCAAGTTTCAACTTAAAAGAAGGATTAACAATTATGCGATTTATACTTAGAATTCGAAACAAGAGATTAATATATACATGAGGAAGTATAAAAGTTGAAGATATTAAGCATAACATGCCAACAAGAGGGTGAAAATTTTGAATTAGTCAATCAGAAAATAATCAATAGTAAACTCCTTCAAGACATGGAATAGAACACCAAACCTTGCATCCACACAGGATCATCAAACACTTTGTAATCAACAAAAAGTATGAAGATAACGTATCAATTTCATAATACAAATGTCAATGAAACATCAAAGTTCAAGAAGCATCATGAAGACATTTGAAATCATAGGTGCAAAAGGGAATGATCAACACCCATCAAGGATAATCATCAATCGAGATTAACCCCCCAAATCCCTCAAGGTAGGAAAATAAATATTATTAGGCTCAAGTAGTAGAGGATTAGGCAGTAGGATTGAAATTTTAGTAGGGGGGGCCTTTCCTTTCGCTTGTGAAAGAAAAATTAAAGGGGGGTTGTTGTGGTTGCAACAATTTTTTTGTGTGGTTATGTTGATTCAGTGGAGGTGGAGTGGTCCATATTGGAGCAAACTGAGCAGAAATGTTCATGTAATTTGCATTGTTAGAGAAGTTGCAGTGGTGTTTGGATTCTCTTGGCTTGCAGGAAGGTGATGTTTGATTCATTGGTAAAGGTATCCAAAAATTGATGTCAAGGTGGAGATTGTTGGGTTTTGACAACACATACCCATGCAGTTACATTTGTGGTTAGTTTCTCAAGTGTTTGGCCTTCCATGTGCCTAGAAACACTTTAGTTTTTTTTGTTTAAATGTTGAACCCTTTGAAGTGTTTCGACAAGATTTGTAACCATTTCTCCATTTGCTGAGAAATAAGAATATCATTTCCCCCATTTCATGTGTGTGTTGTTCATGATGATTATATTTTTCTCTTTCATTGTTTATTAATCACTTGCTTGTAGGCTAGGTTCCTAAGACATAGGAGCTCACTTGATATTTTTTGTCTCTTCAATGTTGTAGAAAGCACTAGCCTACATTCCTTCCTTTGTGGAGAACTAATGGGATAAGAAGGGTTCTCACTCGAAAAGTCGCCCCCAAGCCCTAGCTTAGCTCGTGAAACATCGACTTGAGAAAGAAAAATCAAGACTTTGGAATACCAGAATAGGATCATAACATTTGCCGATATACATATAGGAACGTAGGTACATCATATTGAATGTAATCCAGTGGGTGCTGAAAAACTCATATATCCCCAATGCTGAGCCATTATTGGTATAGTTCCCAATCCCAACCATGGTGTGTTAATTCTCTCTGGGTACTCTCTTCTCCCATAGAAGAGAAGCTTGGTTGGACAAAGTTGGTGGTTAGGTTAGGCAGACAGCCCATTATTCTGGGTGTTTCCATAAATCTGTAGATCATCTCCATGAAGGAGGTGAAGAAATACACACGAAAGTGAACTTTTGGTATCACCTTGGGAAAATCCCACTAAGACTGGATTTCAAACAGTAGTCCACATGATACGGAAAATCAAGATGATCTTCTTTCCTATATTCTTGAACCTTCCTAAAAAAGGAAGACTACGAATTTTCCATGGCAATTTCCATGGAATTGTACCTAGTAAAGACATATTACCTTACGTAATAGATCAGCTACTCTATCTAAATAATAAAGAATTGGAACACTCTAATTCTACGGGTGACAAAAATAATTCACCATTAAAAAACATTTGTCCCACACATATTAGTAAGCTAGAACTTGAAGATATCATTAATTCCTTGGGAACTTCGTCATTCCAGTTTAAGCCCAAGCTTAGAACCTTGATTCCCAAACCTGGGAAACCGAGGAAGTTTTGACCTATAACACAACCTCATCCGAAAGATATCCTTCTAATAAAGGCTCTATCAACAGTGTTGAACGTACTTTGTAAAGAACTATTTGCTGGTTTCTCCCATGGATTTATACCGAAAAGAGGCACACTTTCTCTCTACTAATGTAGTATCCTGCTTTCATAGGTTGGATCATACCATCCTACTCGACAACATAAAATCCTTTATTGAAGACCTGCGAGTAGTAAATATTATCGAGAAGATAGTAAAGAAAGACATTTTTGATAAGGAAGGAACCAATTATGCAGGATCCTCTCAAGGGATTCCACACGGTTCTTCCTTATCCCCAATATTAATGAACCTTTATTTACACAGATTTGACATAAGAATTGAACGCCTTATCTCAAACTATTGGGGATTAAATTACCTCTGATATGCCGACGATATGCTTTTTGCGTTCGAACAGGCCAACGAATAGAAAGAGAACCACATTTGGAGACAAATCAGAACTTTAATAGCTAGCCTGAAACTGGAATTAAAAAGCACACTTTATTCCGAGGCGAGCTTCTTTATCTTTTTGGGTATCAGGATGGAATTACAACTAGATGGAACTTTCTTCCTATGAGCGCAATTAGATAGAATTCGTAGAAAGATTCGTAGTAGAAAATACAAGACCTTTCAGTTGGATTTGTCACCATATATGGATATGGAACTACAGATATTATTGTACCATAACCACCTATTTGAGGCGTATTTATCTTCCTATTCTTCATGTACAAATTCTTCAGAACGTTTACAACTATTAAAAAAGGAGATTGTTTCTTTATGTTTTTACCATCTTTCCCGTGTCAAAAAGAAACCTAAACGTTTCTTTATACAGAAATATGGCCCTAAATTAGAGGGGTCTGGATTTTTCCCCTCAGAAAAATACCTTTAGAATATGGTTCGGGCTGTCCGAACCCATTATCGCGAAGAAAAGCATATATTCCTCAAACATTTATTTTACAATGAGAGTTTGAAGGAAAAGAAATAAGGTTATATGTGGTGTAGTATCGTGTTGTTTGATGGTGCAAAAAGACCCAAATAATTATGCGTTACATTATAAAGAGGTGTCTTTCAATGGAAAAAAGTCTATGTCCCGAGCTCTGCTGAGAGAGATCTCATTCAAAGGATGCTATCCATGATGCGAAAGTCTCTTCTTTCCCTTAAGAAATTATGACCGCCTTCTACTATCAATTTATCACCCCCAAGAAAGAAACCAAAAATGTCCCCAAAAGTTCTCTTTGTCCCCTCCAAAAAGTGTAGAAAAGGGGGATAGAAAAATATAACTCCTACATCAGTACACTCCGCTAATAATTTATTAAACTCCTATATCAATACATTACACTACCCATTCCTTAAATCCGACATCAATACATATATGGCTATGGCTACTAGAAGGACCACTCTTAACATCTATCGAGAGAATAATGTTGCTTCTTCTAAAACACCTCAACTTACAAGGTTGACACCTCAACAATTGGAGGAATGAAAAGAAAAAGGTTTATTCTTTAATTATGACAACAAGTATAGTAAGGGACATAAGTGTGGTGAGAATATATTATTCTACATAGATTATGAACAGGAAGAAGAACAAGAACCATCTCAAGATGAAAATGTAGAAGAGATTTCTTCTGAAGAGTTAACTCCCATGATATCATGTAATGCATTGGCTAGAATTAGCACTCCTCAAACCCTCAATATAGAAGGATATTTATATCAAAAAGAAAAAGGTAATAGTCCTAATTGATTCTGGTAGTACTCATAATTTCATTCACTATAAATTAGCTAAATCTCTCAATTTCTTTATATATCCAGCACCAACGTTTCAAGTAATGATTGCAGATGGAGGAACTATCAATTGCTCAAGAAAATTAAATAAGATCAATCTTACTATGGGGTAATATGTAATGAATAGTCCAATGATTTATATACCCAAGAGTGGTGTTGATGTTGTACTAGGAGTCGAATGGTTACAATCATTGGGAACAATGGATTTTAATTTTCAAGAACTTTTCATGAAATTTTCATTTGAAGGAAAATAAATTGAGTTAAGGGGTATCACAGGGAAACCCGGTAAGGTGATAAGCTCTAATGGCATGAAAAAATTATTGAAAAGGGGGCATCAGGGTGTAATTGTATAACTATGCTCAGTAGATGTCCAAACATCTAAGCCATCTATTCCCCTAGATATCCAAGGGATCAATGATAAGCATTTAAAAGTATTTGAAGATATTCCCAAAGGTATTCCACCCACTTAAAATCATGATCATGTTATTCACCTAATTCTGGGGAGTGTTCCTCCTAACATGAAGCCTTACAGATACCCTTATGCCCAGAAGAGTGAAATTGAGCGTATGGTTGAAGAAATGTTAGAAGATGGCATTATTAGACCTAGCCAAAGTTCTTACTCTTCACCGGTGGTAATTGTACTCAAGAAAGAGGGCTCATGTTGTATGTGTCCAAATTATAGAGAGCTCAAAAAGATCACTATTAAAGATAAGTTTTCCATTCCCGTCATTGATGAATTGTTAGATGAGCTAAATGGAGCAATATATTTCACAAAGTTGGATCTGTGTTCAGGGTATCATTAGATTAGAATGAAGGAAGCAAATATCCAAAAAACAACATTCCAAACTCATGAAGGCCATTATGAATTTTTGGTCATCCCTTTTGGCCTTATGAATGCACCATCCACATTCCAAGGGTTGATGAATTCCATCTTCAAGCCCTTCCTTCGAAAATTTGTGTTAATATTTTTTGATGATATACTAATCTATAAAAAGTCATGGGAGGATCATGTGTGACATGTTGACAAGGTGCTACAACTACTAAATGAGCAACAAATATATGTCAAACCATCCAAATGTTTCTTTAGGGTGAAAGAGGTAGATTACTTGTGTCATATTGTATCTCATGAAGGTGTCAAGGTAGACCCTAACAATATTAAGGCCATGATGGACTCGTCGATTCCCAAAATATTGAAGAATATTAGAGGATTTTTGGGTTAGATAGGTTACTACTGCAAGTTTGTTCAGAACTATGGAATAACAACAGGACCTTTAATGACATTAAATAAGAAGGATGCATTTTCATGGACTCTAGAGGCAACTCAATATTTTGAACAACTTAAAGAGGCGATGTGTAAATCTCCTATCTTGACCACACCAGACTTCACAAAAACATTTATTGTGGAATGTAATACCTCGAGAAATGGCATTAGTGTTGTTCTACTGCAAGAAGGAAGGCCCCTTTATTTTGAAATTCAACCACACAAGGGAAAGGACATACACAAACCCATTTGTGAGAAGGAAATAAAGGAAATACTACATGCATTGAAGAAATGGCGCCCTTACCTAATAAGTAGGAACTTCATGGTCAAAACAAATCATGATAGTCTTAAATACTTCTTGGAACAAAGACTATGTTTAGAAGACCAACAAAAACGGGTGACCAAGATGTTGGCTTATGATTTTTAAATCATCTATAGAAAATGGAAGATAAATGTTGTAGCATATGCACTCTCAAGAAATGATGAAAATGTTGAGGCGTTTATTTGTGATATCTCGATCATCCAAAACGATTGGATAATATAAACGAGGGATGAATGGAAGAATGACAAAAAAGTGTGGATTGTCATTCAAAGGTTGCAGTAGGATTCTAGTGCATCAGAAACATTTACATGGAAAAATGATTCACTATGGTACAAAGATTGCTTATATTTATGTAATAACTCCCAACTCAAACAAAAACGGGTGACCAAGGTGTGTGATTTCATGTTGAATGTATGAAGTCTGAGAGAGGAGAAGAATGAGCTTCAATTTCTTCTCTTCCCGAGAGTTCTTGCAAGGAGTGCAGTGAACGTCTGCAAGGTGTGCGTTGATGAGGGTCTGAGTTTCATCTCAGAAAGCTCAGGAGAGATATCATTGTTCTCATTGCCCGTAGAAGTGCAGGTGAAGCACTGAGCCACGCAAGGTGTGTGCAGGCCAATTGAAGCCTTGGATTTTATAAATCCAGAAGGAAGGTTGAAGGACCATTGTTGCAAAGAGTGCACAGGGTCGGAGACTCAAATAACGAGAGGTTATTTGAAGATTTTCCACAAGGAGTGCGAGTAGGGATCCTTTTGGGAAGCTTGAGTTTACAAGTGAAAGCTCAGGAAGGATAACACCTTTGAAGTTCTCAAAGGGAGACAAAGATCGAAATCGTCTCATAGAAGTCAAGTTTAGGAGGGAGAACACCGAGTCGTTTGGACAGGGGTCATTGAAGAGTGCATCCGGTGGTCAGAATTCTCTGTGGAGAACTCACGAAACCGCGAGGACCGTATGATCCAGAGGAGTTGTAAGGTGGTTAGGAGTTGGATGAATCCACCACCCTGATATCAAGAATCAACGTGGACCATTGATCACAATCAATCGACCGTTAGATCATTTTGGGATTTTGGGTTTCGTAAGTCCAGAGTGTAAGCCAAAATCCTTGGTCACTCTAACTCCTGAATCGTGAAAGGAATTATCATGTGTGAAGTCGAACGGTGGAATTTTGGCATTTCGACAATTTGGGGTTCAACATTTCGGCAGTTCTGAAGATAAGGAGTCGGGGCACCTTGCATCGAAAAACCCGAAGCCGCGAAACGCAACGGTCCTTGGGGTGAATTTTGGGATTTCGACATTTCAGCACTTCGGGTGTCGAGAAGTAGAGGAGGCAACGATATTTGGAATCGAGAGTTTCAAACTCCCGGTTCGCAAAAAGCTGAAAGATCTAGAGCCAACGGATCGTGGAGGATCTTAGTCGTAGATCACATTGGAGGTGAGGCTTCGAGAATTCAGAGATCGGAGTTTTGGGAGGTGAGGAACCTTTCTGCCGTGGATTTTTGCAAGTCACAAAATCTCGAAGAGTGAAAGGAAAAATTCCCGAAAGATTGAAGGACAATGGTTGTGGGTCCAATCGGGTTTCAGGATTTCGTGATTCAAGAGGTAGAGTTTCATGGTCACGCAACTCTCGAAATCGCGAAAAGGAAAATGTCGAAAGGTGGGTCCCCAAGTATCCGTCAGTGGATTCATGCAACGGAAGCAAAAGGAGAGATTTCAGAATTTGGGAAATCACAAGGGAAGAGGAACAGTTGTTGGTTGTTCGCTCAAGTCCCGAAAAGCCGAAATCAGTGGGAAACAAGAGGCGTGTGTTTGGCGCATTGAAGGAGTCAACCTTCATTGACGTTTCGAGTTTCAGAGGTATAAGAGACAAGGGGCTTGACAACAGGATTCACGAAATTGCGGAATATGGAATCCTGAATCAGACAAAAGAACCCCGATCATATTTGTTGGTCGGTTGTGGAATACACCTTGTGTGTGTGGTATTCCGTGTAGGGAAACCAAAGAGTCAGTATGACTCAGGGGAATATTTGGAACGATCCTAAGACCAGGAGGTCACGCAGAACCTGCTGAGGTAGGGGGTGATGCATCAATTTGGATCAGAGCACAGAACAAATTCTTAACTTTCTGTAGTAGAGAGAATAGGGGAACGTTTTACAGCCATGCCGCCGAGAAGAAGAGATAGGCCAATGCCTGATCCAACAATGGAAAGAGAAATGCGTGAGTTACGTGCCAGACTTGATGCTATGGAGACAACACAAAGGCGCACAGTTGACGCTGGGGATATCAGCGAGGATGAAAGTGAAAATGAAGCTGGAAACGAAGGAGAAGAAGTTGCAGTCGAAGATGTTGTAGATGAACGCCTATTCAGGGCTGTTGCAAGGATAGGTGCCAGAGAAAAAATGAACATTCCAGTGTATGAGGGAAACTTGGATTTTGAAGAGATTTTAGAATGGATTAGAGCTCTAGACAAGTACTTCGACTATGAGGATGTCGAGGAAGATAAGAAAGTCTAACATGTCGTTACTAGACTTAAAGGGCATGCAACACTATGGTGGGATGAACTGGAGGTTGACAGACGCTGCAAGTGCAATCATAAAATCAAAAGTTGGGATAGAATGGTTGCAAAGATGAAAGCCAAATTTATACCCAAGGATTATCAAATCACTCTGTTTTGGAGGATGCAAAATTTGAGACAGAAGCTGATGTCAGTGAAGTAATACACTGAAGAATTCTATAAGATAAACATCAGGGCAGGTCATCGGGAAAGCGATGATGAAAAAGTTGTCAGGTACATGAATGGTCTATGATATGACATTCAAGATGATATGAGCATGATGACCATTCAAAATGTGGAAGATGCTTATCAGATAGCTCTGAAAGCTGAAGAGAAGTTGAGCCGGAAGCAAGGTCAAAGAGGTCGAGGTAGAAGTCAATCTAGAGGCAAAACAATTGCCCAAGACAAAACTCAGAAACCTAAAGAAGAGGGGAAAAAACCTCAAACTCAACCTGAGAGAGGAGGAAGCTCACAAGGAAAGCAGTATGCCGACATAAATACTTTTCCTCGAGCCAGAGGAAGAGGAAGAGGAGGTGAAGTGAAATGTTTTACCTGTGGAAAAGTCGGACATAAATCTTATGAGTGTCCAGATAAGAAGAAAGATGGTGGTGAAAATCACATTTCTGAAGCTCAAGGACAGAACTTTGAGGCAGAATACGCTGAGGGCGGAAGATATTTGATGATGAGGAAAGTTCTCTTAAAGCCGAAGAAGGAGGCAGAGAACCCAGCCCAAAGAAACAGTCTGTTTTAGACGGCTTGCAAAACCAAAGACAGGGTATGCAAGGTCATAGTGGACATCGGTAGCACAGACAATCTCGTATCTACAGATATGGTAGAAAAGCTGGAGCTGGAGACTATTGTACATCCAAGCCCATACCGAGTTTCGTGGCTACAAAAAGGACATTAGGTAAATGTAACTAAACAGTGTTTAGTTGAATTTAAAATAGGAGGATATAAAGATGAAATATTATGTGATGCCATTCCCATGGATGTTTGCCATCTATTGCTGGGTAGACCATGGCAATATGATAGAAACGTGGTTCATGATGGGAGAAAGAACACGTACACCCTGGAGAAAAATGGTAGGACTCACATGTTGCTGACAATTAAGGATAAAGAGGTGAAAACAGAGACGGTCAACATTGTACTTCTCATGAGTGGGAAGGAACTTCTTAATGAGGTTAAGAAGAAGGAAGACACACAATTCATTGTGGTTAGGAAGCCCAAAAGTTTTTTGACCAGTACGAGAATAGATGATCTACCTGAAGAAATCCAGGAA
This sequence comes from Picea sitchensis, assembly GCA_010110895.2. Lineage (NCBI taxonomy): Eukaryota > Viridiplantae > Streptophyta > Pinopsida > Pinales > Pinaceae > Picea > Picea sitchensis. The sequence continues at coordinate 60,601 of SNQJ01S0006173.1, read as the reverse complement.
TTGCTGGGAGAATTTGTTGTTATAGTAGTGGACGAACTACCTTGTTCGTTTCCACCTATCAGGAGTATAGGCCATCATATTGATCTTATACCTGGAGCCATTTTACCGAACAAAGCAGCGTATAGGTTAACGCCACAAGAAAATGAAGAAGTTAAGAGACATGTCCAGGACTTAATGGACAAAGGATTGATTCGAGAGAGCTTGAGTCCATGCGTTGTTCCAACAGTGCTCAACCCAAAGAAAGACGGAGGTTGGAGAATGTGTACAGACTCAAGGGCGATCAATAAGATTACCATTAGATACAGATTTCCATTGCCAAGGATGGATGACTTGATGGATTGCTTGAGTGGAGAAAAGTTTTTTTCAAAGATTGATTTGAAAAGTGGATATCATCAAATTCGAATGAGAGAAGGTGATGAATGGAAGACAGCATTCAAGATGAATGAGAGGCTATATGAATGGATTGTCATGTCATTTGGCTTAACGAATTCACCTAGTACTTTCATGAGGTTGATGAATGAAGTCCTGAAGGATTTCATAGGGAAATTCGTCATTGTATATCTTGACGATATATTAATTTTCAGCAAAACAGAAGCAGAACACTTAAAGCATTTAGTTACAGTAATGAGAAGATTACAGCAAGAGAAATTGTTGATTAATATGAAGAAATCGTCATTTATGAGGACATAACTCATTTATTTGGGTTTTGTTATCTCTGCAAATGAATTAAAAATGGATCCAGAAAATATAAGGGCGATTAAGAATTGGCCATCGCCGAAGAGCATGTTTGAAGTTCGAAGCTTCCATGGTTTGGCTAGCTTCTACAGGAAATTCATTCGAAATTTCAGTGGAATTAGCGCATCAATGATGGATATGGTGAAGAAATGACACAAATCTTTTCACTGGACGGAGGAAGCAGAGAAGAGTTTCAATCTGCTGAAGAAGAAGATCACTGAGCAACCAATTCTGGTTTTGCCAGATTTTAGCAAGACATTCCAGGTGAGGTGTGACGTGAGTGGATTTGCAATTGGAGTGGTCTTGAGCCAATACGACAGGCCGATCACATATTTTAGTGAAAAACTGAATGAAGCGAAGGTTAAGTACTCCACATATGACAAAGAATTCTATGTCGTCATACAAGCGTTGAAGAAATGGAGACATTATTTGGTTCCCAAGGAGTTTGTTTTGTACAACGATAATCATGCTTTGCAATTCGTTACTCAACAAGAGAAGTTGAACCAAAAACATGCTAAATGGGTTGAATTCATGCAGATTTCTACTTTTGTGATTAAGCATATTTCTGGAACTGCTAACAAAGTTGTTGATGCTTTGAGCAGGAAATGTTTGCTTATGCAGGAATTCAGAGTCAAGACTTTGGGTTTTGATAACCTCAAAGAAATGTACAGGGATGACCCAAATTTTAAAGAGGCATATGAAGCATCTAAGAACCCAATTATCAGGGACAAAAGCCAATGGACTGAATACATGATCCAGGATGGATTATTGTTCAGGGGAAATCAACTATGTATTCCAATATGCTCCATGAGGGAGAACCTGCTGAAGGAAAAACACAGTGGAGGATTGGCCGGACATTTCGGTCATAATAAGATGTTCTCAAAGTTGAATGGCTCATATTTTTGGCCAGGGATGAGGACAGATGTCAAGAAATTTGTGGACAGGTGCAGAATTTGTCAGCACACGAAAGGAAGAAAGCAGAACACATGGTTATATCAACCATTTCCCATACCTTAAAGGTTGTGGGACGCAGTGAGCATGGATTTCATATTGGGACTACCAACGACACAGAGAGGCTATGATTAGATCTTTGTGGTAGTCGAGAGATTTTCAAAAATGGCACATTTTATACCATGCCAGAAAACTAGTGATGCAACTCATATTGCAGACCTATTTTTCAAGGAAGTTGTCAGACTTCATGGTTTGCCAAGGAGTATCATGTCTGATCGAGATACCAAGTTCGTAGGGCATTTCTGGAGGACCTTATGGAAGAAGTTGGGGACAAGTTTGTCTTTTAGCTCAACATATCATCCTCAGACGGATGGACATACAGAGGTCATGAACAAGAGCTTGAAAGATTTGTTGAGGAGCGTAGTGACTGAATACCACAGTCAATGGGATCACATGCTGCCACAGGTGGAATTCGCTTACAATGATTCACCCAATAGAAGCACAAGGCAGAGTCCATTCCAGATTGTATATGGGATGCAACCTAGGGGAGTTTCTGAATTGAAAGATTTAGAACAAAATGAATTCAGGTGTGCTAGTGCAGAAGACTTTGCAGAAGGAATGAAGGAGCTTCACAATCGAGTCAAGGAGCGATTGCAGAGTTCAAGTCAAGAATACAAGTAGAGAGCAAATCAACACAGGCGAGAACTTCAATTTGAAGTTGGTGATCTAATTCTTATGCATTTGAGGAAGGAAAGGTTCCCAAGGGGAACATAAAATAAACTAAGGATGAAAAAGATTGGACCATGTAAGGTCATAAGGAAATTTGGGGCAAACACATATGAGATTGAATTACCCGATGGGATCGGAATCTCACCGATATTCAATGTTGCGGATTTGTACCCTTATGGAGCTGAAGAAGCAGGAGTAGAGGAGGAACAAAAAGAGGTTCAATGGACAAAACAAATGACTGCAGATGAAAATCCACAGATGGAAAGCATAATGGACAAGAGGATTAGCAGGAAGACTAGGAGGAAAGAGTATTTTGAATACTTGGTCAAGTGGAAAGGACATCCAGTTGAGGATGCCAGCTAGGAAGATGAAGAAGAAATTCATAGGCATGGACAAACCATGCAAGATCTCATGAACAAGAGTTCATGAAAATTTTCAAGCAAGGGAGTATGATGCAGGAGCATCGTACGCAGCCAACCAAGCAATCTTAAAGGCGGAAGACAGTTGGAAAAGCACCAACGCACATTTTGAAAATTTGAGTATATATTAATGTAATAGCTAGGGGAGGTGTACTTACATTTATGTCTTGGAGATATGAACAGATCTGGAGGAATTACTCTTATCTGTCGGATGTAATAGGCATTTAAGTCTGTTAATGTAAAGTAGGTAGGTATGAATGTTAGATTAGATAGTTTAGAAGCATAGGAGGGAAAACGGATATAGACACCCTCACCCTTGTATTATGTTGTTGTTGTTATAATCATTTAGAGATTTTCATAAGCTTTTGAATTGTAGCAGATAATTGTAGAGAAGAACCCATGTATAGGAGAACTTGAGTTAATATATAAAGCTTTGACTCAAATTTTCATGGTGTGATGAGGTTTACTGTTTACATTTTTTAACGGTATGTTTACAGTTGTTTTATTTCTTCTGTTATGCATTTGTTTCAATGCAGAGTTGTGTGCGTTATTTCATGTTGAATGTATGAATTCTGAGAGAGGAAAATAATGAGTTTCAATTGTTTCTCTTCCTGAGAATTCCTACAAGGAGTGCAGTGAACGTTCGCAAGGTGTGCGTTGACGAGGGTCTGCGTTTCATCTCAGAAAGCTCAGGAGAGATATCATTGTTCTCATAACCCACATAAGTGCAGGTGAAGCACTGAGCCGTGCAAGGTGTGCGCATGCCAATTGAAGCCTTGGATTTTATAAATCCAGAAGGAAGGTTGAAGGACCACTATTGCAAAGAGTGCATAGGGTCGAATACTCAAATAACCAGAGGTTATTTGAAGATTTGCTACAAGGAGTGCGAGCAGGGATCCTTTTGGGAAGCTTGAGTTTACAAGTGAAAGATCAGGAAGGATAACACCTTTAAAGTGCTCAAAGGGAGACCGAGATCGAAATCGTCTCATAGAAGTCAAGTTCAGGAGGGAGAACACCGAGTCGTTTGGACAGGGGTCATTGAAGAGTGCATCTGGTGGTCATAATTCTCTGTGGAGAACTCGTGAAACCGCGAGGATCGTAGGATCCAGAGGAGCTGTAAGGTGGTTAGGAGTTGGATGAATCCAACACCCTGTTATCAAGAATCAGCGTGGATCGTTGATCACAATCAGTCGACCGTTAGATCATTTCGGGATTTTAGGTTTCGTAAGTCTGGAGTGCAAGCCAAAATCCTTAGTCACTCTAACTCCCGAATCATGAAAGGAATTATCGCGAGTGAAGTCGAACGGTGGAATTTTGGCATTTCGACAATTCAGGGTTTGGAATTTTGCCAGTTCTGAAGACAAGGAGTCGGGGCACCTTGCATCGAAAAACCCGAAGTTGCAAAACACAACGTGCCTTGGGGTGAATTTCGGGATTTCGACATTTCGTCACTTCGGGTGTCGGGAAGTAGAGGAGGCAACGATCTTTGGAATCGAGAGTTTCAAATTCCTAGTTCGCGAAAAGATGAAAGATCCAGAGCCAATGGATCATGGAGGATCTCAGCCGTAGATCACGTTGGAGGTGAGGCTTCAGGAATTCAAAGATCAAAGTTTCGGGAGGTGAGGAACCTTTCTGCCGTGGATTTTCGCGAGTCGTGAAATCTCGAAGAGAGAAAGGAAAAATTCCCGAAATATTGAAGGACAATAGCCGTGGGTCCAATCAAGTTTTGGGATTTCGGGAGTCGAGAGGTAGAGTTGCATGGTCACACAACTCTCGAAATTGCGAAAAGGAAAATGCCGAAAGGTGGGTCCCCAAGTATCCATTGGTGGATACGTGCGACGAAAGCAAAAGGAGAGATTTCAAAATTCGATAAATCACAAGGGAAGAGGAACAATTGTTGGTTGTTCGCTCAAGTCCTGAAAAGCCGAAATCAGTGGGAAACAAGAGGTGTTTGTTCGGCGCATTGAAGGAGTCAACCTTCGTTGACGTTTCGTGTTTTGGAGGTTGAAGAGACAAGGGGCTCGACAAAAGGATTCACGAAATCGCGGAATCCCGAATCCCGAATCAGACAAAAGAACCCCGATCATATTTGTTGGTCGGTTATGGAATACACCTTGTGTGTGTGGTATTCCCTGTAGGGAAACCAAAGAGTCAATCTGACTCAGGGGAAGATTTGGAACGATCATAAGACTGGGATGTCGCGTAGAACCTGCTGAGGCAGGGGTTGCTGCATCACAAAATAAGGTGGAAACAATTAAGACCCAAGGTCTTTTACAACCATTATCCATCCTAAGTCAACTCTAAGAGGCAGTTTCCATGGATTTCATCACAGAGTTACCGAACTAAAGGAAAGAGTGTCATCATGGTGATTGTTGATACACTGACCAAGTACACACACTTTTGTGCACTATCTAATCCTTTCAAAGCTAGTACAATTGCCACCATATTCATGGAGACAATTCAAAAGCTACATGGAATCCCAAAGATTATTGTAAGTTACAGAGATCCCATCTTCACGGGACATTTTTGGACATAATTATTTTCTTGTTTGGGTACTGAATGGGCTCATAACTCATATTATCATCCTCAATCTGATGGATAGACAGAGATAGTGAACAAATGTCTGGAAGGATGTTGCTTGGTCTCTGATAAACAAACGCAATGGTTCAAATGGTTACCCTTGACATAATGGTGGTATAACACTTCCTTTCATATTGTAACAAAAATGACACCATTTATGACACTCTATGGATACCACCCACCTTCCATCACTTCTTCTCTAAAATAAAAATCTAAGGTTCAAGCAGTGGAAGATCACATTGAGCATCAACAAAAATTTCTCCTATTCTTAAAGGACAACCTAACCATGGCACATAATCACATGAAACAACAAGAAGATCAACATCGTAGTGAAATAAGTTTTGAAGTAGGGGATTGGGTATTTTTAAGACTATAACCATACAAACAAATGTCCCTCAAGAAATAAAAGAAGGATAATAAATTATCACCAAAGTACTATGGCCCTTATAAGGTGTTGCAAAATATTGGTACTATGGCATACAAATTGTAGTTTCCTTCATCTTCGTGAGTACACCCAATTTTCCATGTTTCATGCTTAAAGAAGGTTATAGGTGACAAGATCCTAGTTAAAAATATATTTCCAGAGCTTGAAGAGGAAGGAAAAATCATATTGGAGCCTGAAGCTATCAATGACACAAGAATTCGCTAGCCGAGGAATAGATCCATTTTAGAGTATCTCATTAAGTGGAGGAAACTACTTGTTGAAGATTCTACTTGGGAAGATGAGTCTTTTATACAAAAACATCCAAAATTAATCAGGCGTTGTAGACAAAACTTGTCTGAAGGGGAGGGGCATGTTAATCCTTAAATAGTGGCACATTACCCCTTAATTGGGGCATATTACATTAATAATGTTATTTTATTTATGTTGTAATTGTACCTCCTAATCTCCTATATATACCAAGGAGACCTTTTCATTTGGAATCATCTTGTATTTGGAAATTTTTGTGGTGTATAAAGAGGTTTCCCCCTCGAAGAGGCTTATTATCTGAGAATCTCTTTTTTTCAAGGCGTTGCGTACTTATTATGAGGTTTTTTTTATGCTATTTTGATATTTGGTTCTTAACATTAGGTGTAATATCCAATATTTTTAAATTACTAAGACTTTATTTATTTATGCATTTGAACTATTGAATTTATTTAAGTTGACTAAGGGTGGTAAAAATAATTGTAATACATTTAAATATTATTTAGTAAAAGGAAGGCAATGGCAATCTGAAGGTAGTTGTTAAAAGAGTTATTGTTGACCCACAAGGAGGAATGAAAAGTGGCATTTCATAAGATACCATGTGGCGTGAACTTGGGTCGAACTCAAGTGGTGCAAGGAAACATATTCCCAGAAAATCTGATCAAAAATCAAGTGTGAGTTTGAGTGAGAAGGTGGCTCATTTAAGACTTTATTTATTTATGCATTTGAACTATTGAATTTATTTAAGTTAACTAAGGGTGGTAAAAACAATTGTAAGACATTTAAATATTATTTAGTAAAAGGAAGGCAATGACAATATGAAGGTAGTTGTTAAAAGACCGATTGATGACCCACAAGGAAGAATGACAAGTGGCATTTCATAAGATACAAAGTGGCGTGAACTTGGGTCGAACTCAAGTTGTGCAAGGAAACATATTCACAGAAAATCAAAAATCAAGTGCGAGTTTGAGTGATAAGGTGGCTCATTAATGATAAAAAGACCTAGGCAAGTGAATAAAATGACTTCACACGAATTGAGCAGGAGGCTCGCATGACTGGGAAGAATACCATAACATCGAAATGTGTGATATTGGAGAGGAAGTTTTGAAGGAATAAGAGCTTAGTCTTCGTCCTTTGGTTCAACGATCAGGCTTAGGGGTATTCAGAGCAAGTAGTATTGGTTGTTTTGGATTAAGGTTATGAGGAACAACGACCTTCAGATTGTTGTCGCCTCCATATCTTCCGTGTGAATTTTACACAGGTTTGGTTTCTATTTATTTGCAATGAGAATGTATAAATAGGTAAAATAGAGTTATGAAATGAAGATAAACAATAATAATTCGTTGTGCATTTATATACTTTGTAATGTATTGTACGGGTATTTTATTTTCAACCCTCAATAGGCGAATTTAATTTGTTATGTGCAGATAAACAGTTATATATAAAAACTCATAGCAGTACAAATAAAATGAATGGATATCATGTATGTTTTTAAAAGAGTTAATGGTAAATTATTTATGCATAATAGTCACTAAATTTCTTACATTTCTATACACAAATAATTACTGGATGTAAATCGGGCACAAATTCAACACAAAGATTTATAATGGAAAACAAAACACAAATGAAATACAATGGTGTAATGTACCCCAAATTTACCAATTTTTTTTTTTTATTAGGTCATTAATTCCCTATTTGCCTTCACTATTTGTTCTGAAATATTCTTTAATTGTATATGCATAGTAATTATGCCATTTATACTATATTACAGATCTTACACTTATCTTTTCTTAGTTACAGGTGTAATTACGCCGAAAGACGTATGCCTATTAGTAATGGGCACATTTAATACGTTTTTAATCTTTAATGCGGTTTTTATGGAAAGGATCAAATGTAGATAGAATATTCTTGGTAGTCACACTAAATGGAGGGTTCTGATTTGAAATATTAACTTCCTTGCTTTCATAAAGACGTAGTGTGTTTACTTTTTCACATTTACTTACCGTGATTAAAAATTTATTATCTTGTACAATTGATTGACACGTTTATGTAATTAATAATTGAGCATATCTTGTACAATTGATTGACACATTTATGTAATTAATAATGGAGCATGTGATCGTTAATAATCGGCGTTCTCCAACGAGTCGGTTGTGCTAGTGTTATGTATACTGAAAAATTTAACTCTATAGTCGCATCAAATGATACCACAATCATATTGCGTAAACATCCCAAGGAAAAAGACTATCCTATAGTATATCGGTTACTATACAGTGCCCTTGTCCACTAAGCACTATCCTATAGTTTTCATTGTTGATAAATGTATATGTATGAATAGTTTGTGGAACTAACTATCCCAACCTTAATCAACTAACAACACTTATTGGAGTTAGTATACAATACTATATGCCATAGTAATTCTGTGTATACACAAATACCATAAGGGTTCTGTATGGTCGTGCTAGAGCACACTTCTATATGCACATTAAGGGAAAACTATACATAATCTCGATCACACTATAGGTATTGGATTTGACATGCACGACGTCGATCCTTCTTGTGGGTTAACTGCATTATTGCGCAATAATGATCAACCTAACTCCTGTAAGGCATATAATTAAGATTCAGACTGTTATTACGACATGGTTAGTAATAGAATTATCGTTAGGGTCGTTAGAGGTTTCCCAACGATATCAGTCACTAGACTGGGGTTTGTTTAACGATCCCAGAAACAACATGTGGTCGAAACCCTAACTTAGATGAGGCAGATGTGACTAGAGTGCACAGTCGCATCGCTAACTGACTGGCATCGCTCTCCGCAATAAATTGACCTGAGGGTTGTGGAAATATATGACAGTCAAGTTTTAAAAGCCCTGCTTAAACCATTAATGGAGTCTGCGAAGGTACCTTCCTGAGAAGTCATTCAACCACCGTGTCCAAATACAAACCTGTAAAAGTACCACTGCGTAACTACGTCCATAATCGTTTTTTCGAGACCGAGGAAACTCAATGTATTGGTTTACCCTAAGCACAGAGAGGGTTTTTACTCTGCGTTTTCTTCCTCTGTCGTTTGGCTGGATAGGACATTCTATTTGGTTCTTAACGAAAACCAACGATGGAAAAGGCTTGAATGTACCCGACTTCCTTCCGGCGCATGACAGGTAACCTTACCATACTGTAATGGATTTCGCTACTGTGCTATGAATTTCTAATTAAGGGACTTTGTCTCCTATCGCAAGAAACACTGTAACATTTTGTCACTTAAGAAATCTTATTGGTTTTCTTGTCTGTTCTGGAATTGATTGAATGATTCTTAAAAATACAGTAATATTAATAGCATGTGTTTGCAGTTTTGTTTACTTCGCGCTAAGATTCTTACCTCCTTCATCAGTGTAAGCTCGCTCCTTCTTGATTCGACTTAGAAGCACCCTATGTGTTTTTTTTAGAAGCACTCAGAGAACCCTCCCGAAATGCCTTTCTGAGTTCTCGTCTTGTGCATAGATAAGAAAACCCTACACAGTGCATTCCCTCCCGCATTATCTACGGTTAAGCTTTAATCTCTCCCTTGTGTAAAGTCTATGGTGAAAATATAAAGTAATCGATTTTGTTGAACTCTCTGTGGTATTTGACTTCTGTGTTTTTGAATCGTGTAAGCATATATTTACCCTAAATAAAGTGATATGTCGTCTAACAACCCTCTGTCCAGGGATTTTGTATTTCTCCTTCCAAAAATTAAGTTGTTGTGTTTGATTAAATTTCATAAAGGAGAACATTATTCATATTCGGGACATGTTTACCTTTCAGGGTTACTACACAGGGTTACTACACAGAAGTAGAGTAATAATTGATAGGTTCTGTCCTCTGTACTTGTGCAAAAGACGTGAGCATTCGATGATTTTTTTTCTCGACATTTGGGAGAATCGTGATCTAGGTTCTGTGCATAATTAACATACTGTATACACTTGATGTAGTACTGCGTTTATGAGGTTCCTCGATCACCGGTTCGTATAACCCTTCCCACTATGCGATTCAATCCCGTATGTTCTTGTTTTCGATTTAAACATTTTAAGCGTCTTGATAGTTCAAATTCAGAGTCCAAACCATTATGGTAAAATGAGGGTATGTTTTACTTTTGGCAAAACACACATGCGATTCGGGAACTTATCCTAGCTCGGTGTGCTTCACATTTAAATTTTGTATTTGTACTAGTCATTACTTTCCTCTGTATGGTTTGACTGTATTATGTATTATTTACTTCATGTATTTCCATTATAGTGCTTGATTGATAAAATTCATGAGAGCACAGGCACACAGGAATAACACACACAACAATAGATTATATTACTACATTGTTACACACATACATAGCTACATATATAGCTGGATTCAGATCCAACTAACTCCACTCTTGGAGGGATAGGTTGAGAGAATATCTCAACATCCTCCTGGTTGAGAGAATATCTCAACATCCTCCTACAAATCTTTAAACCAATCTCCAACTCAAACTAATATTTAATTTAACACCTCCCTTAATGATTATGGCCATAAATAAACCATATTACAATTCTCAACATAAACATATATCTATGTCCGATCCGTCTTCATCAACTCTCCTATCCACTCTGAAATCTTACGGTATGCGCTCTTTCTCTCCACAACTTCGAGCTTCCCTCTCGACTCATTTAAGATAAAAACATTTCTGACCATCTTTGACGAATTTGTAGGATCAAAGATTCTTGACACCCCCGAAGAAGAGTCTAGATACTAAACCACCCTATTGAAATACTTCCATCTGTGAAATAACCCCGAAGAATAAATTTCAACAGTTTTGTAGGAAAGTATTTTAGTTACGGAATGTATTCAGCAATCAATCCTCCAAAATGACCTTCTTTATACAAATACACACCTCACAATAATCCTGCATATATTTAATCTCTACGCAACAATGAAATTTTTTTTCTTTTTTCTTTTTTTCCTTTATAGAAAATTCACTGCAGACTTCTATCTCACTCAGTCACACAAAATTTCACACCAAACTCTTCAGTGCATAAACCAGACCGCAAGATCTCTAGGTGAAATGTCTTTGAACAGATATGGCAGCGAGCGCTTGAAGAGATGCGAAATCTCACGGCTCCCTCTTCTTGTTCTTGGATGCTAAAGATCTTCTCTTTCATATCCAAATCCAATTCAAGCAATATGACGCTCGATCTATTCTTTGCAATGATGTTCACGCTGTGCTTTCCAACGTAATCAACACTCAGAAATTGTGATACAAAAAACTCCTCCACGCAACGGCTCCTTCTAATTAAAGCACAAAACAAATGTTGCAGATGCAGAGATCTGAACATCTCTCTTGCATGCCCTCTAGCGCCCAGCTCCAAATTCTCTTCACCACGGGGATATTCCTCTTCGGCTGCAGATCTCTGCCTTCGATCTTCAACGAATTTAGATGGATTACTGCGGTGGTGGTGCTCCTCGGCCTTTTTTGCAAGTGGCGGAATGGTCATGGCGGCCAAAATACGAAGCCCATCTGCTACCCGGACCGGATCGAGATATATTCCGGTGATTTCTCAAATGCGACCCTCCTCCAACAACAATAGTGGCAACACTCTCACAAACAAAAGAATTCAACACTCTTAATCTACGTATATACAGAAAACCGTCTCTCAAACTATTTCATCTTCCTGGGCACTCCCGTGAGGGATTAAGCCCAGTTAGGCTCTGATACCATGATAAAATTCATGAGAGCAGAGGCACACAGGAATAACACACACAACAATAGATTATATTACTACATTGTTACACACATACATAGCTACATATATAGCTGGATTCAGATCCAACTAACTCCACTCTTGGAGGGATAGGTTGAGAGAATATCTCAACATCCTCCTACAAATCTTCAAACCAATCTCCAACTTAACATAATCATTAATTCTAACAATCTCCATTACCTGTGTATTAAATGTTTTAGCAATGTTCTCTTACTTGTTTACATTTTGGAGCATTCAATTACTTATTTCAACTACAAAACTAATGATGGGACCCCTGTTTCCAGTATTTTGTGGGTCCACTCCTCCCCTTTAGTTTGTGGACAGTTCGCTTCAGCGGTGACAATGTAAAAAACAAACACCCAGGCCAACCTCAAGCTTAGTATTATTCATATCTGAATCTTCGATATTGAATTTCGTTGATTTCTATTTTAATACTATTTACTAATTCTCGATTTATCTTCGATATTTAATTTCATTGCTTCTTCATAATACTATTTATTGAATCTCGATTTCTCTTGCAATACTTCAGCAATTCGTAGTCAACTGATCCATGTATTGGGTATTAGTATTAGTATTTTTCTAGTGGTATTGGGTCCTTACCTAGGGTATTATGTTGTAAAGATTTGGACCAAAAGCCTCTCGCTATATAGATCCTTTATTACCTTATTATAAGGAACACATAGATTTTTCTACAACCCAAATGAATACTGTTACGTATTGAGAAGTCTCTGTAATATGTATTATATAACATTAAAATTTTGTTTATGGATTTATGTGGTATAAAAGAACTGTAATTTTTCTATGCCTTTGGTATAGTCTTTTTCATGGAAGTTTTCATGTGGGTGTATGAGTATTAGATGTTTATGAAGCAATATATATCTATAAAAGAAACAATATATATATATATATATATATATATATTTCTATTTTTGTATTCATTCCAAATTTCATTTGGCATTCACAACAATCTAATATTCCTTAAATTGAATACCTACACATATATATATATCTACATATATGGTACAGGTTCTGCTTTGTTTAGATTGAATGCATATATATATATATATATATATATA
>SNQJ01S0006173.1:35050-47557 GCA_010110895.2 Picea sitchensis | reverse complement strand
GTAGGCCTGCACTTAAGGTTATCCGATCTGTAGAAATATTTAATAAATCTTCATGCATGGTTATACCTAAAATCCAAATTCATATTTATACCAATATATTCCTAATATCAAACAATAGATTGAACTTGTATTTTCTTCACTAATAGTACGTCACATGAATAAGTAATTATCACATATTCATCTCATCCATATCATCTTAATATACAATAAAATATTCATCAAGAGAACATGTAGAAGRCATWKATYTSARATMWATKCCTTCTACATGTTCTCTTGATGAATATTTTATTGTATATTAAGATGATATGGATGAGATGAATATGTGATAATTACTTATTCATGTGACGTACTATTAGTGAAGAAAATACAAGTTCAATCTATTGTTTGATATTAGGAATATATTGGTATAAATATAAGGGCAAATTCCAATGAGCCTCTTTCGCTACAGTCCTCTTTCAGATCAGAAACCCCCTTGCCTCACACTCAAAATAGTGTTCATAAAAACAAGTGATAACCTTTCTCCAACATACTTTTCAATGTCCTACTTCCTCACATATGCTATATATCAAAAATCATCTTGTGCCTGGGTCTTTTTCCCCCCTTTGGGGATTTTCGTAGCTTTACAAATCTCTAATTTTTAGGGGCTGCTAGTGGCCAAATTCCTCATTTTCCACTTGTAAAATTAATCCCTAAGGTATTTCAAGTCTGTTCCCCACTCATGGAGTCATGGTCAGCTAATTTCAACGTGGTTGTTCCATTTTTCCTTCAACAATTAATATAAAAATATTTTTCTTTTACATGTGTCATAGTCAAAGGGTTGGTTGGGAAAATCAAATATTTGCCCAACAATCACAATAATTAATTACAATTAATCAAATTCCAAATTTGGAATTTCCATAAATGACAATAATTTTCCAAATACGAATTTGCCAAAAACGAAAATAAATTCCTAAGTGCATACAGACTTTAATAATTAAATATTTTTAGGGGATATTACATCCTCTCCAGCTTCAGTACAACACTGTCCTCAGTTTTCATTCATTTTCTCGGAACATGGTTGGATAAGATTTCTGCATATCTTCCTCCAACTCCCAAGTGGCCTCCTCAGGACTAAAGTGCTTCCATTGCACTTTTACCTCGGCTATGGATTTGTTCTGTAGTACTATTTATATCTTGTACATAATGCGTAGAGTTTCCACTTGGAACTCACCTTCTGGTTCCACCCGGGCACCAACTTTGAACAAATTTCTAGCTTTAATGAACTTCTTCTTTCTTTGACTTTTAAATACATGTGATCTTCAACTTGAAATTCCTGATGTCTTCTTTTCAGATCTGCGTAGCTTTTCTGTCTATCCCATGCCTCCTTTAAATTATGTTGTACTTTTCTTATCGTTTTGTCCATTTCCTGGAGCATTTCTGGTCTCATCATGAGTCTCTCAACTATGTTATCTCAGCTAATCAGAGTTGTACACTTTCTTTCGTACAGTACTTCGAATCATCTTAGTCGATGTGTGATAACCATTGTTGTATGCAAATTCCACTGAGTTCAGGCATTCCTCCCACTTAGTTGGTTTCTTCCTTACGTACATTCATAACATATCTTTCACAATCTGGTTCATTCGTTTAGTTTTTCCATCCGTTTGTGGATGGTAGCTTGTGCTAAAATATGGTAGCTTGTGCTAAAATTAAAGTTAGTATTCAACCCTGCAAACAATTCTTTCCAACACATAGATGTGAATTTGACATCTCTATCCAAAATCACCATTTTACGAAATACCATGCAGTCTAAAAATTTCCTTAATAAATATTTCAGTGATGTTAATAGCTTTATAAGTAGATTTCACAGGAATAAAATGTGCAGACTTGCTAAGTTTATCAATTAATACCATAATTGAATGATTTTGCTTTTGAGTTTTAGGCAAACTTATGATAAACGCCAGTGAGATAGTCTCCCACTTCCATTCCAGTATAGGTAGAAGCTATAACAAGCCAGTTGGGTGTTGGTGTTCAATCTTCACCTATTGATAATCTAGGGACTTAGATAAGTATTCTTCTATTTCTCCTTTTATGTTAGGCCAATAAAACAAATTCCTCAATGTCGTTACCGTTTTCTGGTATCTCAAATGACTAGAATATGGCTTCTTGTGTACTTCATCCAAAATTGTTATCTTTAATTCAACATAATCTGGTATGTACAGCCTGCTTTTGAATCTTAGTAATCCATTTATGTCCAAACTTAGATCTGTTCTATCTAAATTTTCTGCATTATTTTGTAAATTTGCCATTGTTTTGATCTATTTTTCGTCATTAACACTTGCAACTTTTATCCTTTGCTCAATGTCGCTTTCTACCCTGCTAATATTTATCTCAAACAACCCATGGATTCTTCTACTTAAAGAATCTTCCACTTTGTTTTCCTTACCCTTGATGTGTCTTACTTCGAAATCAAATTCACTCAAGAAGGCCAACCATCTTGCTTGACTTGCGTTAAGATCTGGTTGACTGAATAAGAAGTTTGCACCACTGTTATTGGTTAACAACATAAATTTTCTGCCCATTATATAGTGTTTCCAAATTTTTAATGCATAATTGCCACTGCTAATTCCAGGTCGTGTGTGACGTAGTTTCGTTCATGCTCTTTTAGTTTTTGTGACTCGTAACAAATAACGTGCCCTTCTTGAGTTAGGACACCTCCCAATCCTTCTTTGCTCACATCCACGCAGAATGTAAATTCTTTATCCAGGTCTGCTACCCTTAAAATAGGTGCGGTTGTTAACAATTCTTTTAACTTGTTAAAACTGTCCTAACATTTCCGTGACCAAATAAACTTGGTCCCCTTTTTCTATAGGGATGTGATTGGGTATGCAATCTTGGAGAATCCCTTGATAAGTTTGCGGTAGTAATCGGTAATTTCCATGAATGACCAGATGTCCTCCAGTTCCTTAGGGATAGGCCATTCCATGATGGCTCTTATCTTTTTTGGGTCGTCTGCAATACCCTTTTTAGATATTACATGTCCTAGGTACTATATTTTCTTTTTGTAAAAGTCGCATTTGTCAAATTTTGTATAAAGCTTGTGTTTTCTTAGGGTCTGCAATACTATCGTTGGATGTTCTTTGTATTCTTTTTCCGTTTTCGAATACACTAGAATGTCGTTGATAAATACCAACAAAAACTTATCCAAATATTGAATAAAAATGCTATTCATTAAACACATAAATGTTGCTGGTGCGTTAGTGAGACCAAACGGTATAACAACAAATTCATAATGTCCATATCTCGTTCTAAACGTTTTTTTACTCGTGTCTTCATCCTTTATTTTTACCTGGTGATAAACAAATATTAAATCCAACTTAGAAGAAATCTTTGCCCCTCCCACTTGGTCAAAAAAATCATTGATTCTGGGTAGGCAATATTTGTTCTTAACAGTCATTTTGTTTAACTGTCTATAATCAATGCATAATCTTAAAGTTCTGTATTTCTTTTTAACAAAAAGGACTGGTGTTCCCCATAGTGAGACACTTGGTCTAATGTATTTCTTGTCCAACAGTTCTTGTAGTTGAATTTTTAACTCTGTTAATTCGATTACACTCATCCTGTAGGGTGCCTTAGATACAGGGGCTGATCCAAGTAGCAGATCGATAGAGAAATATATCTCTCTTCTTCGGGGCAGTTCTGGTATTTTGTCTACAAATAAATCTCTAAATTCATGTAAGACGATAAAATCATCTAGGTTGGGTTTATTTTCTTTTTCCAACAGATTTGTCACTTGAATAGCATAAATCTGACAACCTTTATTCATGCACTTCTTAAACTGCATTTCTAAAATCTGCCTAACTGAGATTGGTTTTATAATGCCTTGTAGTGTCCTAACAGTGTTGTTTTCTTCTTTGTAAGTAAGTGATTTTTCATAACAATCAAAAATTGCTTTATGCTTTTCTAACTAGTCCATTCCAATAATTATATCGTACTACCCTAGCGGTAGAATATTCATATTTAACTTTGTATGTTGACCATCTAAACTGAGTTCAAAATCAGAAATGAAATATGTTACTTTCCTTTTTTTCTCTGTTGCTATATGTACTAACCAGGATTTAGTATTCTTTCATTTCTTAAGCTTGTTTGAATAAACTACACCAGGTGTAACATAACTCAGAGTAGCTCCCAGATCAATTAAAATAGAAATATGATTATTATTGACTTTACCTTCAACTTCCACTATAGTGGATTGGTGATCAACTTGTTGGCCATCCAGAACTGCATTAATCTTATGTACGCTTCTGCCCACATCTCCCACTGTAGAGGACTCTTGCAGGTTGTGAACTATGGTCCTTGTTGCAGAGGTTAAATATGGTCATTTCCTCCTTATGTGAGGTTCTCCACACTCCTAGCATTTTAATGGTTCACTGGGGTTGTCCCAAAACTTCTTGGTTCCCATATTAACTGGTCTACCTTCCCCTTGGGTGTTCTGGTTATTGGAGTAAAAATATTTCCTTGAGAAATTCTTTGTTGCATTCCGAAAATGGGTTGGTTGATAGACTTTCTTTCACTGGTTCATTCTGTCTTGTTTCTTGTCTTTCCAAGCCTTGGGAATTTCAGACCGTTGTTTGTACTGATCATAGCACATTCGGGCCTTCCTGAAAACTCCGGTTAAGGTCTTGGGGTTGTCAAATTGATTCTGTCCCTATAGGAATGTGGTAAGCATCTTAGGAACCGCTGGATTTTTACTTTGTCTTCCTTGACATAAGGTACAAATCTTAATAACCCAAGATTTTTTTTTATTAGGTCATCCATGGTCATTTGACTAAGTCTTAGCTCATAGAATTCTTTGGTGTTTCTCTCATAATAACTTTATGATAAATATTGTTTCTTAAAGTATTTCTTAAAATCCGACCATTCCATTTATTTTTCATTTAAGCCCTTGGCCAACTTCAAGTCCTTCCACCATATACTCACCTTTCGTTTCAGGTTATAGATGACCATTCTGACCTTCATGTTGTTGTAATAGTTATAAATCTGGAAATAATTTTTTATGTCCAACAACCAACTTCAGCCTCCTCCCCTCTCCTGGATTCTCCATCAAAGGTGGATGGTTTGATTTTCTTAAATTCACACTCTAGGTGGTCCACCTGTTTCCTCTTCCTTCCAGTGGTTTTTTTATTTCTTGTTGTTGGTGTGCCTTTGGAAAGACTGTTCTCGTTTTATGCTTCAAGACCATAATTTTTTGGAGGCTCTTTTGTTGACCTCTTCTTCCTTGTCGTTTTCTTTTGGGATATTCTTTGTTACTATGCTACACAACAATACTTCATTTATTTCTTGCTGGTTTTCATGTGCCATTTTCAGTTTCTCATTGTCTGCCTTGAAAGATTGTAGTTCCACGATAAGGTTCCTCATGGTTTCCAGAACCTGGGTGGCTAAACTTCTTGCATTGTTCTGCCCAGGCTCTCCAGGATGCCCTTGATCGAGATTCTCCTCAAGTATGATTTCCTCTTCATTCTGTGCTGCCATTATCACAAGAGAAGAATTTTTTTTCTATTTGTAATAGTAAGCGTTTTTGTTAGTGTTTTATTAAACGGAATAAAATGTACTAAACAAACTTTTTGGCCCTGCTTTGAGGTCCAAGTGCTATAACCTTTGCTCTGATACCATATGTAATGTACCCCAAATTTACCAAATAAATGTTTTTTTTTTATTATGTTCATTAATTCTCTCTTTTCCTTCACTATTTGTTCCGAAATATTCTTTAATTGTATAGGCAAAGTAATTCTTCCATTTCTACTATATTCTGAATCTTACACTTATGTTTTCTTAGTTACAGGTGTATTGTTATTTAGATTGAAAAATTTAACTCTATAGTCGCATCAAATGATACCATAATCATATTGCGTAAACATCGAAAGGAAAAAAACTATCCTATAGTCTATCCCTTACTATACCAGTGCCCTTGTCCACTAAGCACCACCCTATAGTTTTCATTGTTGATAAACTTATATGTATGAATAGTTTGTGGAACTAACTATTCCAACCTTAATCAACTAACAACACTTATTGGAGTTACCATACAATACTATATGCCATAGTAATTCTATGTATACACAATACCATAAGGGTTTTGTATGGTCATGCTAGAGCACACTTCTATATGCACATTAAGGTGAAACTATACATAATCTCGATCACACTATAGGTATTGGATTTGACATACATAGAGCTGATCCTTCTTGTGGGTTAACTGCATTATTATGCGATAATGATCATCCTAACTTCTGTAAGGCGTATAATTAAGATTCAGGCTGTTATTACGACATGATTATTAATAGAATTATCATTAGGGTTGTTAGAGATGTCCCAATGACATCGGTCACTAGACTAGGGTTTGTTTAACGAGCCTGGAAACAACATGTGGTCGAAGCCCTAACTTAGATGAGGCAGGCCTGGCTAGAGTGCACAGTCGCGTCCCTAATTGACTGGCATCTGTAACTATCTGAGAGACTAGACTAGGTGGCATTTTACTCTTGTAATTGCTGGTGTGTGTCCAGATCACTCTAGATCGCCACTATGGCTCATTAGTTACTCAGGTATCCTATATCTATTGTAAATTATTCAATCTTTGAGTGTGGAATACGGTTAATGAGAATTCTTCCATTCGTTCTATCTTGCTTCTTCTTTTGAAATTTCTCTCTGAAAAAGACGTGAGCATTCAAAGATTTTCTTTCTCGGCATTGGGGAGAATCGTGACCTAGGTTCTGTGCATAATGAACATACTGTATACCCTTGATGTAGTACTGCATTTATGAGGTTCCTCGATCATCAGGTTTGTATAAACCTTCCCACTATGCGATTCAATCCCCTATGTTCTTGTTTTCGATTTAAACATTTTAAGCGTCTTGATAGTTCAAATTCAGAGTCCAAACCATTGTGGTAAAACAAGGGTATGTTTTAATTCTGGCAAAACACACGAGCGATTCATGAACTTATCCTAGCTCGGTGTGCTTTACATTTAAATTTCATATTTCTTCTAGTCATTACTTTCCTCTGTATAGTTTGACTGTATTCTGTATTATTTACTTCATGTAATTCCATTATAGTGCTTGATTCTGTTACCTATGTATTAAATGTTTAGTAGTGTTCTCTTTCTTTTTTACATTTTGGAGAATTTGATTACTTATTTCAGCTACAAAACTAATGATGGGACCCCTCTTTCCTTGCGAGTTTACTCATCAGTGTTTTCTGGGTCCACTCGTCCCCTTCGATTTGTGGACAGTTCGCTTCAGTGACGATGATGGTAAAAAAAACACCCACGACAACCTCAAGCTAAGTATTATTCATATCTAAATCTTCGATATCAAATTTTGTTGATTTCTGTTTTAACATTGTTTACTAATTCTCGATTTATCTTCAATATTTTACTTCATTTATTCTTCATAATATTGTTTATTAAATATCGATTTCTCTTGTAGGAATTAAACAGTTCGTAATCAACAGATCCAGGACATCGCCTTGCTCAAAAAAGGTATTCGAGTTCCGGTTCTAGTGTTTTAGTTTGAAGGTTCAGGTTCGGTTTTCTAGTGGTACTGGGTCCTTACCCAGGGTATTCTATTGTAAAGATTTGGACCAAAAGCATCTGTCTATACAAATCATTTATTACCTTATTATAAGGAACATGGATTTTTCTACAACCCAAATGAATAATGTTACGTATTGAGCATCTCTGTAAAGTGTCGATAATCCTTCTGTGTATGAGTATTAGATGTTTATGCAACAATATATATCTATACAAGCAACAATATATATATATATATATATATATATTCATTCCAAATTTCGTTTGGTATTCGCAACAATATAATATTCCTTAAATTGAATATATATAGATGGTACAGGTTATGATTAACACAACAATACTTATGCTCTGTTTAGATTAAATGCCTACTTATATATTGAGATACTTGTATAAACATGCACATACATTTTTTGTAGGTGTGCACTTAATGTTATCCAATCTGTAGCAATCTTTAATAAATCTTCATGTAGGCTTATACCTAAAATCCACATTCATATTTATACCAATATATTCCTAATATCAAATAACAGATCAAACTTGTATTTGCTTCACTATTTTCGTTCAGATAGTACGTCACATGAATAAGTAATTATCACATATTCATATCATCCCTATCAGCTTAATATACAATAAAATATTCATCAAGAGTACAGGGAGAAGAACATATCTGAAATCGATGTCGAAACACAAATGGAACATCCAAGTTCCACCCAACCATAGAATCGGAACAACCAAAACTACTTGTTCCGTTCAACCCCTAGCCTGAACACGAGTCCATAAGGGAAAATTCCAATGATCCTCTTTCGCTACAATCCTCTTTCAGATCAAAAACCTCCTTGCCTCACACTCAAAATAGTGTTCATAATGACAAGTGATAACCTTTCTCCAGCATACTTTGCAACATCCTTCCTCCTCCCATATGCTCTATATCAAAAAGCATCTTGTGACTAAGTCTTTTTCCCCTTTTGGGAATTTTCGCAGCTTTACAAATCCTTGATTTTCAGGGGCTGCTAGTGGCCAAATTCCTCATTTTCCACTTGTAAAATTCATCCCCGCGGTGTTGTAGTTACTTCACACACACATAGGATTTATTTTTCCTAATTTTTTTATTAGTCATATTTATTTATCATCCAGTCTTCTATATTTTAGGAGAGAATATTCCACCTAGAGAATATTCTCTTTCAGTTCACACTTCAGTTTGATTAGTTGAGTTGAGTTTAGATGTTGCATTGGGATCATCACCATGCAACATTAGGATCATCACCATGCTAATTCGACCTTTCCTTGGTATCATCACCAGAGTGATGCATTATCCTTGATTCCCTCAGTTAACTTCTCACTACTCTTTGTTCAATCAGTTACCTGAAGACTAGTTGACTAGTTAACTCAATTAGGTGGCAGTTCACTCCCGTAACTGCCTGAGAGACTAGAATAGGTGGCAGTTCACTCCCGTAACTGCTGGTGTGTATCTAGATCACTCTAGACCACCACTATGGCGAATTGGTTCACCTCAATTCAAACTCATTGAGTTATACATAGTATATCATGTGTAAATTATTCATTATTCACAACGGTTAATGAACATTCTTCCATTCTTTTTCTCTTTTTTCTTTTTTCTCTAATTTTCTCTGCAAATGTGTGTATTATTGTTTAGCTAGATATATTATGTGCAGTTTCAACATATTTACATGGTATCAGAGCCGACAGACTGCTAAGCAAAAGCTACACCAAAAGTTTTTGCAGGGACAAAAGATTGAAGACAACGGAAAGATGGAATTCCAAAAAGAATTCATTGTTACACCTTACAACTATTTTGCATGGAAGGAGAAAATAGCCATACATATTCAATCCAGAGGGTTGTATAGGTTAAGCATGAATACAGATATAGATGTGACATCATCCATAGAAAAATCCAAGTACTTAAATTGCATGGATGAGGCACCTAGAACAATTTGCAGTCTTATTTCTCCCGATCTCCTTTTTGATATATCTTCCTATAAGACTCCCAATGAAGCCTGGACCATATTGGAAGGGCTCTTTGGAAAATAGGATGAGATGAGGGGACACGTGCTAGAGGTGGAGCTGCTGACATTGGATCCAAAAAGATTCGAGAATATCCAAGATTTCTTTACAAAATTCAAGGATTTACTGTCGCAACTCAAAGATTGCGGGGTTGATAAAACGAAGGAGGAGAAACAAATGGTTCTCACCATTCTCTCCAATCTTGGTCTTGAATTCTCAGTATTCGTATCTACATTCCATACTGTCATATTTGCCTCTGAAGCCACCTGGAAGATGCCTTCTCTTGAGGACTTTATCGAATCCCTAACACAACAACAAACCAAGCTCATCAAAATGGGTGCAATGGATTAAGGGCTCATGCACTTACTGTGCATGATAGCAACCACAAATATCAGAAATCTAAATATAAATATAAGTGGAAATCTCATGCACATACGAAGAAGGAAGGGTACACAAAACCCTTCATCGATGCCTCCGGATCCAAAGGAGAAAAGGGAATAAAATGAGAGAAATGCACATACTGTCACAAAGGATTCCATTCGGAATTCGCATGCATGCAAAACCAAATAGATATGATGTCTCAAATACTTCAACAAAACAACCTTGGAGATCGCATCCTCGAGGGTGCAAAGAATAAGAAGCCAAAAGATTTGAATGCCAAGAAAGACAATTCTAGCCATGTCTTGATTGCCATCAACTCCTCTTCCGATGCTTGGATCGTAGAATTAGGAGCATCACATCACATGGATGCCTCAAAAACAATATATTATTCGTTGGATGCATGCAAAGGTCCTCCTATTCTGATGGGGGACAACTCTTCTTTCGAAGTCACCGGTAAAGGAAGGATTGAGCTCACAAACATAAGCTTCGAGAACGTGCTGCATGTTCCCAAGCTTTCTGCCAACCTTCTCTCTGTGTATCAGATGACAAATTCCGGCACCGGAAATAAAGTCATCTTCACACCAAATTTCGTGGACATCTACGACATGCAAACCAATTCTAGGGTTTCTACCGGTGAGGTAAATCATTAGTCTAGATTGTATACATTTTCTGAATTCATTGAAACTGATTCTGCTTTATTGTTTACTCATGCTGATGAAAGTAGTAGGATATGGCACGAAAGGTTTGGACATTTGAATTTAAGATACATGCAACAACTTAGCAAGAACAAATTAGTTGATGGTATACTAGATATCCATTTCTCCAAGGGAGTATGTGAGGGATGTGTTCTTGGAAAACACCCTCAAGAGAAATTCGACAAGGGAAAGTCTCAATGAGATTTCACACCTTTAGATATGATCCACAGTGATCTCATGGGTCCTTTTCCGCATCCATCGATTATAAAATCAAGGTTTGTTCTCATTTTTGTTGATGATTTCTCACGTTTTACTTGGATCTACTTTCTCAGGAAAAAATCTGAGGTCTCTCAACACCTCAAAGATTTCAAATCCTTGGTTGAGACACAGTTCGGAAAGAAGATCAAAGTCCTTCGAACTGATAATGGGGGAGAGTATGTGAATCATGATATCCACAATCTTTTCCATCAGGTAGGGATTCAGTTGTAGCACACAGTTCCCTATACTTCGCAGCAAAACAGAGTTGTTGAGCAGAAAAACTGATCTCTAAAAGAGGTGGCATCTTGCATGTTACATGCAAAGTCACTACCACAAAGACTATGGGCCGAAGCACTTAGCTTTGCAACATACATCCCAAATATATCTGCTCATAGATCTATCAAGAATAAGACCCCCTACAAGGCTTGGAGCGACCTCAAACCGGAAGTGACCCATTTTCGTATTTTTGGTTCACGTACATGGGCCAAGATTCCCTCTGAAAAGACGAAGGCACTTGATCCACAGAGCATTGAGTGCATTTTTGTTGGATACCCTGATGGTGTGAAGGGATATCGACTTATTGATCTTTCCTCGGACCGGCTCATCATTGAGCGTAGTGTTCAATTCAAGGAAAGTGTCTCGCATGTACCTCAACAGCCACATGCAGACACCTTTACTCTTCCACCTGTCTGAGATTATGAGCATGCACATGTCGAATCTTCTTCAGACGAGAGTTTTGATTCAGAGAACTCAGAGGATTCAGATTCAGATTCAGAGTCAGTATAGTCAGATGCAGATTTAGAGCATCCAGATGCAGTTGCAGAGCCAGAGAAGAGGCCCAAGTGGGCACATACTACTCTTTAGGATGCAGGGGATCTCATAGGTGATCTAGCCAATACTAGGAGGAATCGATCTGATTTTGAGGAGCCTCCTTTTGCACTCACTTCCACTGAACCATTGCCTTCTAGACATATTTTCTTGGTTTAGTCTTCAAATCCAAAGTCTTATGGTGAGGTTGCTAGAAATATCTTTTAGGAATCCGCCATGCAGGAGGAGTACAACTCCCTCTTCGAGAACCAGACCTGAAATCTATTTCCCTGTTCTTCAGGGAGGAAACTTGTTAGATGCAGATGGATCTACAGGACTAAGAGTGCATCGAATGGACAGATCAACAGATACAAAGCCAGGCTTGTTGCCAAAGGCTTTCAATAGGTTCATGGTATTGACTATGATGATATGTTAAGAACCAAACATCAATATAGCATAGAAAAACCTGAGAAAAAGTACTCAATGCCTTGAAAAAGAGATAATTTCAGATAATAAGCCTCTTTGAGGGGGCAACCTCCTTTTACTCCACTTAAATGTTCAAGTACAAGATGATTCAAAATGAAAATGTCTTCTTGGTATATATAGGAGATTAGGAGGTATAATTTCAACTAATGCCCTAAAGACGACATAAATAAAATAACATTACTAATATAATATGCCCCAATTAAGGGGTAATGAGTCAATATTAGGGCTTAACATGCCCCTCCCCTTGAGACAAGTGTTGTCCGCAATGCTTGAGTAACTCTGGATGCTTCTGTA
>SNQJ01S0006173.1:0-12671 GCA_010110895.2 Picea sitchensis | reverse complement strand
AATTAGGGAAGAAAAACATAGTCCATATTAAAAGTCTAGAAGGACTTATGAACCCCATAGGGTTTTCTCAAAATAATTATTATAGATTGTGTTCAAACCTTGAAGCGTAAAAAATAAATCCCTATAGGATTATTGCTATTGTTACAACCCATTTCCAAATCAAAAACTTAGAAATTTTGAAATCTCAAATATACATCTTGAGATAGATATGGGTAGCACTGACTTCTGGCAGGTAAACCATGAGGGGATGCATACATGTTAAGAGTAACTCCTTCAACAAGTTCAAGTTGGAACAAGTCCGATATGCCAGTTAGTTTGGACACCCAAACATAAGCAATAAACAATTTTTTATTAGTGATTGCTCTTTCTTCCAAAATAAGCTCGAAGAAAATTGAATAATTAAACCTCTGCGACTAAATACGCTAAACAATCATTACGAGTGAGGAAATTTCCTCGGGTATACTTCCTTCATCAGAGAACGCACATGCACTAGGTTTTAAATATGACCTTTAAACAAGGAATTTGATGTTAGTATCAAAAGTTACAAAAACGATATATATATAGGAAATACATAACAACAAAAACAAAAAGAAATGAGTTAGCGTACTTACAGTAGAAGACAATTGAAATTTCTCTGAATGGAAGCTCTTCCATGGTGGAAAAAACCTTTGAAGAACAACTCCTTGCAAACAAGATTTCCCATGGAGGAAATCCATGCGCAAAACAAACTCACATGGAAAACCTTCACACAGAGAGATTTTAAATGGGTAACTCCATGTGTACTGTAAGATTTCAAGATGACTTCTTTCATTGTATAACCTTCACACAGTAAAACAAATCGCAAAAATTCATCAGGGAGCTTGACAAAAGTTTCTTATAGGAGTAAAGTAGATTGAGGAATGACTTGCCTCAAGGTTTTTAGAAAAACCTCGTGAGAATCCCGAGTTAACATTGAAACCAAGAACTGGTACTACCTGTAGGTGGTGAAGGATCAGGGAAACACTCGTTAAGGAGAAACAACTAAGATTATGCCATGTTCCATCTCATTTAAGACTCGACAAGAATTCACCAAACTTTTTCCAAGTGGTTTTTATCCTTACAAAGGACAATAATCATACAATTGTTAACATGATTACCATGGGTAAACTCAATAGGATTCTAGTGTCGATTTAATGCGCAATTATGTCATAGCAACATAAGGTTTATTTAGCTCAATTTGGCATAAGGAAAACAATTTTCGTATTCCCTAATTTCCTCCTATATTTATGTAGTATGCATGATTTCCATGAGACTGACTATGTTATTGAAAGGTTATATATATGTAGATATTGTTAATTGAAAGAATTAGGATTATAATGCTAACACGATTAATTTATAATATTACTATGTAAGTCAATAAATATATGTATATATATTGTTAATTGAAGGACTTATGATGCATTTTTGAAATGGCTTTATAATATTATCAGATTTAGTCCATTTGAAAAGTTTTCTATGTAAATCCTTAATATCAAGAATGAATATAATAAGTTATAAATGACTATAGGTTTGATTACTATGATCAATAAGTACAAACCTATATAAAACCCTAATATGCAACATACCAATGTTTCAAGACATGCAAATTGCATTTATGTTATTTTTTTTTAGGGTTTGCGACAAAATGGTATCAGAGTTGAAGTTTCAACACTTGGACTAAAATGTCTCAACATAATAACTCTATTACTTATACATTATCATAGCAGTAGGTAGTCTTGCTCTTTATTTTTCAAATGTAGGGTGATAAAATTTATGAATTTTCTTCTCATTTATTATTAAATAGGGAGAAAGGAAATTTTTATTGTTGTATTTATACATAGAGGAAAAAAGTTCTGATGTCGGGACAAGGGGGTTCTCGTCCCAAACATCATGATAATATGGAAAAATAACATTTTAATGAAGAAAATATTTGGGTAAATCTAAACGAAAGTAGAAATGATAATAAGTCAGAAATGTTACAAATAGTTAATGCTTTAAAAGAAGAATTACAAAGTATGAAAGATGATAATGAATGTATCCTAAAAGCACAAGAAAAATTAAATGACGTATTATTAAATAAATTGCATGATAGTGAAAACCTTAATAATAAGGAATTTGGATCTAACAAAATTGGAATCGAAGCATCGAAAAAAAATGTAGAAAACAATCATTTTCAGATACTGACACAGAATATACTAATGAGAATTTGGATAATAAAATAAAACAAAAATACGAATATTCAAGTGAAAGAAGTGATAGTAACCGGTTAGAAACTAAAAAGAAATGAAAGTCTTGTGATGAAATCACTGGGGAATTTAAAAATATCAAATCCCCTGTGTTCAATGGTGAAATTGCAACAGAAGAAGAGGTTGAAGCATGGCTTTCAGGAATGAATAAATACTTCCAAATATACAATTATTCTAGTGAATTAAAAACAAAAATGGAAATATATAATTTGATTGGGAAAGCTGATATCTGGTGGAAAGATATAAAAGAGGTAAAACATATTAAAGAACGATCTGTAACTTGGATAAATTTTAAGAATTTTTTTAAAAGAAAATACTTGTCAGAACAATATTATGAGGAGAAGGATAAGGAGTTCTATGATTTAAAACTAGGAAGTATGACGATGAAGGATTTGTGCAGTAAGTTCTTAAGTTTTTTGTGATATGTGCCTTATATTGTTGATGAAAAGCCAAAGATTCACTATTTTATAAGTTGTGTACCTCATGTTTATAAAGAAATAATTGAATATGATAACCCAAGAACTTTAGAAGAAGCAACGAGGAAGGAAAATTTCGGTTATTAAAAAATGAAAATAAAAATCAGAATGTAAACAACTGGAAAGATAAAAAGCATAATAAATTTGAACAAAAATGAAAAGGAACACAATTTTATAATAAGAATTTTGGAAATCATGAATGAAGTTTTCAAGGGAGTAACTATAAATGTAATAAACCTTATAATTAATCTGGGAATAAGGATAAAGAACCAATTACTATTTATAATAAAAATACAACACAGAGAACCTTTGAAATGATGGGTGTGTGGTGACCCAACTTATTACAAGGACTTTCCGCTTGGAAAGAAAAATAACAACAACTTGCATATTGTCCATGAAGCTTCTAAAGTTGAAGAAATTGCAAGGAACATTCCAAAAATCAATGCAGCATTGGAAAATAGACAAGTAGATCATATGAATTCTATGGTGGAAGTAGAAGGTACGCTAAATAATGAACCAAACTCTATTTTGATTGACCCTGGTGCTAGTTTAGGTTATATTTCATCTAGAGTTGTAAAGATGTGCAAATTACAAAAAACCAAATTTGAAAAGCCATGGTTAGTTCAACTTGCTACAGGTAAAAAAGGAAAGTAATTGAATTTGTTGGCAAGTGAGAATTTTTTATGAATGATTTCAGATCCCATGCTGATGTAACACACCCATGACAGGGCATCAAAAATTTCACTTTTCTTAAAGGACAGATTCTCCATCCATGGTTTCTAATTTGGAAAGTCGAGGAACAAGTCCAACCTCCCGGTCAAAAATCTCCGATTCTGGAGCCAAACGACTCTCTGAGACCTTGATGGTCTCGTTCTGAAATTAAACACATACTCTTTTAGCTTTTGGGTGCATGTATAATGGTACTCGCGACCTTTGCCTTTTTATCTTGTGAAATCTCCGAGTTTGGGCGCTAGTCCCTTTTCTGATAAGCCCTTCCTTGTCATGAACTTGGGCGATGACCTCACGTAATACATGCGATTGTGGGCATGACCAAGGGTGGTTTGAAACCAACTACTTTTTGCCCCACAATTCACCTTGAGCCTCCATGTTTCCTTTCTCCAAAAATGTGGTCTGGATCGCTGCCCACCCTCAACTTTTTAAAGTTCGCGCACCTTTGTTCCTCGAAATGCGATGGGACCATCGATCTCACGACCTTCTTGGTGCTTCTGAACTGACGGCTCAGATATATTCTTTTTGAATATATAGATAATATATAAGCTTTCTAAATCAACGACTGTGATTTATTTCGTGATTTGGGTTTTGGGAGTTTCAACTCTCAAATTTTGCTTCCTCCATCAGTACCTATATTTCGGAGTGGAAGTACTGTTGACACTTGTCCTCAGAAAACAGATGGTTTTGATGAACTCCAGCTCTCCGATCTTTGAGAGTTATTTCTCCTTCATTCACCATTTTTACCTGGAGTGCTCCATACCCAGAGTTGTATATCGGATGCCACACGTCTACTCCGATCAATGGTCTACATCCATTCTCCACAAACAAAAAAATTTGGAGTGAATCCTTTCGGAGTGTCAGATATTCTGACACCTGTCCTCTCCAAATCGATGGCCCTGGTCCTCTTCAGGACTTCAACACTTTTCAACCAATACCAAATCAATGGTCCTTTGACCTCCTCCTCGATCAACAATCGATATCTCCTTCGGGACTTCGGCGCTTCCATCCTCTGCGTTCCTCCGGAGTGCTCCATACCCAAAGTTCTAGATCTGGCGCCATGCGTCCACTTTCAAATCAATGACTATCATCCTCTTCGGGAATTCAGCCTTTGACGATTTGAAATCTCAATTTCCCCACACTCTTCTTCTCCCAGAGTTTTTTTATCCATAGTTCGTGATCTGATTACATGTGTCCTCTAGCAGATCGACGACTCCTTGTTGCTTCGGCTATTCGCGGTTCGATGATTTCAAATTTTCTCCTTTGTTTTCTCCTAGAGTAATTTCACTCAGAGTTCACTATATTTCACCATGTACCCTCTAGATCTGAAGGTCTAGATTCTCTTCGGCTCTTCGGGCTTCGGGAGTTTCCAACTCCTATGCACTTGTTTTTGCCGAAGTGTTTTCACCTAAACTTCATGGATTTCGACCACGTATCCCTCTGCAACGGACGGTTGCGATCTTCTTTGGCCTTTGGTGCTTTGGGAGATTTTCACACTCCTCACTTGGAAACCTCCGAAGCAGTTTTCCCTGAAGTCTCCAATCTATCGACACGTATCTCCTTTCGTCCGACAAATAGTATGTACTTCGGGTCTTTACTTGAATTCCATAGACATACACCATGTTTCCTTTGGATCCAACAACTGATGTTTACTTTGGACGATCTGATGGTTGACAGTTTCTTTGGGTATTTACCCAGAGTCTAAAGGTTTATTCCACCTATCGTTTGGATCCGACGCTCGGGATTTACTTCGTTCTCCTTGACGATGGATGGTCCCAAACTACTTCAAGACTTCGGGACTTTGGTAAGTCCACTCTCCTTCGTGTGCAAAGAACTAAGGGCCGGGCACCTTGCTCCGATCAAACAACTATTGGTTGTCTGTACTGTGATCCAACAACCATTGTCGCTCCTCCTCCTAAGCTACTGATCTCTTCCGACTTAGAAAATTTCTAAGTGTTCAAAGGCCTCGACCTTTTCTCCTCTTGCGGGTCCGTCTCTTGGACTTTGTGTGCATGCCGGTAAGTGCTATCTCCTCTGATCTTGATTCCCCTTGAAAATTTCACCTTCCCACACACTCCTTGCATTTCAAGGATCTCGTCAAACACATATCAAAGGTCAACGACGATTGACAATTCACAGAAATTGCGGGGTTCAACCTCCGCCATTAGGGGAGTGTGTGCTCGAATATAGTTTAATTGTAGCCATTGGTATTCTATCCCCAAAGATATCAACAATGTGGGTTGATTGCGGGCCATGAACTAGAAGTTCCACTAAATTCACCTTTGCACTCCGCAATTATTCCCAACCATCGATTAAATCGAGTGACTGGTGTTTGATTCGGTATCTCCAGTGAGTATTTGAGTCGATTTGACAACCAGGATGTACTCTCCTCCTGTTAAACGAGTCATATACATCTCCGTTGTCATATTCTTAAGTCATGGGTAGTTATGGTGACTTGACTATTGTCTACCTCCTAGATCTGATGGCCAGGATGGTTCTCGGGCATCCTCAGATCTAAGGCTCAATGTTAACTTTAACACTTCACGACTTCGGGGATTTTACGTCCCTTATGACGAACTTTCACAGTTCGCCAAACTCGCAAAGTCCGAATGACTCCAAGGGTTAACGCCCATGCTCTTTCCCATATCCAATGGTCACAACAAATCGTGGCTTCTTCCGAATAGATTTCGTCAGTTCGTATTCAAAATAAGGGAACCTTCCCTTTCGATACTTCAACCTCACTAATCTTTCTGAGATTTGTTATATCTAACAGAATTAAGAGATTTTCACTCTTTCTCTTGAACTTAACACTTGGAAGAATCCTTCCATGCATCTATTACGTTCATTCCTCAACTCTAGAACTTAAGTGGTTCTCGATCTCTACTTACCTTGCAGAGAGCCTGTGCATACATGCACTATCTCTCCTGAGCTTTAACAGATTGCCTCCTCCAAGGGACTCAAAATAACTAGGAGTGTCGAAATATGTACATGAAACTGTGCCCAAGTTTGACGAACTCACACAGTTCCTGGATCTATCTTAATCCACCACAGGGCAAGAGGATTTACGAATAAAAAAATGTCCAATCCAGACTTACTTAAATGCACAATTTAAGCAAGAATAAATAGATACAGTATAAACATTAAGAAAACATACACATCCCTGGGTAATTCACAATATATCCCATTTCATTACATAATTACAACTTAATTTCACAGGGTATGAGAATACTTATCTATTACAAGTTGCATCCAACCAACTGACTGTGGGTGTGCGCCTTTCCAACCAACCATAGGCTCATAGGAATTCATTCTTAGCACTCTGGCCATCCCCATGCTAAGTGATGATATCACTACGGAATTTACACCATCTCTCAGAGAAACTCTCTTTGTCACAACGACCCTGTGAGGTTTATCAGATGCTTCCTCAGGATCAAGCTCGTGTTCGGGTCCTTCCAACTGTGTTCTCAACACTTCCTTTGGGTTCGAACATATCCTTTACGAGATTGTGCTCTCGTCCCATGTCCCCTCTCTTTATGTCTCTTTATGTATCTTACCTTCCCTCCTCTGGAAGATTTACGACCTGTCTTGTTCTTTGTGTTAGAATGAAGCTTGGGTCTGCAGGTCTCTATGGTACTTCGAGCCGACATCCTTCACCTAGACCATGATTCCATTCATGGGGGTGGTTGATGATTCAACCACTGGTCCTTTCTTTATTAACTGATTTCTTTCCTCTACAGATGTCATGGATCGTACTTCAAGGCTTCACCCCCCAATAGTCAGTTATGGGCAGTTTAACAATAATTCATTTACATTGTCCACATGCCTTAGCATGGTAATCCTATTTTTTGATTAATTACAAGTTGGGGGAAACAAGGGTGTTACAATTCCATCCCCCTTAAAGGAACACTGTCCTCGATGTTCTTTCTCAAAAACACCTGTCATGCCTTTCTCATTCAGCTGTTTCAAAAATATTGATCCTTCTTCTTTGGTCAGGGCCTTTTAAGACCTTTAATATTGGTCACCTTCTTTCAATAATTCTTGGACAAAAAGCACGTTAATCATAGTCTTATGCGAAAACATTGCATAAAATATCTAGGAAAATTTCATAATCTTAGAACAATAATTATCTGCACAGTTTATGGATTTGTATCCACATGGTTGTTTTGTTATCTAGGCTCATTATTTTTCCTTGACATACCCATTGGGTGCATGATCCCCATCATTAATTTAAAAGAACTATCAAGGTTTCATCTTCCTTGCGGTCACTCACCCTCTAGCCCTAGGCTCAGGCATCCCCTTCTCTGCTATACAGTCCCTCGGGGAATCCATTTTTCCTTTCCAAGGTTTTCTCACACAGGAAGAATAACCGATTGTGTGCATGATCCCAAAAAATAGTTTACAAGAACTATTAAGGCCTCCTCTTCCTTGCGGTCAATCACCCTCCAGGCCCAGGCTCAGGCATCCCCTTCTCTGCTATATAGTTCCTCGGGTGATCCATCTTTCCTTGAGAAATTTTTCTCACACATGAAGAATTCCAAAGACTCTATCAAGTCTTAAAGTCGATGCGTCCCTCTGAATTTCTCTGTCGATGCATATCTTCGGCTTGTGTTACATGAAAACAACATATTCTAGGTGATCATGGCTTACCATGGGGTTCTCATGGCTCACCAGTAGCCATTTTTCATGCTTTTACAACTTGATATCCTTTTGGCTTAGCTAAAGTTAGGGACAAATGTTATTCTCCTTCTCCTGGAACATAAATAGTTAGGGACGAAGGTTACTCTCCTTCTCCTGACTCAATCATAGATAGTGATGAAGGTTACTCTCCTTCTCCCGAGTCAGTCTCTATTTCATGTGATCGGATTATACTCTTTCTTGCAGTTCTCCCTCGAACCTGAGAGCTCAGTTTATCGTCTTTGCACTCTTCGCAGATCTTTCCTATTCATTTATATCACAGGTATACAAAAATTCATGAGACATCATAAATTTTTAACTTCAAATTTTTTCTTGTAAATCTGTCATCCACAGATTTCCAAATTCCACATTCTGTTCTCATATTTTTTTTGCAAAGGAACCAGATTCATAATTATGAGACTTTCCTTCCTATAACAGTTTGGATCAACAGGCAATTGGTCTTCCTTATGGGCTTAAAAATCTGCCATATTCAAGACCCCTTACCTTCCTGCACTTTCAACTTCAATCAACCAAACAAATTGTTAGTTTCCATGTATATATATATATATATATTCAAAACCATGCATACTAACAATTCATCACATCTATATAAACATGAAAATGGAGTCCCATTCCTTGCCTATACCTCATTTCAACATACCAAACCTTTCAAAACATAATTTGACATTTCAAAGGATTTAACAAATGTGCCAATATTTATGGCCACGTTCATACCCAAAACACTCTTGCATTGATTTCAAGTTTGTCACACTTTGTGACAGGTTCTTGGCCATGGTGTGTTTGAATTTAACCAACCTCTTCACCACATGGATTATTCATTTTCTTTCATTCTTATAACATGACTATGTTTCTGGCTACAAGATGATCATGATCCCAAATTAGTACAAACGAGACTCAAA
This sequence comes from Picea sitchensis, assembly GCA_010110895.2. Taxonomy (NCBI): domain Eukaryota; kingdom Viridiplantae; phylum Streptophyta; class Pinopsida; order Pinales; family Pinaceae; genus Picea; species Picea sitchensis. The sequence goes on along the minus strand of SNQJ01S0006173.1, from coordinate 3,608 downwards.
AGTTTCACATGCATGCCTTTAAGCAGTATTCCTTTATTAATAACTAGTGTGCCAACACTCATGGCCACCCAAATTTGGTTTTCTCTAACACCTATACAATGTACTTAGAAATGTTGGAAGGTCCTCCTTCCTCAATGGGAAATCCATTGTCTTCCCTTTATGCAAACATGCATTTCCTTGAAGCAATTCCATGCAACATGTTATCTATAAGCACTTTTGTTTCCAATCATTCCTTGATTGGTCCATGTATTCATGACATATTAGTTCATGAATTTTTTCGAGGGTTACAATCAGTCTTTACTATCAGAGGTTCAAACCTCCATCATTCAGTTTCTCCTTCCTGAATCATACCCTACTTGGGTATCCAAGGCATACATCTGTCTTTCAACATTTCATACATAACATTTAAGACCATACAACACTTCAGGAGTGGTTTTTACCCAATGCCTTCATATCTTGTGCCACATAGGCATGAACATTTTTATACCTGTTTTGGCTGTTAGCACCCCCTCTGATATTATCCCATCAGTACTCCATGTGGACTTTTAAAGTCCCTTCAACAATCTTTCAACAAGAACCTTCTCATAGTCATCCTTTGATTGAGGTTGTTCATTATTGACAATTGGCTTTCTCAACAATTCCAATCTATTTCTTTCTGCACATGACATACATAATAAACACATTAGTCGTCATGTAAATTAAACATGCAAGTACCATAGCATTTAAACTAATAAAACATTTTCAGACATGTCCTAGCATATCTGTATGCACTTCATCACATTATCCTTAATGTTTTCATGAGTGCAATACTGACAGTTCTCAATTGTTTCTACAGTGATACAATTCTCATCACTACGGTGTTAAAAAAATCACTTTCATCAGCGTACTGGATTTCTCATCCCAGAGAAAAACATAATACACAACAATAAAATAATTTATGGCTCTCCCCTTCTTCAAATTCTTTCTACATCGCTTGAGACTTTTCATCCCAGCTGAGTTATTTCTAAGGCCTCACTGTCTTTTCTCTGCTTTTGCAATTTACTCCCTGTTGGGATCTTCCTTCTCTTTTCCTTGAGCCGCCTTGGTTAGGTCTCACCCTATGTAATAACCCTCCTAGTTAAGACAACAACTCTGATAACAGGTGCAATTTGTTTTTTTGATTTAGACGTGACATGTATGCGCGTGTGAAAAAGGGGACAGACATACTTGACTCTACGTCGCTACCCGACAACCCACAAGACGCCCATGAAGAATTCCACAAGAAGACAAGGGTGCACAATAAGTAGCTGCAAGCTTTGAACGACCCAAGACACCAGGAGCACACAAGTACTGCAACAATAACGACCAATGACATATGGCGCACACAAGTACTGCAACAATAGAGACCAAGGACATATGGTGCACACAAGTACTGCAACAATAGCGACCAAGGACATGAGGCACACTACGCCAACATTCAACGACATACTGGGTTAATGCACAGTACGAACACAAAAGAAGGAAACCAAAGTAGCATATTTCACTATTTCTGTACAGGAAAGCAGGGCGTTTAATCTTAATTCTCTGCTCCGGAGAGAGAGAAGGTCAGATAGGCTCCTGGCCGACTGCTCAGGTAGAAACTAGTAATCCCCATCAGGTGTGTCGCAAGAGTGAAAACCCTGCCTTTAAAGGGCCCTAGAATCTTGATACCGCATTGGTTTCCTTACATAGAAAAATAAACAAAAACACCCACCCTTACACACTAGGCTACGTGGAGGTGTCTACATCCCACCCGTCACAACAGTCCAACACACAGAAGGATTATCGACCAAGTACAACTTTGACCGCCCCGAACAATGATCCCTTATTTACCAACGCCGAATGCCCACAACTAAATGCCCTTAGTAATATTTAAACGCACGTGGAAGAAGGATCAACGCCCTCAATAAAATTTACCCCATAAGAATACGCCCACAGTCAAGAAAGATTCCAGAACAATTATAAATAAGTAAATTTTTACTCAGTCCCGAACCGTAGATAAAATTTTACTCCATCCAGAGCAGTGATTTATAAAAATTCCTCAGTCCAGAAAAGTCAATAATAAGTAAATTACCCAGTTTATAAACTAAGTTTATACTATAACCATTGAAGCTACAAGTTTACACCAATACCCATTAAAACTACAGTTTATAAACACGATTCACACCATAACCACTGAAACTACAAATTTGCACAATAACCATTAAAACTACAGTTTATAAACACCCGCAGCAAGGTAAAAATGCCCAGAGATTTATAACGCCCAAATACGAATGACATACCTATGCCCTTATCGCTTGCAGCAAATGAATCCTGTGCTTCTGCCGTTCCTGCTCCTGCTTATGCTTCTGCTTGCTGACGGTAGAGGACTCACCGGTACCTCCCAGCCAAACACTAGGGGTACTCTGCTTCCCCCTCAGCCCCCCGAGCCGCAAAGGGGCCACACACAATCCAGACAGTAGCCTAGCTTCCCAGCTCGCCTCCAAGGCTGAGCTACCACTCAAGTCAGCTGAGAAAATTCCCAACTCCTACAAGCAATCAGTCCACTCCCAAGTTTGACAGCATAACAATACCTAATAGCTGAATCCCCCTTCTTTTCCCCCATCCCCTTTCTTTTATCCTCTTTTGACCTAATCAAATTTTCTTTTAGGTTTTTAATCAAAACCCTAAATCATATTTCTTTTAAGTTTTCCCCCTTTTTATTTATTTATTCGAAAACTCAAAAAGGTAAATGCGCTAAACATCTTTTCATTATATTTTTTTGAATTCATATATATATATATATAATTTTTTTTTTTTTTTCTTTTAAACTCCCATTAGTTAACTAATTAATTTATTCTTTTCAAATTTACAACCACCTAAATGAATTAATTTCTTAAATCTCTTTATTTTACCCTACACACTTTATGAAAGCTCACATTAGCTTAAGTGGTTTTTTTTTTTGTTTAATTTTATTATTAACACCTGTATTGTTAATGCTAGCTAGTAGGAAATGAAATTTATAATGTTATTTGAATGGAAGAGCTATTGTGAGCTGGAATATAATGTCATTGTTATTAGGAGATGGTTAAGTTTTGATTATTATGTTAGGGCGAAGTAGCAGTACCTTCACTAAAAGATAAATTATCAAGCTTATCACTGGGAATGGGGAAAGGCCTTATGTATGCAATTAAGGAAGGAATTACTTTATGAATTCAATTAATGGAGGAATTGTTTTATGTATTTAATTAAGGAATGAAACCCCTTGGATTAGGTGGAGGTTGCAAATCATAGGGGTAATGAATATTTAATGTATAGTCATGAATTATGTTTTTTTTTTTTTGACATAGGGCTCAAATTCTGATTTGGCGACGCTTGGTTAGGGGAATTGTTTAAGGATTTATTCAGGTGTTGATGTCTTAGGGTTATTTAGGATGACTCCTTCATCCAACATTATTGCGACGTGCCCTTCAGGACGCACCACGTGCTCCAAGGGTGCCACTCGCCTCTTGAATTTCTTTTGTGCGATGTGCTCTTCAGGATGCACCACGTGCTCCAAGGTTGCCACTCACCAACTGAGTTTCTTTTGTGCGACGTGCCCTTCAGGATGA
>SNQJ01S0006172.1:121725-144822 GCA_010110895.2 Picea sitchensis | reverse complement strand
ATTCTACCTTTAGCATGGGAAGAATAATTATGCAATTGAAAATACTTCCTCATGCCTATCAACTATGTTTTGGCATCTTCATCCTTCTTGTGCTCACCATCAAATGTAGGAGGTTTGATTTTGTTCATTTCTCCTCGCAACTCATCCATCCCAGATCTTTTATACCTTATGGTAGGGGATAAACTTGAGTTGTTGCCTTCTCTCTTATGGGAATGTTTATGGGAATGATGGTGATGCCTACTAGCACTTTTTACTTCTCCCTTCTCCTCTGAATATTTGTGACTCTCAGATCTACTTGAATTACTCTCCTAAACCAATTTCTTCTCTATTTTGTTCAAACCTTCCAATAACTTCATGTTGAAGTCATCCTGCTGCTCTTTGGCTTTCATAAACCATTCATTATCATATTTATGGCTTTGGACATCCTTCTGCAAATTCTTAATGGTCTCAGCCATATTCATATCTTCATTCCTTTCTTCTCAATGTTCGTTGGAGTTCGTTCCTTCCATGCCCAATTGGACATCCATCCATCTACTCTTCTCTAGATGATTGTAATTCCCCTATGCCTCTTCCATTCCTATAGACCCTGCACTGGTCTGACCTAACTGAGTTGTTGTTAATTCTGCAAAACGTGAATCCATCGAAACTAATCAGACTAACAAATCAACAATTCATGAGAATATGCACCATTTCGATTCAATATACACATCAAAATTATCACTCTCAGTTTCCTAGTGTTATCACCATGACAATTCTAGATAAGACCAAAGTCTCAAGAACGTTGATGCGCAGTGCCTTCCGAGATACACTTGCGCAAGAAGGTGGTTTTGTCGAAACCACTTTCTCCAAGACGTGGTATTACATGTCTCAACATGTCAAATCCACCACTCGTGGAGCAGGCGACAGCTAGTCAGATCACCCTGTTTCATTCGTTCGGTACTTTGTGGCCATGTGATGTCAGCTGAATGTCACCATGTAACAAACTCAAAAGATAATCATTTGAAATGGATTGGCCGAGCATGGAAACCCAACGCTCTTTGTACGTAATATGTCTGCGCTTCATAAATAGAGTTCTATAATTACTACCCCCCAAGTATGAAGATATCTGTGTATCCATAATCACAGTAATCTTCAAGCTGCTTGACTTCTTACTCTTTGTAGAGACACATTTTGGTATTCTCAACCTGAGATACATGGACAAAGCTAAGTCGACTGAGACTGGTTATTCGAGCAACATGCTAGGCTTTCTCATGAATAAGGAGGAAAGGGCCCTTGCACACCTTCTAGTAAATAAGTTCCACATAGATCTGGTTATAGAATCGTGATTGGAAGTCAGACTAAATCCCACTATAAAGGATTTAGTCATCAACATGCCAGCTGCTAAGAAGAAAAGGAGTAAGTGGCATAAGAAGGAGGAATCTACGGTTGAAGCGGCCGAAAGTGTTGGAGAAAATCAACCGGTCTGGTTAGACTCTTCTTTAAAGGTGGAGATCGCTAAGATGAAGTAAGTCTTCAACTAAGCATGTCTCAGTGAATTTTGAACAGTCGGTAGCAGAGTTAAAGAGTACAAGAGATAATAGGCATGTTTTTCAATGACCCTTTTTACAACAGGCTAATTGCTATCATCACCCTTTTGTAATTTTGTGATTAATATGATTACATAAATACAAAAATGGATTTTTAAACTATTTTATTACAATTTCTCTTTGGTGATGTTATGACTCTTGTTTTCTTTTATAATAGTTTTTCTTGTAATCTTATATTTTATTTTCATCTGTCTAAATCAGAAGAAATTAAATTCGAAATTAATGCTTCAATAGGGTTATGTGTTTATTTTTCTTTTATTATTATGAAATTTAAACTCAGACTCCTCACCTTCTAAGTGACTTCGCATGCATTAACTTGACCTGTTTATTTATATTATCGTACATAGCAATATTACAAGGTAAATGCTTCTCCACGCACCTAAATATACTGTGCATTTCTTCTTCGTCATACCGACTACTTACGCGCACTATTCTGGTGTTGTGTGCCAATATCCATTGTGCACAGTTTTGATACTGCGCATCAATATTCTACATGCATTTTCGTCCTATGCATGCACCATGTCAAGTTTAACATATTCCTTCGCGCTCAAATATCTACGCACACTACTGAATACACTGTCGTGAAACAACTGTTACTCGTACTTATGCATGTACTAACAAAACTCCTCTGCGTTAAGCATTACTTGTGCACCCCATGTGCACCTTACTATGTGTGTGCTTACCGCACAAGGATAATTTCAGCGTGTGTATCTACACATAATAATCTTTCGTGCGATGCTACAATTTATTGCGCACACTGGCATGCCATGGTTTCCCGCGTGGTGCCAAATTTACCATGTGCGCCAGTATGCCAAACTTTTCCAAGGACATTTTATGACTCTAATTCTGGTCCCTTTGAAGTTACTTTTCTATGAATATTCACTTCGATTGCACCCTTCTGGTCCATCCAAGCTCTGTGTTGAACTTAGTCTCTGATACCATACTATAACGATCCCCCCCCCGACCAACCTAAGGCTAGGGTACACCACTCCATAGAAGCCACTCATGCTCTGACACCAGTCAGTAACATTTCCAGCCATTAGGCTGGCCATGCTACTCTAGGGAACACTTTCGTTCCCATATTGCGGAACATACAGTAGCATACCTAGTAGTCAACTAAGCAATGCCACCTAAATTTACTCTTTAGACTGCATGCAACTAAAACATATACATACAACATGCTCACGAAAGATTTACATCTAAACATAAACAAACCATTACTTTCTGTAACATACGATTTTTATATTAAAATAACAGTAATTACCGATATGCATCATTTACAGGAAATTACCCATAAGCACACAAGCAATCATAGTCACATATGTAACATAGGCATGTAAATAACAAAACAACATATCCATATATCACACAATTGGTACTTATCTTAGAAAGACTATCACCAACTGCTTACAGACTGTCCACAAACCTCCCAACCATAGACTACATTGTTCATCACTCTCAACAGTGAATCACCCTCGAGATGGGACTAAACTCCACCCAAGGTAAAGGGATTCCTATCCAGGCTAAGGCTCATGGACAACAGGAAAGCCTCCGTCTCAGGTGCTCACTCAACTAACAACCTACAGCCTCTCATTCCCCACATGCCTATCCCACCCAAGGAAGTGTGTCCCTTCTCTTCTCAACAGTCCCTCGACTACCCCACTTCCCTTCCAAGGCTTCAGAAACAACCTGGACCAGAAGTCTCAGAGTGTTGTAGCTATATTTTAGCACCTATGGAAATCAATCCCCATCAATTCTCTCACTCAAATAACTACTCATGAGCTTGACAACTCGCTTCTTCAATCCCGCTCCAAGCTAACCAGGTACACCAACCAAAAGGGATGGGGAAACAGGCTTCTGAAAGGTGAAATGGTGGTCTCAAGGATAACAGAATGTATGAGTGAAATGGTCATGGAGTCATCGACTGGATAACTGAGTGTGTTTTTGGAATCACTATGAACTCTCTGTCAAAATGATGGTCAACCTGATGGTTTCCCCCCCTGTGTGTTTTCGTTCGTAAGGTCTCCCTCCCGAATAATACCCACTGAGCTAAGTTTCACCACGATATGAATGCATGTCCCCAACTTGACACTTGTCATATCGGAAGTTACTTTTTTCCACTTGTCCCCAACTTTAGAACTTAGGATAAACTAATTATCCATACTTTATGTTTTAGGAAATATTATTATAATATTCCTTGACTTTTGGCCCTCCCTTTCCCTAACTGGTGAAGTTCAGTCCCCCATCTCTTTTATCGTGGTCGGTTTGCACACAGTGATGTATTTTATATTAATCATGAGTCATGTACAAAGTAGGCGCATTGGCCCTTGACATCTAGGCATGCTGGCCTAAGTCCAAGACATAAGCATTTTGGCTTATAATACTGGCTCACCAGACTATAATGTATATTATATACACAAAGGTTCACTGACCTTAATATTGCATGCACTTAGTTACTGCATGYTGTATCCTCTATCTTTAAGGTTGTGTGCACCTTAGTTACTAMACGYGACATTCAGAAATGTGCACATTACATCCCTTTAATGCGCAATATATGCATGCACCATGCCATGAAAGGTGTATTACAAAAATGATGTCTAAACAACTCACTAGCTTAAGGATACTTGGATTATATTTACATTTGGGTTCAGCCRAGGGATATTACACACATCCATTGTCTGATCTAAGACACTTCAACCTTTTTCCCGTATCATTCTCAACCAAAGTTTTCCATTTCTTAAAAGTATCAAAAACATCATATTTTTGTTGAATGCAATAAACCCAAGTTTTTCTAGTTGCATCATCAATAAAAGTAACATAATAACTAGAGACACCAAGAGATGATACATGATCTGGTCCCCATGCATTTGTATGCACAAGTTCTAACCTTTCACTCTTATTTTCTTTTCTAACTCCGAGAAATCTGTCTCTCTTCTGTTTTCCATAAACACAATTCTCAGAGAAATCCAAATCAATTTGTTTAAGATCTAGCAACAAATTTATTTTGTGAAGTATCTCTAACCCCTTCTCACTCATCTTCCCAAGCCTATGATGCCACAATGTTGTATCCACTCCTGTAGAAGATAAAGAGATAGAAGAGTCAATATTACCACTACATAAATACAATGTGCCTACCTTCTCTCCTTTTTCTATCACCAATGATCCTTTGGTGACCTTCCATACCTTATCTATAAATATGTATATACAACCTTGACTTTCCAGCTTCCCTATTGAAATTAGATTTTTCCTTAGATATGGAACATGTCTTACCTCTTTCAACAACCATTGGTTTCCATTGCTTTTCTTTATTTTTACCTTTCCCATTCCAACAATTTTGCATGTTGCATCATCACCCAAATGAACCTGTCCAAAATCACCTTGAACATAATCTTGAAATTATTTCCTATGGGGTGTGGAATGAAATGAAGCCCCTGAATCTACTACCCAAGACTAAAAAATATTATCTATAGAAAGAATCAAAGAATCTTGTAACACATCACTTGTTACATTTGCTTCCTATTTTTTCTCTTGATGTCCATCTCTTTGTTTCTTTGGAGCTCTGTAGTCGTTCTTCAGATGTCCTTTCTTTCCACAATTCCAACACTCTATCTTTCCAATTCTAGATTTGGATCTTCCCTTCCTAGAATTCCTGTGGTTCCCTGAGCCCTTTCCTCTATCCTTTTGTCTTCTGCTGTTTTCCATGTTTAACGCATTACTCGATGTCTCAACTACACTTTTACATCACATTTCATCATTAAGTATAACACCAACAACATCATCAAATTTTAAATTATTTGAACCAAAGATAGAATAACTTATAGCCATGACCAAGCCATTCCAACTTTCTCGAAATGAGAGAAATATTAAAAGAGCCATGACCTCATCATCAAAGTCCACTTTTACAGAACTTAGTTGATTAGTAACCGCATTAAATTCATTTAAATGATCTGTAACAGACCCACCTTCTAACATCTTCATTATAAATACCTTATTGGATGCCGAGGGTTTTTCATATAGTTTAGAAAATGCGTCCATAAGCTCCTTCATTGTCATTTCTTTCAAAATATTGAAAGACAATGATGTTGCTAGTCTCATCCGCGTCGTTCATAGTTCCTTTCTGTTAAGAACCTCTGATTCTTTGTCCTTCATGGCCGTTGGCTTCTTTTCTATTCCACCCAATGGTAGGAATATATCCTTTTGATATAAATAATCTTCCATCTGCATCTTCCATAATTGGTAGTTTTGGCCGTTAAATTTCTCAACCCTAAACTTTCCATATTCCACCATTGCTCCCACTCGAACTAGGAACCCTCTTTTCCTATGAGTTACCTTTCGCAATAATACCAGTTGTTAGGAAAACAAGATCCCAAAGAAATAAAATAAAACAAATGAGGAAATAAAAAATAGAATATACACAATACAATAGAGACATAGATATACGTAGTTCACCCAGTGTGGGCTACGTCCACCAGAGAAAGTTTCAAGTTCTTCCTGTATTATTATCAAACAAATGAAGGGATACAACCTACATCACACTCACTGTAACCTCCTCTTCTTTCTTTCACAATATCCTCTCTCAGAACACAATATTACAATGATCCATATCCACAATATATTTCCCTCATAAAATAGGGTTTCCTTCTAGGGAAAAAACCCTAACATAACTTTTGTTTTCATATCTGTGACCTTATAATGAAGGGTCTAGATTTACTATGAAATTAAAATATACATTTACAAGGCAATTTTTCCTTCGGGGGCTTCACCCCCTAACCTCCAGTAGGGAACACTTTTCCCTGAACTGTTATGACCCAAGAGGGGCATATATATGGATAAATGTATATGATATGACCCCAAGGGGGGGGGAATATAGGGGCCTAAATGTACATGTAATGTGTAAATACATATGTAATATGGTCAACCTAGTGATAAATGGGCCTCATGTGCAAGTGTGAATAGTTATATATAAGAGATCATGTATTCATTGTTGAGAGGGAATTGTGAAGTATGAATGGTATTTGGTTAATTTGGAGGGGGTTCCCATACTCTTTAAGGAGTTTTTGTGTAACTTATATATATTGGAGTTGTGATCCACATTGAAATTCTATGCATGGTGTGTACCTCTGTAATTTTATGATATTTTGGGTATTAATATCATATACATTTAGCCATATATATGCCCCTCTTAGGTCAAAATAAGTGAAGTTTGTGTACTTTAGGGACAAGATTGGCATGGTCTAGAAGGACATCCCTAGTAAGAGGGAGTGATGAGTTATAGATGTGACTCGAAGGATAGCAACAACAATGGGTATTCATTCACGGGAAAGTTATTGATTGTGGAAACAATCAACATGACCTCACATAAGGTCAACAAATTCTGAGCCTTCGGGGATGGTGTGTTTTCCTATATTTTCAAGATGGAGGGCCAACCTGTGTGGTTGGAGGTGTTTCCTAGCCTTGATCTATATGGGTAGTGTGCGCACACTACATCGACTAACCCTTGTGGTTAGATGCCCATATTTTGTGTGAGATGGATGCCTAGTGTTCCAAGCAGAAGGACTAGCCTTAGGAATGTATGTCATATTTTGTGTGATATGGCGAGTTTCCTAGTTCTGTATGAACTAGATGTCAGATTCTGTGTGAGCCAACAAGTTTCCTAGTTTTGTATGGGATAGTTTTCTAGAGTCTGTGTGAGCTAGACATATTTGACAGTTGCCCAGAATCCGCAAGGATTGGGTAGTATCACATTTCTATGTGAACTGGCTAAAACTAAACAGTTTCCCAGACTCTGTAAAGATTGGGTAATAGCGTAGTTCTATGTGTGAACTGGTTCAAACTGAATAATTACCCAAACTCCATAAGGATTGGGTAGTAGTGCAGTTTTGTGTGTGAACTGGATCAAACTAAAAAGTTTCCCAAACTTCATAAGGATTGGGTAGTAGCATAGTTCTGTGTGTGAACTGGCTCAAACTAAATAGTTACTCAGACTCCATAAGGATTGGGTAGTAGCGTAATTCTGTGTGAATTGGATAGTTTCCTAGCTTTGAGTGATCTAGATGAAGTCCTATAATGACATAAGGTTCGAAAGGATGTCGAGACCCATAAGATCGGAGAGGACGATGAGGTTGTTCCCACTATATAGATGCTACATGTGTTGATGAGGCCCCAGATGCATGACTGTGACATGACCATCATATAGTCTATGTGTGACTATGATAGAGCCAATGTATGTCCATGATGGTGATTGTGATGTATCAATTCATCAGATAGTCTATGTGTGACTATGACAGAGCTTGTTTTGATATGATGGTGATACTTGCGACATGAGTTTTTTGATCATGAGATATCATGTGTGGTTGTAGTGATGCTACCTGTAGACTGGTCTACAAGACCATGTGATTGGTGGTAGTCTTGTACATGCCATGTGTAATGGATGGATGTGATTGACACTAATAGATGAGGAACATCATGGATAATACCTTCCTAGATAAGAGGGAGTGTTGATGTTAAAAAACTTATAGTGATTTATAGATTCATGGAAAGTCAACCAGTAAATGGTCCAAAGTACATATGCATACATAAATAGTATTGAAGATCATGCCAGATGAATACCTTCCTTGCTAAGAGGGAGTGTTGAAGTATTATGTTGTTGCAAAAGATATTCTTATTGTATTTGATCAAGTCAAAAACCTAAAATAATATTGCTAAATTATATTTTCAATGTCGGCTCAGGAAAATAATTATTATTATATTATGTACTTGCAATATGAGAAATTGGCCCTACCAAAAAAATTCAAAGTAAATTACATTTTCCAGAAAAGATAGGTTGACCCTGTGGGAAAAGTTCATTGGAAGAATAAATATAAATAAGGTGACACCTTAATCATTTGGACATAAAAACTCACTCAGTTACAATGCAAGTTTCGTGGAGAGATGCAATTGTAGTTGCAACTACAGGAGGAAGGATAAGGCACATTTCTTGGTCTTGGTTGGTCTCTCTCTCATGCGCTACCTTGCTAGGGTAATTCGCTAGGGTTTGGATTGTGCCTTCATGTATCTTTTGGTGTATGTTTGGGTATAATACTTGGTGTATCTTATGGTGACAAGGCACAAGTGTAGTAGAAAGGTTTCCCTTGAGTAGAAGGGCTATATGGGACATTTATATTTGAGAGAACATTGTATTGACACTGTACTTGTTTGATGAATCTATACTAAAGAAGTTATACTGGGTTTTCTTCCATGAGAGGGTTTCCTAGGATAAATCTCTATTTTTTGTGCTAGGGGGTGGAACATGTTGGTGCCTATGGTTGGGTGATGATGATGTAGCATCGTCTATGGAAAAACAATCAAATAAAAGTAGTTAAATTTCTATGGTAAATCTAACCCTAACTAGTTTTCAGAAAAATTAAGAAAAGAGTCTTAGTTGGTTTCCAACTCCCAAGTTTCAAGAATCAAAGAGATTAATTTTTGGAATTTTTCACCAACATATTTCCTAATGGAAGCTAATAAAATTAACATCACTTTCAATATCAAGCTCAAATCTAGTTTATATTCCAAAGTCTTCAATGGTTTTATAGTGGTGATGGGATTGGAAAACAAAGCTAGTGACATCAAGGAAATTTTTAATTCTATTAAGGTTTCCTTCAAAATTTCAATCTCATTTTATAAATATCCAATTAAAAATTTTAAGGCTTCCCTTGTGGCCTCATGGAATTCCATGACTTTAGAGGGTGAAACCCCCTAAAAATCAAGTTCTGAATTCCACTTCTCATTATTATTTTTATTCTTTGAATTTACTTTTTCAATAATTGATTTTATTGAGTTTTTATTGAATACAAAACAATGCAAGGTAAGGGACTCTTATTCAAATATAATTGTTTCTTGTGTAGTGTAACGTCCCCTTCGTTACGACTACAAGCAAAACAAAAAGTGCTATTTTTTTATTTTTTTTTAGGAGTTAAGAGGTAAGAGGTGATGACGACAACAGTTTAACCACACCACTGACGACTAAAGCAGGCATGCAGTCCAAGAAACGGGTTACTATGACACCACACATTGGAACAAGATCCACTGGGTGAAACATGTGTTAAACAACAAGGAGAAATCACTACCCGCCTGACACAAACATGACCACGCCTACAAGCTAAGGGGCAACATCCCAAACTCAACACAAATCCCTCGACGACCAACATCTAGAACCTCTAAGGTGTGCAACCAAACACATGAGGGTGTTACAACCCAATTCCCATAGAAACTACCGCGAACCATGCCCACAAAGGGTAGCCCATATCTCGACCAAGTTATCCTTCGAATCTAACCCTTAGGGCGCACAATGATCTCCTCAACCAGGATCTTGTCATCACCAGGTGATATGCATGACAGTATTCACGACACAACCAACACATATAGACCTTTAACCCAAGCTACCATCCATGCGCTAGGAGACCAAGTTAACCGCCAACCTCAAGACGACTAACCCCAACCCCCAAATGACAGGCCAACTAACACAAGGTGACAATCGACCATCAACAATTTGCACAACTAGCCAACGAGTTCTTAGTTCCTTAAGAGACACCTTTTATCAATGAAATCTCTCAGACTATGAAACTGATATAAATGAGTAATAATTAAAAACTTCATGCGCAGGGACTGTCAATTTGAAATATCTAGTGTGAGCACAATAATTGGGTGTTTTCTTAACCCTAAATATATATATTCAAGGAGAGAGAGGGTTTAATAAAGAGAACATAGTTGGACAACTAGTGAAGGTCAATGTAAAACTAGTATCTCACGAACAAAATTCGAGGATCTCAAGGTCATAACTCACCAAACATTCAAGAGGTTAAGTGCACAATCCCCAACATCTCTTCAAGAAATTCTGGTCAAGAATATAGTTAAATCTTTATATGTGGAAAGATAAGAAAGCAAAAGATCTTCCCTATTACACATTTAAAGGCTAGTCCAAAAAGGGGATAATTGGGCATAAGACAACTATACATCAATAAAGGGTTATATAAAAAGGCTAGAATTGTAGGATGGCCTACAATTCACACGCTATCAAAATCCTATTCCTCTTGCTAAACCTAAATCAATCACTACCATTATGTTAGTTCGTTGTCTGTACAAAAACGTGAATCCATGAAATCAGGACCCATAGTAATTATACCGACATTCATGCCATTAAGGGTTAAATTCGTTGTCACTCAAAATTATGGTAATAAATAATAATAGTACTGTAGGACACCACGGTTGGTAAAAAATCGTGGCCCATACCCAGTCCTGCAGTGCATTCAAATCACCCATTTAAATAGACTGTCAACGCAGCCGTCAATTCGCTGAGTTTTAAGGCTGACCACATGCTTAGTTTTAACCTCAATCGCTGGGTAAATCTGTGACCGTCGACTGATTTTTAACACCAGACAGGATCAATTGATTAATGGAAATCACAGTCTAGTAGTTAAATACCATATTTGAAATTGCACACAACTTAAAAGTAAAATTTCAAATTGAACAAATGCAAACTACAAATTTTCGAATCGATTTCACTCTGAATCTAATAATATAATCAATTACTGGTTTCAAATATATGTGTCGTGGATGCATGTAGCGTCTCTCTTTTCTAGAAGACTGCATGAACAAGACCTCTTTTTCTATAATATAGTGTTACCTCAACCAATGGACCTTATAAAATTAAAGGTTAAGAAAATAGTATGGTTTTCATTGCAGTCAATGGAATCATAACGCAATCGTAGCATACGATTCGCCATCAAGTCAAGCATCACAAAGGGAATTCGTGGTTGACTTTGTTAAAAGCGGAAGGTAAATTGGCTAACAGAAAATTCAATTGTAGGTTAAGAATATAAGGAATGAAAAAGGTGTGTCCTACCCTTTTGCAATGGAATGAACCCCTTCGAAATTATCCATCGATGTTCCCCATCAACAGAGGTGATTCAAGAATACTCTGAAGTTCAAGCCACAGGAAAGGTGTAATAGTCTCTTGATCAACAAGTAGGAAGGAAAAATACCAATGATTTAGCCAAACAACAGTCAGGGCGTTCATGAAATTCTGGGAGCAACGAGTCGCGATTTTAAGGAAGGGAAAACAATCATAGATGAAAAGAACCACAAGGAAAAATTCACCTTCATAAACAGTTTTAAGTGCAATGGAAATCCCTAGTAAGGTGGATGGAGTCGAACCCAAAATTCGTTCCAAAATAGGTTAAGATGCAATAAAAAATCGTTGGCCAGGTGTAAAAACTATATATGATAAAGGTGTCACAGCAAGACATGGTTACGATTGTAGAGGCAAAGGTGTCACAGCAAAATCATGGTGACAATTCGCAGTGGTATGGTGTCATCATAGTTACAAGGTTTCAATTGTAGATTACAATCATAGAGTTACAATTTATCCAAGAACAAAACGTAGGGTAAAATTGATCCATCAAGACAAAACGCAGAGTTATAATTTATCTAAGAAAAAAAACACAGGGTTAAAATTCATCCATCAAGATATAAAAATGCGGTAAAAACGAGATAGTGAAGAGATATAAACATGYTGAGTTTAAAGAACAACTTTGTCAACAATCAAATTTGTTGGGTTGAATAAACGCTTCAGGGCACGAGGCAAACCTTCAGACAAGGACAAACATAAGAGGTAGACGAATGAAAAGTGCAACCTTCGCTCATCATCCTCGCACATAAAATCAGGGCATTGAGATCCATAGGTCTATTAAAATCGAAATGAGGACCGTAGATCAGGCTCCTGGTCGATTTCTCAGGCAAGGACTAATGAGCTAGGGACGAAAGGAAAAAAACCCACAAGGATCACAACAATACACCACAGGGTGGTCAAGTCATGCAGGGAAACGAAGGCCATGGGAGTCAATCAATCATCGAGCTAGGCTATGAAAAAATTCAGTCATCAATCTAGACCATCAGTTTACTTATCCAAATAAACATGCAGATCCAAATCATAAATCCTACAACAATCTACTCTGATCGCCCACTCTGAGTGACGCCCCGCATGCTCCGTGCAACTCTCGCTTGCCAACCAGAGATACTTCACTGGTACCTCCCAGCCAATGCTAGGGGTAATCTTCTTCCCCCTTAGCTCCCCGAGCTGCAAAGGGGTGACACACACACTATCCAGAGATTTCAGCTAGCTCCCAGTTCGCCTCGCAAGGGGGAGCTACCACTCCTCACCGAGCTGGGCATCCAAACTCCCACAAGCTAAGTCAATCAAGTAGATATTTCTGCAGAGTAATGTTATGCAAACAGAAGAGATCCATCCTCCATCTCCTCCCTTCATTATAAAGACTTTCGTAGTCCCTTGCTTTCCTAAAATCTTATTTAATTAAATTTTTTAAAATTTAGTTCCTAAAAATTCCTCCCTGTACAAGTGTCACCCATCCCCTTCATTCCTCCATAAATTAATTTCTTTAATTAATTAATTATCTTTATTTCCCTCACCCACCTAGAGTCACTCCTAGAATCGCTCCTAGGTGTCCCCAAATTCCCTTACAGGTTTTGATGACTTTCCCCTTTATTAAATTGCTAGTTCAGTTTAAATTGGAAATCTCTTAAATGCTACATACCCTTACTAAGTTTGACTTTATGCTTTTTCCCTTGGGTTTCCCTTTTCTTCTTATGTTTCCCTCTTTTCCTAGTTTCCTAAATATTTTAGATTTCCCTCTTTCCCCTTTTTATTTAGGACTCAAATTGGCAGGTGTAGAAATTAACCCCCTTTTCCTTTTTCCCTTTTTAGTTAATAATTCTAAATTATCATAAAAAAAAACAATTATTTCCCCCTTTTTAAATTTTACCCGATCAAATTTTTATGAATCATTTAAATTGCTTACCCCCTTATTGTTACAAGATTTAATGAGGAGTATAATTATTATTTAAGTTATATATATATATATATATATATATATATTTAAAATAGATAGATAAAATTTTACCACTAGAATAATTTAGACTTAGACCTTAAATTTTTGTGTCATGCGACATTTTATTAGGGAAATTGTTTTTAAAAATCTTAACACGTTATTCGTCCTAAGGCCATCTAGGTTCATTCATTTATCATCAACAACGCGACGTTCCCTTGAGGACGCACTAGGTGCTCCAAGGGTGCCACTTGCCTTAATCTGTTTCCCTTGCACGACATGCCCTTCAGGACGCACTATGTGCTCCAAGGGTTCAACTCACCTCTTTCCATTTTTCTTGCATGATGTGCCCTTCAGGATGCACCAAGTGCTCTAAGCGTGCCACTCGCCTCTTGACCGACTTGGTAGACATAAAAAAACCCTGGAGTCAATACTCTATCAGGTGAGATTGTGGGAGACTAAGGGCCTCTAAGGAATAAGGCCCCTGCCTTATTGTGCATCCTTTAGAATCATCATGAGAGACTATCACAGTTTTCCCTCATGACATCGTGGGTCCTCTCGAACTAGGTAAATGTTAACCTACAGTTCGAGCCATGGAGGGACTGCTAGTAGGCTATGGCACGGCTACTGTCCACACCTCTCCCTCAACATCTCTGGTAGTCGTGCGTGACCCCTTTACTCCACATGTGATTCTGGTCAGAAAGTTATGGTTAGCCTGCATCATCAATGAATCATGTCAGAATATATCTATATCATATCATCTAATCAGATGCACTAATATCACAGTAAAACAATAAAACCCCAGTGGTACACTCCCCGACTTGATCTGGATTCGAAGGGGTTCTATCGATGCCTTTGGATCCTCGAGGTCTAAAATCCTGCACACTCATTAAAACTGACTCAATAGTACCTGTCTATGTCAATGCAGTAAAACAACATGTCATCAACCCGTAACGCCTCATAATCAAAATCAAATGTTTTAATAGCATAATAATCCAGATCACTTGCGAGCAAGTGTCCTCAAAGAATAAGTTTTCTCAGTGCACCAGAGTGGGATGTTACATACACCCCCTCTTGGTCTAAACTTCGTCCTGAAKTTTCATAGTATAAGTGCCGAAATAATGTGTATCACGGTATCATAATTCTATCTATCAAACAAAAATGGAAACTGCTGATGCATATCATATGCATCCTCCCAGGTCGTCGAGTGTGGACTATAGTTTTCCCACTAGACCTTGACCTATTCTACCATTCGACGATGTAGCTATCGAATATGATGATCCAGGATGTTTATCGGTTCAGTTGTGAGTTCACCCACATCCGACGCGGGTAAGGTGCTCAAGTCAACAAGTGTAGAATCACTAATCATATTGTCTCAACAGAGACATGAAATAAATCATGCATATGCCTTAAGAATCAGTCAAGGCTAGTCATTAGGTCACGACCTCTCTTTTCTACAATATCGTAGGAGATAGTTTAATCCCTTTTTCCAAACTTCATTGAACTTTTATGTGGTTTCCATAAAAAAAATACTTGATCGCCACCTCGTAACTACGATCAACATGACGCGCATCAACATAACTCGATTCCTTGATCCCTTGTCTTAAATTTTTCATTTAATCTTCCAATTATTGGATCACTTCCAGTCCAACCTGGACCCTATCCTCAAGCCGATCCCAACTCAAAGTGCCCGAAACAGTTGCCCATAAAGAAACTTAAAAGGCACCATCTTAATGGCGCTTTGGTAACTGTTGTTATAAGTGAATTCTACCAGTGGCAAGAATTCTTCCCAACCTTTCAGTTGGTCCATCACGTACATGCATCACATGTCCTCCAAGGTCTGGTTCATTCATTCAGTCTACCCATCAGTCTTCGGGTGATATGCAACACTGAAGTTAAGTTGGGTTCCCAAGGCCTCTTGGAAACTCGTCCAAAATCGTCTAGTAAACAACGATCCTCGATCGGATATAATCCTCTTAGGGATTCCATGTAGCCTCACAATCTCACTGATGAAAAATATAGCTATGTTAGGTGCCTGATACATTATACGCATAGGAGTAAAGTGATAACTCTTCATTAGAGTGTCTACTACTACAAAAATCGAGTCATGTCTCCTTGCCATCAGTGGAAATCCAACAATAAAATCCATCGAAATAACTTTCCATTTTGATTCTGAAATAGCGTGTGGTTGTTGTAATCCTACTGGGTGTCTATGTTCAACCTTTATTTGCTGACATTCTAGACATCTGGCCACATAGTTGACTATGTCTGCCTTCATTCCCTTCCAGAAGAATAAGGGTTTAAGGTCTACCCTCATCTTCGTGACTCCCGAGTGAGCCATGTAAACTGCTCTATGAGCCTCGCTTAGGATCAACATCCTCAACTCTTCGTTTGGTGGTACGTAAATCCAATTTTTAAACCTCAATAAACCATCGTCATCAAACGAAAATCCTTCAAATCTTGGCACCATCATTGTGTTTTGTCCGATAAATCCCTCGACCTCTTTGTACTAGTCATCATCATGCTGTAAAGTTAGAATATTTTCATGTAGATTCGTCTGAAGAGTCAGTACCGAAAAGATGCGTGATCGCCGACTCAATGCATTTGCCACTCGGTTCACTGTTCCTTTTATGTAAGTAATCTCGAAGTCGTACTCGCTAAGCAATTCTGACCAACGCCTTTGTCGTGCATTCATATCGCTTTGCGTAAAGATGTGTTGTAGTCCACTGTGGTCAGTATTTAGTTCAACATTTCATCCAA
Organism: Picea sitchensis; assembly: GCA_010110895.2. NCBI lineage: Eukaryota > Viridiplantae > Streptophyta > Pinopsida > Pinales > Pinaceae > Picea > Picea sitchensis. The sequence continues at coordinate 128,594 of SNQJ01S0006172.1, read as the reverse complement.
CAAGGTAAGGTATCCAAACCTTCAAAGCATATATGATGGCTAACAACTCCAAATCGTGCGTCACATAGTTCTCCTCATGCCTTCTCAGTTTCCTCAAGATGTAAGTGATCACTCGTCCGTTTTGCATCAAGACTCCGCCTAAGACTTCCTTGGATGCATCAGTGCACACCAAGAATTCTACATCCATGTCAAGGACCTTTAGTATCAGTTTTGTTGTCAACAAATCCTTGAGCCTCCGAAATGCTTCCGCGCATTTCTCGGTCCAAACAAAATTCTTCTTTTTCTTCTACAATTCCGTGATCAGATTTGCTATCTTTGAAAATCCCTCGACGAACCGTCGACAGTATCCTACTAAACCCATGAGGCTATGCAATTCTGGGACATTCATCGGCGCATGCCATTCCATAATATCCTCGAGCTTGGCTGGTTCCACAACAATGCCTTCACCGAAGATGACAAGTCCTAAGTAGTGAATCTTCGATTGATAAAATTAGTATTTGGACAACTTCCCATACAATTTATTCTCTTGCAGACACTATAGTACAAAGCACAAGTGCTCTTCATGCTCCTCCATCGTCTGAGATTAAATCAAAATATCGTCAATGAATACTTGGACAAACTTGTCCAAGTATTCGCGGAACACCCTGTTCATCAAACTCATAAATACCCCTGGGGCGTTTGTCAGTCCAAATGGTAAAATAGTAAAATCATAATGTCCAAAGCTCATCTTGAAGGTGGTCTTAGAGACATCATCCTCCTTGATATGTAACTGGTGATACCCTGATAAAAAAACGATCTTTGAGAACACTGTCGCACCCTTCATTTGATCAAACAGGTCATCAATCCTCGGCAATGGATACTGATTCTTGATCGTTGCCTTGTTCAACTGACGGTAGTCACTGTAGAGCCTCCATGACCCATCCTTCTTTTGTATGAAAATAGCAGGTGCACCCCATGGTGACACACTAGGACGTATCAGTCCCAAGTCCAACAATTCCTTCAGTTGCATTCTCAACTCCTATAACTCTAAGGTTGACATTCGATAAGGCGTTCTAGCTATCAGTTCAGTTCCCAGTTTTAGGTCTATAGTAAACTCCAATTCCCTCTCCGGTGGCATCCCAGCTAACTCCTCCAGAAATACGTCTGCAAACTCTCTCACCACCGGAAGGTGATATAGACCTTCCGGTACTCCCTTTGCGTTTAACGCAAGAATCACATAAAGCTTTCACCCCTTACGCATGCTCTTCCATAACTGTAAGGAGGAGAGGAACCTCAGGGAAACTCCCTAGTTCCAACCTATAATCACTCATCATTGTCCCTCATCATCGACAAAGCTCAATTGTTTCGTCTTACAGTTGAGTATCACCTCATGCGATTCCAACTAGTTCATATTGATCACGATGTCATAAGATCCTAAGATCGTGATGTACAGGTTGGACCTGGTGATAAAATATCCAAGGTTAAGGGTTCAGCCCATAACCCTTCCTCCAACCATCTGTTTGGCTCCCAAATCCATCTCTACAAAAGTACACTCATCCTATTTGACTACTTTTACCTTAATCCTTTTAGCGCTGCACTAGAAATGAAACTCTCGGTAGCACTGGGATATATCAAAATACTAAGATTTTGGTTAGTGACGGTACCTGATGTCTTGAACACAATCGACTGGTGCTCTGTTAGGTGGTTATTCACCACTGCATCAGTCCGAGGGTGCGATAAATTCTGGAGGCGTTGCACCTCCTTCCACAGCACCATGACGCGAACCTCTGAGGCATCCTCTGAATGAGATCCTGCAAGGACACACTAAGATTTTTTATCAGCGCAAGGGTTAAAACTCACGGGTTTACTGAAGTGGAAAGCATGACGATCCATATTCATAGGGTTGAACCAACTCTAATACCATATGTAACATCCCCTTTGTTATGACTACAAGCGAAACAAAAAGTGCTATTTTTTGTTTTTGTTTTTAGGAGTTAAGAGGCAAGAGGTGACAACAACAATAGTTTAACCACACCATTGATGACAAATGCAGGCATGCAGTCCAGGCAATGGGTTACTATCACTCCATGCACTGGCACAAGATCCACTGGGTGAAACATGCATTAAACAATAAGGATAAATGACTACCCTCCCTACACAAACATGACCATGCCTACAAGCTAAGGGGCAACATCCCCAACCCGACACAAATCCCTCAGCGACCAACATCTAGAACCTATAAGGTGCAAAACCAAATGGATGAGGGAGTTACAACCCAATGCCCATAAAAAATACCGTGAACCGCAACCACAAAGGGTAGCCTAGATCTCGGCCAAGTTATCCTTCGACTCTAACCCTTAGGGCATGCAATGATCCCCTCAACTGGGATCTTGTCGTCACCAGGTGATAGGCATGACAGTAGTCATGACACAAACAACACATCTAGACCTTTAAACCAAGCTACCATCTACGCGCTAGGAGACTTAATTAACTGCCAACCTCAAGATGACTAACCCCAACCTCCAAATGATAGGCCAACTGGTGTACGGTGACAATCGACCATCAATAATTTTCGCAATTAGCCGACAAGTTCTTAGTTCCTTAGGATACACCTTTTATCAACGAAATCTCCCAGACTATGAAACTGATATAAATGAGTAATAATTAAAAACTTTGTGCATAGGGACTATCAATTTTAAATCTCTAGTGTGAGCGCAATAATTGGGCATTTGCTTAACCCTAAATATATATATTCAAGGAGAGACAGGGTTTAATAAAGAGAACATAGTTTGACAACTAGTGAAGGTCAATGTAAAACTTGTATCTCGCGAACAAAAATCGAGGATCTCAAGGTCATAACTCACCAAACATTCAAGAGCTTAAGTTCACACTCCCCAACATCTCTTCAAGAAATTCTGGTCAAGAATATAGTTAAATATTTAGATGTGGAAAGATAAGAAAGAAAAAGATCATCCCTATTACACCTTTAAAGGCTGGTCCAAAAAGGGGATAATTGGGCTTAAGACAACTATACGTTAATAAAAGGTTATATAAAAAGGATAGAATTACAGGATGGTCTACAATTCACACACTATCAAAATGTTATTCCTGTTTCTAAACCTAAATCAATCCCTACCACTATGTCAGTTCGTTGTCTGTAAAAAAACATGAATCCATGAAATCAGGACCCATAGTAATTATACCGCCATTCATACCATTAAGGGTTAAATTTGTTGTCACTCAAAATTATGGTAATAAATAATAATAGTACAATAGGACACCACTGTTGGTCAAAAATCATGGCCCATATCCAGTCCTACAGTGCATTCAAATCGCTCATCTAAATACACTGTTAGCGTAGCTATCAATTCGCTGAGTTTTAAGGTTGGCCACACACTTAGTTTTAACCTCAATCACTGGGTAAAATCTGTGACCGTTGGATGAGTTTTAACACCAGACGGGCTCAGTTGATTAATGGAAATCACAGTCCAGTAGTTAAAGACCAAATTTGAAATTGCACTCAACTTAAAAGTAAAATTTCGAATTGAACAAATGCAAACTACAAATTTTCGAATCGATTTCACTCTGAATCTACTAATATAATCAATTACTAGATGCAAATATATGTACCATGGATGCCTATAGCGTCTCTCTTTTCTAGAAGACTACGTGCACATGACCTATTTTTCCATAACACAGTTTTACCTCGACCAATGTACCTTATAAAATTAAAGGTTAAGAAAATAGTATGGTTGTCATTGTAGTCAAAGGAACTGTAAGGAAATCATAACATATGATTCTCCATCAAGCCAAGCATCACAGAGGTAATTCGTGGTTGACTGTGTTAAAAGTGGAAGGTAAATTGGCTAACAGAAAAGTGAATTGCAGGTTAAGAATATAAGGAATGAAAAAGGTGCATCCTACCCTTTTGCAATGGAAAGAACCCCTTCACAATTATCCATCGATGTTCCCCACCAACAGAGGTGATTCAAGAATACTCTAAATTTCAAGCCACAGGAAAGGTGTAACAGTCTCTTGATCAACAATCAGGAAGGAAAAATACCAACGATTCAGCCAAACAACAGTCAGGGCGTTCATGAAATTTTGGGAGAAACAAGTCACTATTTTAGGGAAGGAAAAACAATCATAGATGAAAAGAACCGCAGGGCCAAATTCACCTTCATAAACAGTTTTAAGTGCAATGGAAATCCCTGGCTAGGTCGATGGAGTCATAGACAAAGGTTAAGATGCAATCAAAAATCATTGGCCAGGTGTAAAAACTGCAAACAGTAAAGGTGTCACAACAAGACATGGTTATGATCATAGAGGCAAAGGTGTCACAACAAAATCAAGGTGACAATCCGCAGTGGTATGGTGTCACCACAATTACAAGTTTTCAATTGCAGATTAAAATCACAGAGTTACAATTTATCCAAGAATAAAACACAGGGTAAAATTGATCCATCAAGACAAAACACAGAGTTATAATTTATCCAAGAACAAAAACGTAGGGTTAAAATTGATCCATCAAGATATAAAAATGGGGTAAAAACGAGATAATGACGAGATATAAACATGCTAAGTTTAAAGAACAAATTCATGAACAATCAAATTTGTTGGGTTGAATAAATGCTTCAAGGCACGAGGAGAACCTTTAGACAAGGACAAACATCAGAGGTAGGCGGTTGACAAGTGCGTCCTTCGCTCATCATCCTCACACAAAAAAGTAGGGCATTGAGATCCATAGGTATATTAATACTGAAGCGACGACCGTAGATCAGGCTACTGGCCGACTGCTTAGGCGAGGACTGATGAGCTAGGGACGAAAGGTAAATCAACCACAAGGATCACAAAAATACACCACAGGGCGGTCAAGTCATGCAAGGAAATGAAGGCCATGGGAGTCAATTAGTCATCGAGCTAGGCTATGAAATATTTCAATCATCAATCTAGACCATCAGTTTACTTACCCAAATAAACATTCATATCCAAATCATAAATCCTACAACAATCTACTGTACAAAAATGAAGAAAGTGTACCATTGCCTGATCACCCGCTCTAAGTGATGTCCCACGCACTCCTTGCAACTCCTGCTTGCCAACCGGAGCGACTTCACTGGTACCTCCCAGCCAATGCTAGGGGCACTCTTCTTCCCCCTTATCCCCCCGAGCTACAAAGGGGCCACACACACACTATCTATATATTTCAGCTAGCTCCCAGCTCACCTCGTAAGGTCGAGCTACCACTCCTCACTAAGATGGGTATTCCAACTCCCACAAGATATGTCATTCAAGTAGAGATTTTTGCAGTGTAACATTACACAAATAGAAGAGATCCATCCTCCATATCCTCCCTTCATTATATAGAGTTTTGTAGTCCCTTACTTTCCTAAAATCTCATTTAATTAAAGTTTTTAAAATTTAATTCCTAAAAATTCCTCCTCATACAAGTGTCACCCATCCCCTTCATTCCTACATAAATTAATTTCTTTAATTAATTAATTATCTTTATTTCCCTCACCCACCTAGAGTCACTCCTAGAATCGCTCCTAGGTGTCCCCAAATTCTCTTACAAGTTTTAATGACTTTCCCCATTATTAAATTGCTAGTTCAGTTTAAATTAGAAAGCTCTTAAATGCTAGATACCCTTAATAAGTTTGAATTTATGTTTTTCCCCTTGTGTTTCCCTTTTCTTCTTATGTTTCCCTCTTTTCCTAGTTTCATAAATATTTTAGATTTCCCTCTTTCCCCTTTTCATTTAGGACTCAAATTGGTAGGTGTAGAAATTAACCCCCTTTTTCCTTTTTCCCTTTTTAGTTAATAATTCTAAATTATTATAAAAAAAATAATTATTTCCCCTTTTTTAAAATTTTACCCTAACAAATTTTTATGAATCATTTAAATTGCTCACCCCCTTATTGTTACAATATTTAACGAGGAGTATAATTATTATTTAAGTTTATTTATTTATATATATATATATATTTAAAATAGATAGATAAAATTTTACCACTAGCATAATTTAGACTTAGACCTTAAATTTTCGTGTTGGGCGACATTTTATTAGGGAACTTGTTTTTAAAAATCTTAACACGTTATTCGTCCTAAGTCCATCTAGGTTCATTCATTTATCATCAACAATGCGACGTGCCCTTCAGGACGCACTAGGTGCTCCAAGGGTGCCACCCGCCTTAACCTATTTCCCTTACGCGACGTGCCCTTTAGGACGGACTACGTGCTCCAAGGTTTCCACTCTCCTCTTTCCATTTTTCTTGCATGATGTGCCCTTCAGGATGCACCACGTACTCCAAGGGTTCCACTGACCTCTTGACTAACTTGGTAGACATCAAAAACCCCTAGATTCAATACTCCACTAGGTGAACTTGTGGGAGACTAAGGGCCTCTAAGGAATAAGGCCCCTGCCTTATTGTGTGCCCCTTAGAATCATTGTGAGTGACTATCACAGTATGCCCTCACAGCATCGTGGGTCCTCTCGAACTAGGTAAACGTTAACCTACAGTTCTATCCACAACAGGAGTTCTAGTAGGTTGTGGCAGGGATGTTATCCACACCTCTCCCTCAACATCTCTGGTAGTCGTGCATGACCCCTTTACTCCACATGTGAGTCTAGTCAGCAAGCTATCGTCAACCTGCATCATCAACGAATCATATCAGAATATATCCATATCATATTATCTAATTAGATGCACTAATATCACAGTAAAACAATCAAACCCCAATGGTACACTCCCCAACTCAATCCAGAGTCCAAGGGGTTCCATTGATGCCTCTGCATCCTTGAGGTCCAAAATCCTGCACACTCAGTAAAACCGAGTCAATAGTACCTGTCTATGTCAATGCAGTAAAACAACATGTCATCAACCCATAAT
>SNQJ01S0006172.1:83119-106801 GCA_010110895.2 Picea sitchensis | reverse complement strand
TCCATGTAGCCTCCTCAAGGGGTTACCTTCTAACCAACTTAACCCACTTTCCTTCTTTTAGGGCTAACCCACTTCTAATCACTTGTCCATTTCTAACTCACTTTGCTACAAATAGTAAATTCTCCACTCCTAGTTGCAACTAACTTTATTATTTAATTTATTTATTTTGCAACCACTTCAACTTATCCATAAATAGTAAACTCACCACTTCTTATTGGAACCACTTTATTATTTAAATAATTTTTCTTTGCAACCACTTTGACTACTTTATTATTTAAATAATTTATCTTTACTAACAACTTCTTGTTGCAGCTAACTTTTCTATAATTAGTCAATTCACAACTTATTTTCCCTTAACTAAATTCTTGTTGCAGCCACTGTATTATTTAATTCATTTCTTGGTCAACCACTTTGACTATTCAATCTTCTCATCACAACTACTTTACCATAATTACCAATCTCACAACTTCTTGTTGCAACTAATTTATTTTTAATTATTTTCTTAATGCAACTATACCCATGATTAACTACTAGTTATCATCAATTTGACTAGTACACTTCTTCTAGGAGCTTCTAGAATAATTGACTTAATTGACCTTCTAGGGGCTTCTAGATAACGCATGAGGGTTTTCCAACTTCATATGGTCATAAATATCTAACCGTGAGGATTTATGTGATGTTCCACATATCACTGGAAATGGCATGACATATACTATCCATATAGAATAGTCTTACCTATAAATTCACTGATATTCATGTCTTTATAACTCAAACAAAATCGGGTCCCTTACCCATGCCTTTGTGCTACCAAAATTCTCTATCGGAATTCTCCAAGGGTTGGAATCAATCACTAAGGGTTGACATTGATATACAATATCACTCTCCGAAGGTTGACATCAAGGAAAACCAATAGTCTAGACCAGCTATCCATCAACCTTAGCCAATTTTCTGACAACAACCTAACACAACTTTTCAAGGAGCTCCATAATCAAATCTGAGAGTAAAAGGAATTTCAAGCTTAATCACTACTACTAGACACTTTGTTGAAGAGAATATAAAGAAAAGAATGTCACTCATTTTAGATTTCTGGGATTTGGCAAAAACATTTTATACTCTCGGGCTTAGAATCCAAAACACTAAAGAATATTTGAAAGAAAATTTGAAGAATGATGAAGGATTCTTCATAGATTGGGTCTCTATGTTTGTATAAAAAGTCTCGACAATGACGGACCATAGAAGAAAACAATAATATTTTCCCTCCCAAAGCCATATAAAATAATTAATGGCGTGTTGGATTGAAAGAATCAATACATTAAAGGGTTGTTGGCACATACCTATTTTGGGAGAAAGAAGTTTATTTTGGTCACATGCCTATTTTGAGAGGAAGAAGTATATTTTGGGTGCAGACCTATGTTGGGGTAGAGAATGTTATAAAAATAGGATTGCGGAGAAATAAAATAAAACAAATGCGGAAATAAAACACAGAATATACACAATACAACAGAGACACATATATATGTGGTTCACCCATTGTGGTCTACGTCCACCAGATAAATTGCCAGGTCCTTCATTTATTATTATCCAAAAAATGAAGGGATGCAACCTACACGACACCTACTGTAACTTCCTCTTATTTCTCTCACAGTATCCTCACTCAGAATACAATATTCGCAATGATACATAGCTGCAATAACATTCCCTCATAAAATAGGTTTTCCTTCTAGGGAAAAAAAACCTAACATAACTTCTACCGTCATATCTGCGACCTTATAATGAACGATCCATATTTACAATGAAATTACAATATACATTTACGAGGAAATTTTTCCTTCGGCGACCCGCTTTCCCCCTGACCCCACAGAGGGGGTAACCCCCCTGTGCACTCCCCCACTTGGCGAAGTGTACATTCTTCCGGGGTGTAAATTCTTCATGGGTTATAAAGATGGCTGGAAACAAAGACCTCTAAATCAAGAATATAATCAAGATCCACAACCAACAATATCCCACTTGGAGATTGATCTCAACAACTCCATCGCTCTTTTATATGATGGAATATGATCCTTCTTGGACTTGGAAAATTTCTCATCTTTATCTTCATTCTTGAAGACCAACTAAAACTGATCAGGAACTCAGTTTCTCCCTGGTTACTCCATTTGTTAACATGTCTGCAGGATTCTGGCTAGTGTGTATCTTTCCAAATTCAAATGTCCATCTTCTAAAACAGATTGTATGAAATGGTACCTAGGATGTATATGATTAGTCTTCGAATGGAAGGTTGAGTTTTTTGGAAGATGGATGTCACTCTCACTGTCACAGTACACCCTTCTATTCTCCTTCTTCTTTTCCAATTCCTCTGTAACCAAATCATCTCTTTACTAGCCTCTGTAGCAACAACATACTCTACCTCTGTTGTTTAAAGTTCAACAACCTTTTTCCATTTCAAAATCCAACTTATTGTTGTTCCACTTACAGTAAAAACATACCATGTGGTGCTCCTCCTTCTATCTTTATCACCTACCATATCTGAATCAACATGTCCCTGTAGAACAATGTATGAACCTTCAAAACATAATGCATGAGTAATAGTACCTCTAAAATACCTGAGAATCCACTTTACTACCTCCCAATGTTCTTTACCTAGATTGTTCATATACCTTCTCACAACTCCCACTACATGTGCAATATCTGGTCTTGTGCAAACCATCACATACATCAAGATGGAAACTGCTGATGAATAAGGGACCTTGGACATGTATTATATATCCTCCTATGTCTTGGGACACATTTCCTTAGTTAATTTGAAAAGGATGGACAAATGTGTACTAATTGGTTTTGCATTCTGCATTCTAAACCTCTCCAACACCTTCTCTATGTACTCACCCTAAGACGATGCCAATTTGTGATTTTTCTTGTCTCTTGTTATTCTTATACCAAGTATTTTCTTTGCATCAACCATATCCTTCATCGCAAGCAAATTAGCTAATTTATTCTTGAGAACATTAATATCATGCATATTAGACCCTGGAACAAGCATGTCATCTACATATAATAGAAAGATAATATAACTTCCATTTTCTAGCTTTTTAAAATAAACACAGTGATCAGAATGACATCTACTATAACCATGTTCTGTCATAAACCTGTCAAAATTCAAATACCACTTCCTTGGAGCTTTCTTTAGGCCATATAAGCTCTTATTCAACTTGAATACCAAATTATCCTTCCCTTTGACCTCACACCCCTATGGTTGCTGCATATAAATCTATTCCTCGAAATCCCCATGGATAAAAGCTGATTTTACATCTAACTGTTTAAGATGAAAATATTCTACTATGACAAGTCTTAAAATAGTCCCAATTGAAGTCATGTTAACAACATGAGAAAATTATTTCATCAAAATCTATATCTTTCTTTGTGCAAACCTCTTTACAACAAATCTAGCCTTGTACTATTTTTTTCCTCCATCTTCTTCCTTCAACTTGTAAAACCATTTATTATGCAATTCTGTTTTTCCTGTAGGAAACTGAACCAAGTCCCAAGTCTATTTATTTTCCAAGGAATCCATTTCCTCTTTCATGCCTTGATCCCACTTCTTTTTGGTGTCTACCTGCATTGCCTCTTCATAACATTCTGGTTCACTAGAATCAATCAACAATAAATAATACAATGAAGGAGAGTATCGTTCAGGGGGGATACTTAACCGGGTAGATATTCTAAAAACATTTGTAGGAGTTTGAGGTACTTGTTTATCATGTTGTTGTACATTTTGATTTCATAGTACCTTTGGAATTTCTTTTTTAGTGATCTCATCAAGCACTGTGTATTCTGGTTTTTCTTTTTCCCATTTCTTTCCCTGTAACTAATCTTTTTACATGACCTTCTCATTGAATATGACATCTATACTCCTAATGATTTTTTTATTTTCATAATCCCATAAGCGATAACCAAAATCATTAACATCGTATCCAATAAAGGTACACTTCTTGGATTTTCCCTTAAGCTTTGTTCTATTTTGTTTATCAATATGGACAAATGATTCACAACCGAAAGTCTTCAAAAAAGAATTGTTTACCTTTTCACCTGTCCATGACTCCTCTGGAATTATACCATCCAAAGAGATTGAAGGTGCTCTGTTTATTAAGTAAACAACAATATCCACAACATCTTCCCATAACTATAAGGGAAAACCAACATGCAATCTCATACTCCTTGCGCGCTCCATGATTGTCCTATTCATCCTTTTTGACACACCATTTTCTTGTTGTGTTCTTGGAACTATATTCTCTCTACGAAACCCATGGTACGAAAAGTAATCATCAAACTAATTGCTGTGATATTCACCTCCATTGTATGATCTGATAGACTTCAACCTTTTTCCTGTCTCATTCTCCACCAAAGCTTTCCTTTTCTTAAAAGTATAAAAAACATTAGGTTTTTGTCGAATGAAATAAACCCAAATTTTTCTAGTTGCATCATCAATAAAAATAACATAATAACGAGAGTCACCAAGAGATGATACCTGAGCTCGTCCCCATACATCTGTATGCACAAGATCTAACCTTTCACTCTTCTTTTCTTTTTTGACTCTAATAAATCTGACTCTCTTTTATTTTCCATAAACACAATGCTCATATAAATCCAAATCAATTTGTTTAAGATCTGGAAACAAATTTATTTTGTGAAATATATACATCCCCTTCTCACTCATGTGTCCAAGCCTATGATGCCACAATGTTGTATCCACTCATGTCGAATCTAAAGCGATAGAAGAGTTAGTATTACCAGTACATAAATATAATGTACCTAACTTCTCTCCTTTTACTATCACCAATGATCCTTTGGTGACCTTCCACACCTTATCTGTAAATATGGATATACAACCTTCAATTTCCAACTGCCCTATTGAAATTATACTTTTCCTTATATCTGGAACATGTCTTACCTCTTTCAACAACCATTGGTTTCCATTGATTTGCTTTATTTTTACCTTTCCCATTCCAACAATTTTGCATGGTTCATCATCACCCAAATGCACCTGTCTAAAATCACCTTGAAAACAATCTATAAAATGTTTCCTATGGGGTGTGACATGAAATAAATCCCCTGAATATACTACCAAAGACTCATAAATATTATCTACAAAAATAATCAAAGCATCTTGTAACACATCACTTGTTACATTTTCTTCTTGATTTTTCTCTTGTTGTCCATCTCTTTGTTTCTTTGGAGCTCTACAGTCTTTTCTCATATGTCCTTTCATCCCACAATTCCAACACTCTATATTTACAAATATGGATTTGGATATTCACTTCCTATAATTCTCATGGTTCCCTGAGCCCTTTCTTCCATCCTTTTATCTTCCCCTGTTATCCATGTTTAACGCATTACCTGATGTCTCACCTGTTCTTTTCTATCGCATTTCCTCACTAAGGATAACACCAACAACATCATCAAATTTTAAAGTGTTTGAACTAGAGACAAAGTTACTTACATCCATGAACAAGCTGTCCTAGCTTTGTGGAAATGAACATAAGATTAGAAGAGCCCTGACCTCATCATCAATGTCTACTTTTACAGAACTTAGTTGATTAGTAACTGTATTAAATTTATTTAAATGATCTGCAATAGACCCACCTTATGACATATTCATATTAAATAATATCTTCATTAGAAATACCTTATTGTATATTGATGGTTTTTCATACAGTTTATCCAATGTGTCCATAAGATCCTTTGTTGTTTTTATTTAAAAATATTGAAAGCCATTGACATTGCCAGGCTCAGCCATATTGTTCCTAGTGCCTTTCTATCAAGAAAATCCCATTCTTCATCCTTCATGGCCGTCGAATTATTTTCTATTCCATCAAATGGTAGGAATAGATCCTTCTGATATAAATAATCTTCCATCTGCATATTCCATAACTGGTATTTTTGGCCGTTAAATTTCTTGACCTTAAACTTTCCATCTTCCACCGTTGATCCAACTCAAACCAGGAGCCCTCTTTTCCTACGAGTTACCTTTTACTTTGATACCAATTGTTTTAGGATCATGGAGCAATAAAATAAAACAAATGCAGGAATATAACACAAAAGATACACAATACAATAGAGACACATATATATGTGGTTCACCCATTGTGGGCTATGTGCACTAGAGAAATTGCCAGGTCCTTCCTTTATTATTATCTAACAAATGAAGGGATACAACCTAAAACACACCTATTGTAACTTCATCTTCTTTCTCTCACAGTATCCTCACTCAGAATACAATATTCTCAATGATACATAGCCACAACACATTTCCCTCATAAAAAAGGGTTTCCTTATAGGGAAAAAAAACCCTAACATAACTTTTACCGTCAGATCTATGACCTTATAATGAATGGTCCAGATTTACAATTAAATTACAATATACATTTACAAGGAAATTTTTCCTTTGGGGAACATTGTCCCCCAAACCCCCATCGTGGGCTTGCTTTCCCCCAGATCCCGCAGGAGGGGAAATTCCCCCCTCCACTCCTTTGTGTGGAGGAGTGTACATTTTTTTTGGGGTGTAAAGTCTTCATAGGTATAAACATGGCTAAAAACAAATACCTCTAAATCAGAAGATCATCGGGCTCCACAACCAACAAAGAATCCTATTTTTAGAGCATGCACCTAGGTAGTTGAAATAAGCATGGGTAAAAAGAAGGAAAAACAACATTTGGAAGATGGAGGAAAAGGAGTGTGACGCACATGCAGAAAAACTTAGCCATGTTAGGGTTAGTATTTTGTACATGAATGTAGGCTATGAGCCAGTAGAATAGTATAAATAAAGGCTTAGGAGGTCTAGGAGAGGTTGGCCATTGGTTTATTGGTCAAGGAGATACAATTTTGATATCAATAAGATAGTTTTTAGGGTTAGATCCTGGGATGGATCACGGTGAAAGTGTAGTCCACCTCACGGAGGTATACCCTTATTTTTTTATTATAGAAACTTTGAATAATGTAATGTACATAGCATATTTTTAGAACAATGAATAAAATATAGAGAACCAGATCTTCTGGACATAACGAGGAGAGTGAACCATGATAAATATATTGGGTTTAGGTGTCATGAAAGGTTTTTTATTGTTATGTTATTTATCAGTTACATAATGAATGGTTAAGTTTAATTACAAAAGCATGCTTTCATAGTTAGATGAATGAATGAACACTATATTTATATGAATGAATAATAATGTTGATTCATGAGGAAAAGAACCAAACCACAGTCCCCACTCCTTCATAGACTAAAAAAACATGATTATTACAATCCCCCATAAAATATATATCGGGTGAGACTACGCTATGCACCCTATGTGTAGTGTTTCCTTTTGGTTTACAAGGAGGGTTGATAGTTTGATGGTTTTGTTGGAAACCAGCGATAATAGAACACGAATTATTAAGTGTCAAAAGCGGTTAATTTGGGTAGATGATTTGGGCGCACATGATCAATTGGAGCAATTGAATATGTTGAAAGAAACAAGGAATGAAATTGTAGGAATATTTGGACATGGAATACAAAAATGAAGAGATTGAAGATGGTTAAAGGATTAAAAGACTCAGTCATTTTGCGTAGAAGGACAAAAAAAAAACCTAAGTATACAAAATGGAAATATATCAATACGTGTTTACCAACTTGCATGAAGTATTTTTTGTGAATTTCGACATCTGTTGCATGAAGTGGTTATTGAGTTGAAGGAAACCATCCTATGAATCAGATAAGATGGCTGGGAATTGCATCCCATGGGAATGTTGATTTAGCAAAGTCAACAATAAATTTATGTATTGCAATGAAGTTTTTGGTTGGAATAGTATTGTGCGGGGTTTATATTTGGATTTGCAATTGAAATCACTGCTTGAATTTATGGCCCGAAGGATTTTTAGAGGACCCGAGTAGATGCGTCGGATCTGTCTCGATATATATTTTATTGCATGATAAAGGCATGATAACCATGGAATCAGACAACTAAACTTCCCACATGTGCATGGGGGAAGGGAGGCGTTTGAGATATGGATAGGGAATTGGATAAGGGGAAGCATCCAAGGACTTTATCATGATGTATGAGGACCATACAAAGCATATCATGAAAATATATGGAGCGTCCTTTATTAATGAACATTACAATACAGGATGGATAACAAAAGGGCCATGGTAAAGAGGGATTGGAGAGTGATGGAGAATAGGTAGAGGATCTCTAAGATGTGGAGAATATTGATGAAATCTTGTGTGCAAAATATGAAGGAAAAAAGAGTTCGAGTTTGGGAACATGGCGATAACTCTGGTATGAATCATAATTATGGAACCTACAACCCCATTGTGACTAATACACCTGAAGGAACACTAGATTTTAGACAACCAATGTAGTGCCCAAATTTAATTTAAACTACCATATAATTAAGACAGAACAGTAAATTTAAAGCAGACGATGGAATTTGGGGTACTCAAATTTCACTTAATCGGCACAATCAATCAATATTGCAATAAAATAAAAATTTGGAAGCTAGTTTAAATACCTTAAACTCGTGCTGTTGTTCCTTCGGCCCCGAACCATGAGACCTATCCCACGATGACTGCTCCTTAAGACACCCAAAACCCGATACCCTCACCAGGCTAGTAAGCCTAGCCCTAGGACATCAAAGCGGATGTCCCTGGCCCTCCGACTAAAACCTCTCGACCGATTACTGTAAATCCAGTGTCAATTGTTCATCCCAATGCTCCCAGCCTTCCCTCTCGTCCAAGTCATGAATGAATACTATCCCTCTCAATCCTTCCTCCCTCCCTTAGCACTCCTTCAGCCTGGCACATTCCTCCCCACAAGCACCTTATCCCTTGTTTGTACATATCATTGTTTATTTCTTATTGAATTGTTGATTTCAGTTTACATAAATATGTTTCCCTTTTAGTATGAGTTCCTTCATCCATTGTGGGATCGTAACCCATTAACTATATATTTCGTTTTTTAACCTTTAATTTAATGCTTAATCAATTGTGAGCTCTTAATAAGGTAATCATTCATTAACCATAATTAAAGAGTTAATCATACTTAAAAGCTAATCATAAGTAAAAAATGAATTAATTAATAACATATAATTAATTAAGGTTATATAATAATTAATTATAATTTGGCTAGTGTTTAGGATTAGTTATAAAATTATTCACAGTAATAAGTAAAGGGTCATTACAAAAACCCTTATGGAAACTTAAATCCAAAGTTAAGGTATCTATGGTACAAGAACAAAGGAAACTCATACATACTAGTGTATATATTACAAGAAATGTATGTGTAGCTAGTACATACAATTCTCATACATGTACTAATAATCAGTATCATCCTTTAGTATTTTATGTAGCCATCCAATCCAGTCAGTAAAGACTAGTTTTCTATAAAGACAACCATCAATTAATTGTGTGAGAGTTTCTTGAATTACAGTGTTGGTTCAAAATTTCATTTTAAACAATTGAGGTTTGGTTACATAATAGTGAGGAATATTCATATATACACATTTTTTTCTTCATCAACTCCCATGCAGACGGATCTCATATAGTCTCAGCTGCTACTCATCCTTCCTCCTAACCTACTTCAGCTCCATTCTATCAGTCCTGCAACTGGAACTATCTTTGGGCGTGGCTATCTGACTAACTCAAATGGAGACCCGTGAGTCAGAGTGTTGCTATCTCTGGAGAATGGCTTCCCTAGCAGACTGGCTTGTGATTCTCATCACCTGATTTGGGAGTATGAACCAACCTTGTCCTCCAGGGACAGGTTTGAGGAGGACACGCGGTGGGAAATGCCTCCACCCTCCTAATCAGGTCTAGGGTCCACCCTGATGGCCACCCTATAATGGGATACTGCAGTGGGAAATGCCTCCACCCCTCTACTTGGAGGCAAGGTCAGCACCTACAATGGGAATTCCACCCAGTGACAGGTGTGGAGGCTGGAGGTTTTGTCATGGTTTATTTGGTTTTGGATAGTGTCGTTGCACGAAATCATGCAGCAATCAAGCATATGCTTAATGCACATCCTAAACCAATATAATTTCAAATACAATATTCCTTTTCCTGTGTTTCACAGTGCAGTGATTACAGTATACACTTTCATCATCATTATTCCTTGGCTATTTCACATCCCATAACCTGCAGATTATTCTATAACACAAACTCACACATTTTATATGCATTGTCATCAGGGTGATGCATACTAGCATCATTCACTTTGGTATCTGTGATAAGTTAACATCAAGTTTTTCAATTAGAAATAGACCTCCTAATATCCCATAATTCAATTTGGCCACCCATTCACCAAGATTATCATTTGTAAACTAAATTGCATATCCACATCATCCAACAACATTTTTTTTTTTTTTGTTGTTGTTGTTGATGATGTATATGATATGACATATACATCATCATCAATAGCATTTATGCATTCAAAGTTTACATCCACATAAATAGATGCTTGCATTACATACATCATCATCGTAACATTTTACACATTCATAAAGATTTACATGTATGTGGCATAAGCATCATAGCTACATCATCATCAAATAACATTTAAAGCATTCATAAAGTTCATAGCTGACTAAGTTTAGAGTATCCTTAATAGTTTCATGTGACTGAAAATAAAGTCTCTCAGTCCTCGTGAGTAGTCACAGGTACATCTAGAGTCCAAGGTGGTGTTACATACACTTACATAGAAACATGTTCTCTGGTGGTCAAAATATTCTGAGGATAGTCTGGCAAGCAGTGTCTAGGCATCTTCCCAAATGTGAGATCTACCGGACTATACTTGTCCCCTTTGGACACATGCAGCACAAGCGGCAGAGTAGATCAGGGTGCTAAACCACCTTCGATGAAATCACTGCGGCTTACGTCCTTAATTAAATCTGTTTGCCATATGGCGGTGTGGCAGGCCCCCTCATTCTGAGGAAATGTCCTTGGGCCCTCCCTCTGAAGACAGAGGCGTCACGAGAAATGTGGTCTTGCCACCCCTAGCCAAGTTCATAGTTCTTCCACGTAGCAGTGCATTTTCCCATATGTCGCCTCTTCCTGCTTGTTCTAGTCTAAGTCCTAATGACACCTTGACTAATAATAGTTAAAGTTCAGCCATATTTTATTATTAACTTGGGGATCAAACTCAGTTAAATATTAAATCTTAGATCAATTCTAAATTTGAATCTCTTTCTTATATTTGGGATTTAAATCTTGGTTAATCTTCTCATTCATATATAGTAAAATTTATTTTTGAAGAAAATTTGGAGTCTTCTAATTAATTGTGAGGAAAAGAAGGAGACCTTAGATTTAGTGACAAAGGTGCTATTGGTAGATGCAAGTATCGGTATGTATTTCATTTTATTTCATTTGTCAATTCATGATTTGGCGAGAATTGATTATTTACTGCCCATTAAAACTAGTTGGTTATAAGTAGCTATTTATTTTGTCTTATGCTTAAATCATTCTTGTTTTCTATACTTGATTGTTGAAGGAAGGTCGTGTTTCTCATTGTATCCTCCTCCATACATTCATGTTTGCATTGGCGTATATAATTGATTTATTAGACCTTAATGAGGAGATTATTCCCTATCGCACCATGGTCAGCCATAATTAATCATGGTTGCATGATTAATTATATTCAACTATAACGCATGAAATATCAGCTATGGTCAATAGAAATTACATTAAAAGTGGAAGCTATGATTACTTATGGTAAACTATTGTTAAGCATGATCAATCATGGTTAACCACGTTTTCCTTTGCTTTAATAATGTTATTCATATTGAATTAGAGTTAACCATGGAAAAGTTTTTGTTGAATGCAAGCAACTAGAGCCAATTATAGTATACCGTGTTCAACCATGGACAACATGGGTAACGTGGTTAGTTATGGTTAATTATGGTTAATTAATTATGGACAACATGGTTAAACTATGAGTGGAATGTAATGACTATAGCCTTGAGGAGCTAAAGGTCTCTCGAGTAACGGCGTAGCCTGTGCCAGAAATGAAGGTTTTGGGTCAATGAGACTCTGCATAATTGATTGAATCTCCACAGTGGTGATTTCCAATCATTCAACTCCTCTAGAATCCACATTATACACTAGTAGCTGCTCAGCTTCAACTTCGGAACCCACATACTGCGCTATGATTTAGATTTAAGTTATTTTCTCGTTTTGTTTTCTAAAGAAAAAACCAATGAGTCCTTCAGTTGTCATTGTAAATCTATGGGTCCATAGGTCGAGTTAGGAGATGGTTCCTTCTTCTTTTTGATGGCAATTAGAACATAGCGGTCCATGGACTAGTGGCAATATGCAAAAAAATAAAATCAAATTTTCAATCACTAAAGTAGCACCAACATAACTATTCCGCCAATGTCATTTGTACCCAGAATTCAGGTTATGAATATCTACCTCTCGGCACAATTAGCAGGGTATAATATATATTGTATGATGATTTAAAAGTATTTCAAATTAAACAGCCTATTTAATATTAATTACTTTGTTGCAGAGTGCATATCGTTACTATATAACATTAATTACTTTGCTGCAAAATGGATATTATTCTTATATAAGTGAATTATTTCATATTGTTTTATATAACATTAATTACTTCTTGCCAAAGTGCATATTGTTTGTCCAAAACTTATGTATTAGAGTGGAATCAAATCTTCCCATTTCATTTCTTTAGATGCTCTGGTGCACTTTTTTTTAAATTTCCTTTTATTTTGAATCGAATCGCCAGACCATCATGATGTAGATGCTTTCAAAAAGGGTTGTACCCAAGCAGTCTATCGCCAAGATTAGCCAGTGCATCAATTATACCCTCCTACAACCCTGATGTCAAAGTGGTTGAAACTCTTTTGACATAATACCTCTTACCAAAAGACCATCTAGTATCCTTGCTTACATCCATAGGAGTTTTGTTCACATGTCCAGGTTTCTGATGTAGCTCCAATCGGTGAAACTTTGGCTTAATTAGTACAAAGTTAACCCATACCAAAATGCTTTTTTATTCTTAGGACTTCCGTTTTTATGCCATTTTAAACGAACACTAGTTTTCAGGTTCACTAATCATGTTTGTGAATATCAAATGAATAAAAAAAAAAAAAACACACCTGATCATTAGGATGGTAGATAGGGTTGAATGATAGTACAAAATATGGACTCCTATGTATGCATATTAACCAACTAAAACCTTGATCAAGTTAAAGCATAGGAATGTAGTGTTATTGCTTGTTTCATAGAGTATCTAAGTATGAAACACCATAAAATAATTGATAATTGTACAATGCATATGCGTTAAACCTACATTAAATGATCCTACTCCTAACAGAACATAACAAACATATAAGTTTCCAAAGCAAGTGTATGGATTTTTGAGAAAGAGAGAAAAGAGAAAAACAATACTTTAATTTTCAAAATCTAAAAATGATTAAATACTCTCTTTTTGTCTGAGATAAACACACACATCGTTCAGGATAAAACACACACATCGTTAGAGTTATCATGTCAGTGCTAGATTTCTCCAATGGGGTTGACATTTAATGGGACCTAGCACATATTTTGTTGTTGTTGAAAACATGGTTTTTGCATTAAATATCTTGAAGCCTGTACTGTGAAAATCATTATCAGCAACAGGATGCAATCATTCTACATAGGGAGATGGGACATCTTGTTTATTATTTTTTTAAATTGTTTATTCAACGGTGTTTTTTTTTTGGTCTTTAGGGCCTTGGGTGCCATACACAATTAATAGAATAATAAGGACATTAAAAATTAACACACCCATTTCAACTATTCTACATAATGAAATCTACAAAGAAATATGATTTCCCTTTGTTAACGATTTATCACTTTCTCGGGAAATTGCTCAGATTACTTCCAGTTTTTGCATGGCTTAATATCACGGTCAAGGTCAAGTTGACATGAGCGTTTTGTCTACCCTTGAGAAAAGATTTATATAAAATGAAAAATAGGATTGGTATCTTGCTATGGAAAAACTTGACATAATAGATAGCAATTATATATATATATAGATTACTCCATTTCAAAACCAAAGTTTAGATCTTTTAAGATTTAGATCTTTAGTAAGATATGAACCAAAAAAAATTCACGATTTTAAATCTGCTTGAAACATGTTATACTGAATTCTACCTCCTATCCATGACATACTTCCATTTCATGTTATTGACCAATGAGGGCAGTGAAAATGGAGGCCTTAAGTGCCACTTCCAAAAGCCTCTTATGGTTTAACTAGAATGCTACTTCTAAATAATATCATCAATCTCCTAAGTATCAATAGTCACTTTTAATGTCGGTAGGGCATGGTGTCCCTAGAAAACCATCTTTCTTTGTTTGTCACGCCACGACCTGAAGGTTAATCAGGAAAACAGTGGGCACTAATTAATCAAACACATAATCATTCACACACAACATACAGAACCAAATACACAATTGAGAGCAATAATTTACTCGGTCTTTTTAATAGACAAATTACACAGAATAAAGTTTTCAAGCTTTGCGCTCTTGATGCTCTACTACTCTTTCTCTTGGCCAACCTTTTAACATCTTCCTTATGCTAGTTTTGTCACCTTCAAGAGCCAAAGACCAAGGAACATTTATCTTTAGATGTCTCATCTACTATGAGATCAAGGAACAATTCTATTGCCTTTTTAATGAATTCTTTGGATCCTTGTCCATGTTCTTGGTACCTTGTCGGCGTGACTCCTCTCTTCACAAGAGAGTAGTTGATACAGGATCTAGGACTATCCATTTTATCATCTAGATGAAACCTATCTATGAGATCACCTCTATTTCAAATTTTCTCTCAAATGAGTTTGGGATAATAGAGAGAGAAGCGGATGTGTCATCCCCTTCTTGGATCTATTAAGGGGCATCTGGTGAACCTTGATTCTTTGGACTGTATCATAGATCTACTCATACAAACCCTAAAGAAACCCTTTTTTGCATGCTAGGGTTCATTTGCCTCATAATATAACCATGAAACATTAATCATGACTTTATCTGATTCATATGCCCGTCAGCTAGTTGGACATTGACAACAAATATGTTAGATATTTCCAAGCACTGTCATTG
Source organism: Picea sitchensis (assembly GCA_010110895.2). Classification (NCBI taxonomy): domain Eukaryota; kingdom Viridiplantae; phylum Streptophyta; class Pinopsida; order Pinales; family Pinaceae; genus Picea; species Picea sitchensis. The sequence goes on along the minus strand of SNQJ01S0006172.1, from coordinate 91,686 downwards.
TTAATCTGATTTGATGTTATTCCTATTATGTTAACATCGGGGGATAGCATTGTTCCTAATAGGTTCATCCTGACCTTTGTATCACATGGTAGATACTTCTTGTCTATCGTATTAAAATATTTTCATTTCAACAAGGGCCAATTGTATATATAGACAAAAATTAACATGCATGAGTACATGATTACGTTTCCCCAAGTGCTGGTTGTTGTCCAGGAAGCGTTGAAATTACTTAACGATCTCTGATTTGTTATTTGCAGATGACAATCAATGCTTTGGCCGAGGGTATTGTTGAATGTTACGCAAATGGCATGGAATCCTTTATAGTACTGGGTTTCACTGTTTATTTTATTGAATGAAAGTGAATAAATCCTTTTGGAAAAAGGTAATGCAACTGGTCCTGTACCAAGTAAGAATATTGAAGAAAGTGTAATCAAACGTTGGGGTGAATGCAGCTATGTCCGAATCTTTCTATCTTGTCTGTATTTATGCAAGGAAGAAATAAGAAGATGCCCATAAGAACAGCTACGGCTCCTAACTAACAGTCGGGCTAGATATCATAACCTCTTTAAATTCAAACTTGGAACCTTAAATAACACATAATCTTAACTACTAAACCTATATCGTAAATATCTGCTCTACACACTGTACACTGCACATTTTCTTATATATATCACTGATTCACCATTTCCCTGGGTTTGAATAATTGACTCGGTAACCAATACTTCGAGATTCGGACCATGGTTTCATACTTTGTAAATCTGAGATCTGCATTTGTTTTTTTTGAATTTTGAAATAAAGCTTAATTAATATATGAAATTGCGGGATATAATGTGGAAATGCAAATATTTCTCTTGCATTAAACAGCATTGGGTGGACAAAACTAAAATTAATATTTAATGTAATGTGAATATACTTGAATCAATTTTAAATTGTGAAGTCTGGCGTGCTGCATGTGCACGTGTCCGCTTCCTCCAAAATTACCTCACGCATGTCTCTCCCAAAACCCTAAACATGTCTTTCAAACCTAACACTCATCCCTGCTGCCTCTCTCCTTAGGTAGCCTCTTCTTCACTCCTCCTCTTGAGTCCTGGTATAAGTTTTACTTCTTCTCTCGACCAAATTTCTTGCTGCGACCTACGTGCTACCACCCATTTCTTGTTGAAATGGAAGAAGAGATAAGGCAGAGGAAGGCCTTGAAAAGTGGAGGAATCAAACACCCTAGAAATCGCTGAAGAAGATGTTGCGAAGTTGTTGGTCCCTTTTACTAAGGAGAAGCTTGCCGATATCTTAAATCCCACTATTATAAATCATTCTGAGCTTCTCAACAAGGTAAGGAAAATTTCGAATCAGGATATCTCTTTAAGAAATATTTTTGTTCGAGGGTTGGGGTATGAGACTAAAACAGAGTCATTCAAATCAGTCTTTACCCAGCATGGAGAAGTCGTAGATGAAGTAGTCGTCGTTGACAAGATCTCAAGTAAGAACAAGGGATATGGATTTGTCACTTATAGGCATCTTGATGGTGCCTTGAGTGATTTACAAGAACCCAGTAAGGAGATTGATGGTAGAATTGTTATCTCTAATCTGGCTGCTGTTGGGAAACTACAGCAACAAGCCTTCAACAACTACAACCCGGCTCATTACATGCGGCTCAACAACAAATGCTGCTTACCAACAACAAATTGTTCAGCCGAATTGCCTCTGACCGGAGTGCCTTCCTTCTGACCCGTAGTACCTCTGACACAGGTACCTCTAGAAGTGCCGAGACTACTGCATTTTCCTACTTCAAATCCTGTTGAATGCAGGATAATGGAAACTCACCCGGAATCAATAAGCTTGATCTATCCAAGAGCGGCCATTTTGTGATGTGTACCTTGATCTAATGTTACGTGTTTGGCATTTTTTTTATAAATATTTACAACTTTACAAGTTTAATGATACGTAATTTCGGCTCCTACATCTTGTTTGAAATTTTTTTTTGTTTTGTTTAGTATTTTGTTATTTCTCAACATTTCCAGGTGAAGAGTCCACCTATATTATTTGAAGTTCCAAAATATAAAGGTCCGAGCCAGTCGCCAAAAGGTGTTCTGGAGCAGGGTAGCAGGAAGAAGGTTGGGGTGACATTGGCTCTCACGATGCAGACCTACCTAATTATCATAGATGAAGTGGCAGCTTCTCAAACCGATAGGCGATTGAATTACGTGACTCATCGGATGGAGAACTTGACATATCAGCGAAAGGACAAGCTCCCTCTTCTCTACTCTTAAGTTAAGTGTATCAACATGGATAAAGACATTCGCTAGAAGAGAAGGCATTCTAGCCAGCTGATCAGAACATGAGAAATGCGTTTTGTTTAGTAGGACTCATTCCTCCACTTCTCTCATCTCGCTTGTCCGAGAGTGCTTCAGATGCTGTATTTTTGTCTGTTTTCCTTTATTTAACTTAGGGTTTTACCTGGGAACATCTGGTGTGGCTTACATTCTCCGCTATGGTGCATGATTTCATCTATTGGGTAAGCTCAACTGGATTAAGAGTCTCCTTGAAATGGAGGTAACTACGACCAACCTTGATTTGCCAATTTTTCAAGGTGAGTTGAATGTTTATAGAATAGTTAATTAGCGTTGATAATTTTGGTGGCTTAAACACATAGCCGACCATAACGGATTGTATTACATGAATGTTAGCTTTAAAATTTGTGAATGTTGAAGGTTTTAAAGGGTTATTTATTGTACGTACGTTTGCGTAGGAGAGGAATATTATATGAAGCGAAGGGCTGGGCTTAATATTTCTTTTGTAAGGGGGTTTATTTTGTTTAATTTAACCTTATTTTATTTGCCTATTAATTTACAGATTTACCAGTTTGAATCTTTCAATTAAATGCCTGATCAATATTGTGTGAAATTAAGGTGTGTTATAGAAGTCAAAGTCTTCTATTGGAGATGGAAGTCCTTTTATTGCTTTTAATGCAAAATACTTTTATTGCTTTTTAGTAGCAAATAGGCATGTCGATCTTTCTAGGAAGTAAAAGTAAGAAACATGTCAGAGTCATTTTTTCAGAAGCGTTCTTCTGGAGTTGGTGTATGTGTAGTTCTTATAAGCTTTCACCTCATCTGGGCCAGGTAATGCACATCTTGCCATTTTTATTTCAAAAGCAGAGAGACCAGCTAAGGTTGTAAAACTATTATTTATAAATCTAGGTTACCATGAAGCCTCTAGGTTATATGTTTAATCTACATGGCACTTGTCTCTTCGGTCTTTTATCTTTGATAAATGGTGTGCTTCATTAAGGTTGTTGTTTGTTGATTCACAGGTTAAAAGCGGATGGGAATTTGGAACAGGAGCGTGGCCCTTAAGGCTCGATGTCTCAACTAGTGCTCACGATACTAGATGTAGTGCCAAATTTAATTTAAACTGCCATATAATTAAAAACAGAACATATAATTAAAGCAAGTGATAAATTTGAAATTTACTCAATTTCACTTAATCTAGCACAATCAATCAATGTTACAATGCATAAAATTTGGAAACCGTTCCCAAGCCTCGCTCTGATGCTGTTTCTCCTTGGCAGACGGCAGACCTATCCACAACCGACATCATAAGACACCCCAAACCAACCACCCTACCGACCAATACGCCTAGCCCTAGGACATCAAAGGACATCCTAGCCCTCCGAGCCAAAAAACCCCTCAGCCCCGGTGCAATGTAAATCCCACTTTGTCAATTAACTGCATCCCAATACTCCCCTTTTTCCCTCTAGGTCAATGCATGAATGGAATATATCCCTCCTCCATAGTCCTTCTCCCTCCATGTGCCTCCTTCTTTGCCCTGCATACATTCCTCCCCCCACCAAGTACCTTATCCCTTTATTAATGCATTATCCATTCATTTTCTATTTCTTGATGGTGTCTTATCTTTTACTTAAATGTTCCTTTTACGTATAGGTTACGTTATCCCCCTATGGGATCATGTACATTTAACGATATATTTCATTTTAACCTTTAATTTAATACTTAATCAATTAATGAATCCTTAATAATTAATCGTTATTAGCCTTAATTAAAAGTTAATCATACTTAAGCTAATCGCAAGTAAAAATAATAATTAATTATGTATATAATTAATTGGGTTATATAATAATTATAATTTAGCTAGTCTTTAGGATTATTTATTAAATTATTCATATTAATAAGTAAAGTGTCATTACATAATTTTAGTAGAGAGAAATCGAGGGTCAATGGAGGAGGGAAATAAATTGAGGGCACAAGTTCTATTAAGTAACAATCAACTATATACCTTTGCATGGAAGTGATGTTCAACAAGTTCAAATGGGAGTAGATTCCTTATCGAGGATTGTTGAGTTTCATGGCCAAAACCTCTCAGCCCCGGTGCACTGTAAATCCCACTGTCAATTAACTCTGTCCCAATACTCCCCCTTTTCCCCTCTCGTCCAATGCATGAATGAATATATCCCTCTCCATAATCCTTCTCCCTCCCTTATGCCTCCTTCACTGCCCTCGCACATTCACTCCCCCACCAAACACCTTATCCCTTGTTTAATGCCTTATCCATTCATTTATTTCTTATTAATTGTCTTATCTTTTACTTAAATGTTCCCTTTTACGTATGGGTTACATTATCCCTTATGGGATACGTAACCCATTTAACATTATATTTCATTTTTTAACCTTTAATTTAATACTTAATCAATTAATGAATCACTTAATAATTAATCATTCATTAACCCTTAATTAAAGAGTTAATCATACTTAAGCTAATCATAGTAAAAATAATAATTAATTAATAACATATAATTAATTAAGGTTATATAATAATTAATTATAATTTAGCTAGTCTTTAGGATTATTTATGAAATTATTCATATTAATAAGTAAAGGGTCATTACAACCAATTTTTAGTAGAAGAGGGGAAACAAATCAGGGGTCCAATGGAGGAAATATAATTGAGGGCACAAGTTCAATAAGTAACAATCAACTATATACACTGCATGGAGGCAGTATTTCAACACGTTCAAAATGGCAGGAGTAGATTCCACTATCAGATTACCAGAGTTTCATGGCTAGGCATCAGAGGACCCTGAGAAGAATTTATTTATTTGTGAAAAGATATGGGAACAAAATCAGGTCACAAATGAGGATAAAAAATTCACAGATTTGGATATAACACTTAGAGACCACACACTAGACTGATACATAATCCTTGATGTAAAAAGTCCATAAGGAGCACCAAAGATTGTCGCAAAAGTGAAAAAATTGTTGGTAAATGAATTTCGGAATCCATGATCACAAGACAAGTACATGAAAAAACTTATTGAGATCAGGTAGAACCCAGGAGTCTGTCTGGGAGATTGATCAAAGGTTCAAACATCTAGAAGGTAATATGAAGTACTCTATTACTGAAATGAAACATAGGAAGTTATTTGTGAACTCACTATTACCACACTTGAAGTATCCTTTGAGACAACATAAGTTTCAAACTCAGGAAGAGGATTTGCAAGAAAAACTGAAGTTGGAGGAAAACCATTAGCAACAGATAGATCCAACAATAGAAGATTTGAAAGAGGATCTAAGGAATATAACATTTCAGTTGAACCAGAACAAGGGGAAAAATAAGAGATATTTTTTTTGGTGTACATTATGCAGGACAAAAGGACACCATAAGAATGAATGTCCAACATTTGCGCAATACTTGGCAATAGGGGTGCCAAACCCCTTGCCAATAGGAGGACCGTGGTGTGAAATTTGTAAGATACACAAGCATGATCCATATAATTTTCCTATGATGCAGAAGTATAAGACAATACCAAAAAGTTTTTACTATAATTTTTGCAAATCAATAGGTCATGATGATAAGGATTGTAGAACGTTGGAATTGATGAGAGAGAGAACTTCATACACCTACAAAGTGAAAGCAGAGATGATGATAGGCCAAGATGCACCGTAGTTCAATAATTTTCAGCCACAATTTAACCCTGCGCAACCACAGTACAACAATGCACAACCACAATATAATATCGTGCAGTATAACTAGATACCCCAATACAATGCACTGTGCAGAGATAGAGGTGGATTCAGAGGTGGATGACGAGAAAGAGGAAGATTTGGATGAGACAAAGGGCCAATAGTAGTCCACAATGTTTAGCAACCAGGACACTATGCACAAAACTATCCACTTCCACCTGCAACATGTATTTATTTTGGTGCAACATACCACACCACAAAATATTTCCCAACACTATTGGGAAAAATACAAGAAAAAAGGAACTAGAACAATCAGAGCGTCCAATGGATTTCTTCAAAATCCAGGGATGATGGGAAGAACATCAACATAGTTACTAGAGGAGGCGTCAAGAAGGGAGATGATGCATTAAAACATGATCCAACTCAACACTATTGGGTCAAAAAGAACACTGAGCCACATAAAAGAAAATTTTTAAGGAAGCCAAACAAGAGATAATAAAATATAAATTTGCATCTAAATCAATTGCGTAGAAAACTTAGGATCTACCAATGTACGATATGCCACCTTTAATGGATCACACCAGCATAGGACAACCTTCATAGAAAGTAAGTAACCTAAAGACTTTTTTTCAGCCATGTGTAAAGTTATTGAATGATCCATCATCCATTAAGGTCTTACACAACTTGCTAGAAAGATGCAACAAAGAAGTGGAAGGGAAGTTAGAAAAGAATACAATTAATAATCTCCATATGAGAAGATGAAAAACTAGGGAATTTAGGTTAAATTCCAACATTGAGGATTTCAATATGGGATATATCATACTTGATTTAGACTCTGAATTGAATGTTTTACCTAAGAATACATGGCAGTGTATAGGGGAACCCACATTAGGATATTCACCTATCCCGTTGAAATTGGAAAATAAACATAGAGTGTTACCAATTGGAAGACTTAAAGGTGTGACAATAAACTTGGATGGACTATGCACTATGGAAGATTTCAAAGTTATACAAATAGTATATGGCACAACACCCTACCAAACATTACTTGGATTGGACTAGGCATTTGATAACTAGGTTGTGATCAACCTAAGGACATGGAAAATGACTTTTGAATCAGGTGAGTATAGAGTGATTGCACCATTGGATCCCTTAGAAGGAGAAAGGTTTGTAGAGATGAAATGTTTGGAATTGGAAGAAATAAATTAGTTATATAGGACTATTGCGCAAGAAAAATATTATGTCAACCCAATTGTAGATGAGGTACTCATCTAGAGAAGCATTACATCGTGTGCCTCAAACTCAAATACATGTATGGAAAAATGGAAGTAAATACTACATGAAGTCTCCACAAGGAGGTGTGCAAGAATCGAGTGCGTAGTAAGGTGGGTGGGTACCGAGATATGGGAACCTCCCAATTTTCATGTTTTGAACGAATTAGAATAATTATTGACAAATTATGAGGAGAATTTTTGGAAAATCAGAGGTTGTTAGCCATGGATATTTCACTCAAGGAAACACCTACAAGATGGTGGGGCACGCACAAGGAAACAATTCAAGACTAGTATCAGTGTAAAAGGTTACTATGCATTAGATCTGGTGCAGAACAGAGGAGCAACACATTGCAGAAATATGATGGATGAGGAAGGCCAATTGAGAACCTAGAGAAATGTAGAACACAATGGAGGTTGACACCACTAAAAGAATGGCCTCACTAATTTATTCATACATTGGAAGGGATACCAGGGAACTAGTATATAGATCAAGAATTACACAAAGGAACTATAGAATGGACAATATTGCAACATAATTTTATGGTAACTTTCTCATTTGAGCATAAGAGCCCCAATATTGATTTATCCCTGAAGCTAATACACAAATTGAGGAACCTGAGGTGGAAATTATAACATAATATCAACAATGGAACAGACACATAGTTAAATACTTACTCTCATGTTACCATGTCACATAGGAAACACCAGATGAAGATGATCCATGCAACAACCAGATAACAAAGATTGAAGGAGAACAAGAGGTGGAAGGTCCATCTCTGGAGTCAAAGGCATTTTTTGCACCAATAAAGGTCAATAAAGTCAACATTAGGACAAAATAAAACCCTAAAATGGAAAGAATTTGAGACTATTGGTATGAGAAGACAATAGAAAGGATAACATAATTACTGCATGAATACAGTGACTTGTTTCTAGCAACCTTTACAAAGATGAAATGAATAGCAGGTGATATGGGTGAGATGAAGATACCCCTAAAACTAGATGTTAGACCTGTTAGACATAGACCTTATAGGTTGAATCCAGTGTATAAGAAAAAAGTGAAAGTAGAACTTGACCGAATACTATAAGTTGGTATCATAGAGATAGTGGAAGAATCTGAATGGATCGGTCCCATGGTAGTCCGGTAAAAGAAACAAGGGGGAATACAAATTTGTGTAGATCTAAGGAAATTGAATGATGCTTCCTTACATGATCCTTTCTGTTATCACTGAAATTTCGTCTGCACGTGGCGACAAGAACTCCACATCATCAAAACAGCAATGAAGTCATTCATGGCACTGAATTAAGTTCACAGCAT
>SNQJ01S0006172.1:12957-62370 GCA_010110895.2 Picea sitchensis | reverse complement strand
AACATACACGATAAAGTGTTGCATAATTTCCTCATGGATTCAGGAGCTTCCCACAACCTTATGCCCAAAATAGTCATGGAAGAATTGGGACTGGAAGTGACAAAGGATTATCACGATCTGCACTCTTTTGATTCAAGGAGGGTGCAATGTCTTGGAGTCATCAAAGACTTGGTGGTGTCTTTGTTTCAACTGCCAATGAAGAGTGTGGTCATGGACATTGTGGTAGCTGATGTCCCCCCCAAGTTTGGCATGTTGTTGTCAAGATCTTGGATTAAAATACTTGGGGGAACATTACAAATGGATCTCACATATGCCACCATTCCAGTCTTCGGAGGGGAACACAGGAGGTTGTACAGATAAGCTCAGCTAGATTACATTGTTAATGATGAAGAAAACCCCACCAATCATCCTATCTTTGTACTTGACACTGATTTGGGGTCTAGTTTATTACAGATCACTGAGACTCCTGAAGCCCCTTTATAGATCAGAAAGAATCCCATTTTTAACCATGAGATATCTCCTCCAACCACCTCTGTTTGGAAGATGTTCTTCGATGGAGCTTCTTCTAGTGTAGGCATTGGCACTGGAGTGGTTTTTGTGTCTCGTTAGGAAACCATATCCCTGTCATACAAGCTGGAATTTGAAACTACCAACAATGTGGCAAAATATGAAGCTCTGGTTCTGGGTTAAAGGGTTGCAAAAGAAATGGGAATTAAAGAGATAGCAGTAATCGAGGATACTGAGTTGATAATCCAGCAGGTCAGAAATTCTTATCGGGCTAAGCATCCTTAGCTCAGGAGTTACAGGAATGAGGTATGGGATCTAATTGATAATTTCTTCTCGGATTTCAAAATTTCTTTTATTCTAAGAGAAGAAAATACTTTGGCCGATTCCTTAGCTATCTCGGCTAGTTTGTTCAGGATCCCTCTGACACATAATATCAAATGTGAGATCGAGATAAGATACATGCCATCCATCCCGGACAATGTCAAGCATTGGAAGGTATTCGAAGACGATCTTGAAATCGAAAAATTTCTTCAGTCCGCCGATGAATTTTCTGCATTGCACATTGATCAGGACCCTGATCCCGAAGGTGAACCTCACCCTGAGGTATTTTTAAATAAAATTGTTAATCACCATATTGTTCAATTGCCCAACAATCACATTTCGAAGGGACTAGTCCCTTTAGAAAGATTGTTCGATGGGAATGATGAGGCACTAAGGGGTAGAGTTTCAAATGAAGATGATGATACAACTGAGTGCAACATTGGCACACAGGAGGAGCCTAAGTTTGTCATGTTGTCAAGCAGCCTAACCCAATAACAGAGGGCCAAATATACTGAGTTAGTAAAAGAATTTACTGATGTGTTTGCATGGACCTATGAAGACCTTAAGACATATGACACCTCTGTCATGGAACACAAGATCCCACTGATTGAAGAGGCTAAGCCATTTAGGTAGAAGCTAAGATAGATAAATCCCATGTTGTTGCCTATCATGGAGAGAGAATTGAAGAAGTTGTTAGATTCCCACATCATTGTCCCCTTGAGATATTCCGAATGGGTGGCCAATTTGGTCCCAGTGAGGAAGAAAAATGGAGAAATTAGGCTCTGTGTTGATTTCAGGAACCTGAACAGGAGCTCAAAGAAAGACAACTATCCCTTTCCCAACATGGAACACATATTGCAAAGGGTAACTAGTGCATCTAGGATATCCACGATTGGTGGTTTTTCTGGCTATAATCAGATATCAGTCATGCCTGAGGATAGAGAAAAAATGGCCTTCACCACTCCTTGGGGCACATTCATGTATGCCAAAATGCCTTTTGGATTAATGAATGCAAGAGAAACATTTTAGTGAGCCATGGACATAGCCTTCATCGGGGAGAAAGATCAATTTGTGGTGATCTATCTAGATGACATCACAGTCTTCTCCATGTTAGATAAAAAGAACCATTGTCACTTGAGGAAAGTTTTTTTGAAGTGCCAGAGGTTTGGCCTTTCCTTAAATCCAAAGAAATCTTTGTTTTCTATGAAGAAGGGGATGTTGTTAGGCCATATAGTACCAGCAGAAGGAGTGAGAATTGATCCCAGCAGGGTAGAGGCAATTCATACCTTGTCACTTCCCAGGTCTAGAAAGGAAGTTCAGACTTTTTTAGGGAATATTAACTTTATGAGGAGGTTCATCTCAAATTTTGCTGAGTTGGTAAAACACATCACATCCATGCTCAGAAAAGGAAACGAAGTAAAATGGACTACTGAACCCAGGGAATCTTTTGTCCAAATAAAAAAGGCATTGACTGAGGCACCTATGTTGATTAGTCCTGATTATTCCAAGGATTTCCTAATTTTTTCTTTTGCTTCTCTTGATACAGTAGTAGCGGTCTTATTGCAGAAAAATGAGGAAGGGTGAGAGCAACCTATTTCCTTCTTCAGTAAGGCATTGAGAGATGCAGAAATCAGGTATGAGATCATGGAGAAGCATGCCTATGCCTTGGTGAAATCTCTCAAAGCTTTCAGAGTCTATTTCTTGCACTCAAGAGTGACTGCATATGTTCCTTCAGCCTCTGTGAAGGACATTCTTATACAACTTGACATAGATGGGAGAAGAGGCAAATGGATTGCCAAGATCCTAGAGTTTGACCTGGAGATTAATCCCACCAAGTTGGTAAAAGGGCAGGGTTTAGCCAAGATGCTGGCTGAATCCAATTGCAAGGCCTTAGGGGTTAGCTTCATCAATGCTTGCTCAGGAAATCAGCAAGCTGAGTCACCAAACAAAATCTCTCAAGGTGACTTATCGCTAGCAGAATGCACTTGGTACAGAGACATTTTGTACTTTCTGCAAGAGTTGAAGCCTCCTGATGGAATGGGAAAAAGAAAGGAAAGAGATTTAAAGCTCAAGGCGGTCAGATATTGCCTTATTGACCATGTCTTGTACTGGAGAGACCCTCTAGGAGTGTTTCTAAGGTGCCTGAATCCACAGGAAGCCCAGAAAGTTATATTTTATTTCCTTAGTGGCCTTTGTGGAGGGAATCATTTCTGGAAGGCCACAACCCACAAGATTCTTAGGGATGGGTACTACTAGCCCACCTTATTCACTGATGTCTATAGAGAAGTCAGAGCTTGCATCAAATGCCAAATGTTCTCAGGAAAGAAACAACTCAAATCTCTGGCACTAAATCTTGTAGTAGCTTCAACACCCTTTCAATAGTGGGGGATAGACTTCATTGGAAAAATTCATCCTCCTTCAAGTGGCCATCACAGATGGATCCTGACTGCAACATACTATTTCACCAAGTGGATAGAAGCTTCCCCCACCAAGAGTGCTTCACACAAGGTAATTATCAATTTCCTGGAGGATATCATAGCCATATTTGGCTGTCCCAACAGAATTGTCATCGATAATGCTGCTTCTTTCAAGTCTAAGCCTCTGGTTAAGTTCTGTGAGCAGTTCGACATTTCCTTAATTCACTCCACTCCCTATTATCCTCAAGGAAATGGAATGGTAGAATCTTCCAATAAAAGTCTAATCAAACTCATTAAAAGGTTATTGGAAGACAATAAGAGGGCCTGAGATTCAAAGCTCAAATTCACTCTATGTGCAAATCAAGTGACAAGGAAGAAGTCTCTAGGCACCTCACATTTTCAACTTGTTTATAGGACAGAGGCTATTTTTCCCACTCAGCTCGCTTTACCGGTAGCGAAATTCTTTCAGGATCATGAAGGAGAGCTAGACCATATGGTTAGAAGGATTCATCAGATGGTGGAAGTTCAACAGATCAGGGAATAGTTAATGGAAAGAGCATACACTCATCAACAGAATATCAAGTAGGCCTTTGACAGGAAGGTCAGGAAGGAGGAATTCAAGCTGGGAGATCTGGTGCTTAAGTGGGATGCACCCAGGCAAGATAGGGGCAAACACAAAAATTTTGATGCCCTCTGGATAGGGCCCTTCAAAATCTCTGAAGTATTCTCAAATAACACATACAGGTTGCAGGATTTGGAGGGTGAAGAAGTTTTCAATGGCCCAGTAAATGGGCATTTCCTGAAGAAATGTTTTTTTTGAGTTGTAAACGGCTCCTCTGTTTTTGTAAATATTGTTTCTGTGTATCTTCAGCTGAATAAATGACTCCATAGCCCAACAACAAGGCACCGGAACTGAAAATGAGTTCTTAGAGCATCACAGGGATGACTCTATCCCCCATGGAGCCTAATGTTAGCGATATTTCTTATAAAGGGGGTATCTTCCTAAATGGATAGGCCCTTTGGGTGGAAAAGTGCAAAGAAGTGGGGTAAAAACCCACTTACCCTAAGTTTGGGGTGCAAACGCACGTTTCACTAAGCAACAAGAAAATATGGGTGGCCAAAAACGGTGTGCCCAGATCTACAGTTAGCTTTGGATTCCAAAGCCCCCCGACCATTCTACCTTTAAAGCGGAGGGGGGGGTTCAGAATTAAGTGCGCATCTCTCAACGGCTTGGATTTAGGAGCTTGGATCTATGATCAAGGTTGGATTCTGGACTCCCTTTGATTTTCTACCCTTAATAATGGAGGGGGGGTCTAGAATGGGCGACTGTGTGTGGGTCCCCCTATCATATCTGCATAATTGCCTCCACCTTTCATTTTTTTCCATCTATCTTCCACTCCATATATCACCTCCACTCAGAACCATCCTGGCCCACCTTATTCTCATTTCAACATCTTTCCTTCCAACACCTATCCTTCTTCTTTCCACATCACTCCGTCATAAGTGATGCATCCTCCCTTGACCGATCATGCCCCGTCACCTCCTCCTTCGTTGTTTCCCCTCATCCTTGCCTGATCACCACTCATCCACCACTTCCAACCATGTTCCCCAGTCTTCGTACCGGCCTCCATGCCTTATCATTAAGCCGTTTCAGCTGATCCAGGTGGCAACGCGAGAGGGTTTTCACATTGCAAGAGTGCAAAGTTGACCGATTCGTTCCCAATCCCAAGGAGGCATTTATTGAGGTAGTTGGTGGTGGTTAGACATTGTCTCCACCATAAATGGAAAGTCTAGAAAGGGACCTAAGATGAGTCAATTATTTTGTAGGCTGCAATTCAGGAGTGACCTCCAATGCCAACATCCCATAAATCTATATCGGGTGAAACTGTGTTGTACACTCTATGCAACGTTGCTTTCTGGTTTACCAGGAGGGTCCATAGTTTGAGGGTTTTGTTGGAAACCTTTGAGATTAGAGCCTGGGTCAACCCAAGTGTCCAACAGGGGTTGTTGAATCAAGTAAAAGAACTGTCATGGAAAAATACTGAGGCATAGTCAAATATTATTGGTATGGATATCGTGAGTTCCACTATTGAGGTTTCATATCCAAACTTAATCTCAAATTCAATGATCATAAACAAAGATCAATTTTAAGAACAAGTAGAAAATTTGAAAAAATCATTGGCCAAAAAGTTTGATAATATGGTTGAGTATACTTATGATGACATTGATAATTTGCTTGTTGAGTATACAAATAAAAATGAGGACATTGAGACTATATTGCAAAATTTATCAACTAACCATAGGAAAATTCAGAGTGAATTGTTAAGTATGAAAGTAAAGAAAGAAGTAATTGTTTCACCATTAAGGGACTATATTCAAGAATGGTTAAACGAGGATATAACTATAATTGTTGAATTTCAAAGGGAAGAGGTTACAACTGGCCACATAACCGCAACATGAAAATATATAAAAGGCACATCGACAAGAAAATGAAAGTAGAGTCTCCATCACAGTAAGTCCATACTTATTACAAACCTTCTTCCTTATCAGTTTTCATATAGTTATATTTATTCTGTCATTGGAAAGTATACGAATTCTGATAAATTCCTCCTTGTCTTCTTTCCAGATCCTATTGCTCATGCATGACTCCATGTTCTTCTCTTCATCATATTTCTTGTAAATATTTTTGTGATCGACAGGAGTTCCATGTTAGAATAATGTTGATCTGCTCGTTTAACCATAGACAATGCTACACCATTTTCACCCAACCATAGGCACAAATCCACCCCCGAGCACCTTAACCTTTGATATAAAGAATGATTCCAGGAATCCACACCAGAACCAATAGATAACCAAGAGAGTGCACTTTATCCAAGGGTAGCACATATATAAAGTACTAGAAATATTGAACAAGATAAAATTATACAACTGCAGTTGTTGCTCCTAATCCTCCAAAATTGCACATTGTTTCTAGTTTCCTGAGTGAGAGTGAGTGAACAAATGAGCCAAGACATCCTCTATTTATATTAATATGTCCAGTGAATTTTCTAGCTGGGGCGACCTAACTTTATGTTAATTATATTTTCTATTTATCTTTTTCCTATGAGTCCGACTTGTCTTCCTAGAGGACAATACCTTAATATTATATATTCTTTCGAGTGGACATGTCTTCTAGTTTTCACACATTTGTTTAGGGTTTCTCTTGCTTCCATCATATTATATTCTAGTCAAAGGTTACATATGGAGGTTAATACCTCCCACAACTACCATAATATCAACACTCCCTCTTAGCTAGGGAGGTATTAATGGTCTCAAAAAAATCCATCCATATTCACATGGCATGTGAAATACTCACATAGTATTATAGACCATTATATAGGTAGCATCATCATAGATCAAGTCACGAGTATCATCATCACTATCAACATCATCTGGTAGCAATCTAGCATCAAAACATATTGTCATACTTTTTCTTGGTATTCTTCTGTCATAGACAATATCAAAATATCCATGAGCCTCATTTAACTATATTGATGATCCATCTCCACCACCATGTATCTATCACCTCGGGTAATTTTGTCCCATGATAGGAATCATGACCTCATCGAAGCCACATCCACCTCATAGTTGATCCTCTCATATGATCACTTTTTGATTGCATTTAACTCAATGCTATCGGACATGTGTGTCTAGCACCTCGATTTGTTCTTGTCCCATGATAATAATTATGACCACATCAGAGCCACAAACACCTCATGGTGATACTCTCATAGGATCACTCTATGAATGCATTCAACATGATGCTATCACACACATGGAATTTCACCTCAAGCACCTTGAGTCTTCAGTTCGTCAAAGACTACATCAGGGCACATCTACTCTGGATGTAGATGTTCCCTACCTCCCATGGTCTGTATTCCAGTTCCTATGGAGATATAGTCATCTCGATGCTTGTCGAGGCTACTCATATACTCATGAAAGTTTCAAGGCCCGATGTAGTTCACACATAGGATATCTAGTAGCAAATCAAATCTTCAATCCATCGAAGATTTCATCCGGGCCTATTCCCACATGATCTGTCTAATCAATCTTGGAATACCATAATGATGTTGTAATCATCAAAACTCCCATAGGGAAACATTTTCATTCCTTCCAAGCTTGTCCCAAAGATATGCTTACTTCAAATGTCAACTATCTTCTCATGTGTGGATATGTGATGGAGCCTCACTTCTCCTTCCTGCACCATGTCTCTTGATGAAGTCCTACAAGATCCTTTGAAAATACACATTTATTAATATATTGTGCCATTGGATATAATATATTACTAGTTTCTACAAATATCTTCTTCCCTAGTTGTCTAAAAATCATGATCGATCCCAAGATGAAGTAGCACCCTAGGTGTTAGATCTGTCTTCTGCGCTTCCAATCCAAAAAATGTATATCCCGGTAGCCATACTTCATCAAAGGATATCAATCATATATATCTGTACAAAATAGGTACCTGGATGATGTGTTGTAAGCTAATATTACGATCACATCTCAACCATATATTGGCACATGATTCTCTCTGCAAAAAAAATGGATATTCTGTCACACAACTTACCTGGATGTGTCATCATAGGTGTGTCCATGGAATTCCTATCCATCATATTAAACCTTTTCAATATCCTCACTAAACATTTGATCTAGTTCCAACCACGCTTCCAATCCAGTCAATATCCTTCATCTCAAACTATGAAATCAACTCCCTATATCTGAGAGAATCCTCAGAACACACTTTAATCTGCTACATGCCCCTTTGAATTTTGCAAAGTGTCATGAAACTATGTTGGCTTCTTCTTGATAATAGAATCCCTATGAGTCTGCCTCCCTCTTAGATTTATCTCTTATGACCGGCCCAGAACAAGAAATAAGAACAACAAAATATCCATGGTATCCTCCATGGAAGATATCCTTCCTGGAGTCTAGGACAATAACCAAGAACATCTCCTAAAGGAGATCAACTTCATTTCATAAAAAATAAGAATTTACATAGGAACAATAATATCTCCTAGAGAGGAGATCAACACGTGTATATCTAGTATTAAGGGGTTAGTATAATGATCATAACTTCAATAGATCAAGATGCAACCTAAGATCATAATAATTCCATAACAACTAGAGAGATATCATTTCTTTTTTAATAATCAAACCTGGAGTCTTCACTGCTATGGAGGGTGTTCTTTTTCCTATGAATGTACTGAATTCAATGCTTGTACAAGGTCTCCCTTGCAAACACACTCATGCTTTGCTGGATGATATAACTTGAAAAAAATATACAAGTGCATACCTCTGAAATTTGTAGTATTGTTCAGCTTGTCTTCTAATCTGAAACTTGACACCATCTTGACAAAAAGAGGTTAGAAATAGAATAAAAAAGGTTCAATGATTATAACAAGCTAGAAACCCTAAAATTTCAACTTTGACCACAAAAATCAATTTTGACCAAAATTCAACCTTTGACTTTGAATTTGACCAATCAAACTTTGACTTTGACCAAAAAACTCAAACTTGACTTGTTTGCTAGTTGAGGGCACAAAAGCATGCGTTAAGCTAGGGTGCACTAGAATACCCAAAAATTAGGTCCAATGCTTAATTAAAAGTTCCCAAGAGTTTATTTTTAGGGTTTGTTGTAGTTGCAAAATCAGAAACCCAAGTTGCAGCTACAATTGGTGCTACAACAATCTTGACGAGGAACTCTCAATCTACCTTCCAGTGGTTACACTATTCTGAAGGTAGTGTGGGCCCCCCCGTAACCTGTTAGAATAATGTTCTTGTGCGTGTTTAACCATAGACAATGCTACACCATTTTCACCCAACCATAGGCACAAAGCCACCCCCGAGCACCTTAACCTTTGACAAAAATAATGATTCCATGAATTCACACCAGAACAACAGATAACCAAGAGAGTGCACTTTATCCAAGCATAGCACACAAGAGAAAGTACTAGAAATATTGAATAAGATAAAACCATACAATTGCAGCTATTGCTCCTCCTCCTCCAAACTTGCGTAATATTTTTGGTTTCCTAAGTGAAAGTGAGTGAAAAAATGAGCCAAGACATCCTCTATTTGTATCAATATGTCTAGTGATTTTTCTACCTAGGCTGACCGGAATTTATGGTAATTATATTTTTTGGTTATCTTTTTTCTGTGAGACCGACTTGTCTTCCAAGAGGATAATACCTTAATATTATATATTCTACTGAGCTGACATGTCTTATAGGGTTTTCACACATGTATTTAGGGTTTCTCTTGCTTCTAGAATATTATATTCTATTCAAAGGTTACAAATGGAGGTTAATACCTCCTACAACTACCATAATATCAACACCACAATCCCAGTTCATTAATGGATGAATGCCTTTGAATTTCAAGTATTGCAACAAACACTGTCATTTTTTAGAAATACCAAAGAACTAAGTTGAGATCGTTTTTTATTGTATTTTATGACTTTGAGTTTTGAGTGTTTATTAATGGGGTTGGTTGTCATTGATTTCAACCATTGAAGAAAGTTCGATAGCAAATTCCAGTAGCACAAAGGTTTGGGAAATGGACGCAACTTTGTTTAATGGATAATGGTATGATTTTTGATATATTTGCAGGTAAGACTATTCTAGATTGATAATACATGTAATGCCATTTCTGGTGGTATGTGGAACGTCACATAACTCCTCACGGTTAGAGAGTTATGGCCATGTGAAGTTGGAGAACCCTCATGAGTCATCTAGAAGCCCCAAAAGGTCAAAGTAGTCAAGATGGTTTCAAAGAAGAAATTATTTAAATAATAATGTAAAGTGATGAGTGTACTATAAGTCAAAGTGGATGAAAAAGAAGTTATTTAAATAATAAAGTTAATGGAGAACTTAATAATTATAGAAAGTGATTAAGTTAAGTGGACAAGTGGTTAGAAGTGGGTTAACCCTAAAATAAGGAAAGTGGGTTAAGATGGTTAAAAGGTAACCCCTTAAGGAAGCTACATGAAAGTATAAATAAAAGGAAAGACTCTCTCATTTAATCACACTTGAGCACATATAATATCTATTGTTGTGTAAGGCTTATTGCAAATACTCATTGATACATCTGAAGTTGCGAAAGTATGAGGTAACACGAAGGGTTGGTGACGAAAGTTTCGAAATTACAGCGAATACAAAAAAATCCTAAATTATAAGGTGTACGTGGGCTAATAGTGTATTAGGGTGCATACATACGCGAGACAAAAGTGTATTAGGGTGTGTACATGAGAGTAAATCCATAGAAACTTGATAAGATGAAGATGTTGAGGTTCTAGATTCTAAGATCAAGCTCCCAGGAAGGTCTACAATGATCAGATACATCAGATCTATCCATTGGTTCAAAAGGTATGTCTTATTTATATGAGTAGTTGTATTTTGATGTATGGATGAGAAATGGTTATGGAGATTTGAGGATTCTCCCTAGTGAGATTAGTGGTTGTATGGGATCTTCTGTATAATTCATATCTACAGAAATATAGTGCTGGTATAATCAATATTTATCATTGATACTTCTTGTTAGAGTTGAGGCACATCTTGTATCTCTTGTCATATGGATAAGGGTTTTTGTGGTACATGGTTGAGAGATTGTATTTCTGAAGTGGTTGATGTATTGAGAGGTTGAATATCATAAAGGGTTTGATGTCTAGATCATGTGAGGGTTATTATACTTGTTCATGATTACACACACTTATATGGCACATGACTAGAGAGAGATATGGAGTTTTTTGGGTAAAGGTTATGTATGAGGATGCATGCACATGGTATAGTTACAGTCTAGATACAGTGACATGTTGTAGATCTATGTGAAATAGGTTGTAGAGGGTCAGAAGTTTTCAGAAGAAAGAAAACCCTAGTTTTCAGAAAGTATACATAGGTTGCATAACAAACAGGACGCGCACATACGCAGGCTATTGCATGTATAGGGAACATACATATGCATGTTATAAAAATACAAGCCACGTATATGTTGTATGCTATTTTTCAGAGGGTATACACCTGTTTCATAACAGACAAGATAGGTACATACACATGTTGTTGTATATATAGGACGCGTACATACACATGTTGTAAAAATACAGGTCGTGTATCTATTATATTTGGTTGATGCATGTTCAGTTTAGGTACAGATTGATTGCAGGGAAGTTGTACAGGTTGGTTGCAAGTCAGTGGTACATTTTGGTACAACTTTATAGTGGTATATCTCATAGTGATTGTGTGACAATGGTTCCATCATTCTACTTCTACGTCAGGGTGGTTAGATGGGGCAAAGACAGGTGGTTTAATCCACCTTCTGGTTGTATCCAGAGAACATCAGGGGTTGTAGCCTCCTTCTGGTTGTAGCTATAGAATTGGGGAGTTGGATCTTCCCTCAGTTTGTATCCTGAGAAACTAGGGGGTTGGAGCCTCCTTCTAGTTGCAGCTGGAAAACAAATGAAGTTGGTGCTTCTAATTAATGTAATTCTTAAATACATATAAGAAAAAACATTATGTGTATTTCTCTCTCTTTGGGTTTCCACGTAAACAAACTGGTGTATTGTGTATGTGTATGATTTCTCATTTGTTCATTGTTTATTTACTCTAAAACTATGGGATGATAATGCTACATTGATATAACACTTGCATTTTGTGGTTAAAAAGGATTCAATTTCTCTATTACTGCTTCACCCCCCCTCTCAGTAATCCAACAATCGGTATCAGAGTAGGTTCCTTCAGGAAACAGTTTAACCAATGGAAGGAGATCATGGATTATTCTGAGAATGGAGTACCATTGTTCAATGGTCATAATGGTTTGAAGTATGAGATGTGGAGTGGAAGGACGAAAGTATTTTTACAGGCACATGAATATTATATTTGGCTATCAGTCATTACAGGATATGATAGTTCAAAAAGGGCAAAGACTGCAGCCAAGAAGGAATTGAAGAAGAATAAAAAAATAGAAATGGATTTCATTTGGGAAGGATTACCTAATCTGGTAAGAGAAAAGTTTGGTAAATGTTCATCAACCAAAGAACTGTGGGATAAGTTACATGACATATATTCTTCACCCATCTCAGATTCAGAAAATTCTAAAGACGATGTAGATACATATCAAGAAGAATTGTGTTCACTATGTTAAACAGATTCAGAAGATGAAGAGTACATAATCACCAGAGGTATGTTTTTTTTCTTTAATTGTGAAAAACACAGACATCTTGAAATAAAATTCCATGAAGGAAATGAGACGAAAAAATAATTGAAAAGGAAGACAATTATGAAGAAGAATTGATTAGTGCTTTAGATGAACTAAGAGAAGAAAAAAAGTCACTCGAGAAAGAATTATTGAAACAAAAGGAAACTGTTCACATTTTTTAAGAAACCCAATAGGTCATCGAGAACTTAAGAACTTGGCTAGAAGAAGCCAGAAAGATCAAAGAAAATCTTGAATATCAAAAGTAGTATTTGGAAGCCAACATAGCAGCACAGAAGGAAGAAACATAAATGAGAGAGAAAATATTGACAGATCATATTAAGGAAAGAACTAACGATCTAAACCATATTGAGGTAGATTTGGGTCAAGAAGAGAAAGGACTTGAAGAAGAACTAATCACATTAAAAATTCATCTTGAAGAAGCGAACAGAATAGAAGAAGTCATGAAGTATCAGATAATGAAGAAAGAAGAAGAGGCTGAGAAGCTTGAAGAAGAAGTTGTCACATTGAGAAGTAAAATCATCAAGATCAACAAGAATGTTTAAGAGACATAAGCATCCACATCATTTATAGAGAATGAAGAGAAGCACTCTAGGTTGCTAGAAAAGAAGAATGAAGAAAATAGAAAGAGTTATGTTGAAGTACTCAAAGGAAGGAATCATGGTCAATCAAAATCTAAGAAAACTATTGAATATACATATTCAAGAAGACCATCCATGTTCAAGCCACAAAGAAGCTTCGATCATGATCATGATCAGTCAAGGAAGAAATTCAGAAGGACTACTTCAGAAAGAAGATAATTCACTCCCAGGTATGAAAATTTCTTTTATGGTCATTGTTTTTATTGTAGTAACTTTGGACATAAGGTTGTAGATTGCAGGGATTATAAAAGAAATGTTCAAGCAAGAAATGTCTATGTGGCCCCACATAACATTGAATGTTACAAATGTCATGACTATGGACACATACCTAGTGATTATAGAAGCATGATCGATACTTCCATGAAAGAGAACATTGATATCAGAAATAAGAAAGTATGGATAAGAAAATAGGAAGAACAAGTGAACAAAGACCAGGTCCTAGAGATCGCAAGATTGGTAATAAAACAATATGAAGAAAATTATACAGAGACAAAGAAAGATGTTAGATACATAGAGGTTTGGAAAATAACTGGAAGAAAATAAGGAACGGGTTCAAGAGATTGTACTTTCAAGCATTGTAGTGAAAGATGAATCCAAAGATAGAAAGAAAGAATTTAGAACTAAGAGAGACGATGAATCTACCAATCAAGATGATGATGAATACACATCAAATCAATAATTGTTCTGATCCATCCGGCTTCGAGACTCCTAGGTAACATGAATATTATACAGGGGGAGTCTATTCGATAGCTATGAAATACCAAAGAACCATCCTTCGAGCATATTTCATAGTTTGAGTAGACAGATCTAGAGCAATTAGTTAGCAGAAATATAGTTTGATAGATTAATGAGTTGTAGTAGTGAATACTTCATAGTAATAAATGGGTCAACATTGTGGACAGTTGTGCAGTAGAGTCTTGGACATGATGGACAGAGATGTATTTGTAATAACACTTAAAAATTTTGGATAGATATATGACAGTGGACAAGAGCATGGATTCATAGATTGGTTTAGAGACAAAGGAACATTATGGATGTTAATTACACAGGAAATGGATCGAACAATGCTAATGGATTCCAAATTGACAGATATTTTTTAGACACATGCAGTGCATACAACAGTTCACATTCAAAACATATTAATGCTCATAAACAACAATGACAAAACTCCCTATGAGCTATGGAAAGGAAGACCAACAAACGTGAAGCACTTCAGAGTATTTGGAAGAAAATGCTACACCAAAAGAGAATATGGAAGATTGAGAAAGTTTGAATATCATGTTTACAAAGGATTACTTGTCGGTTACTCAAGTACAAGGAAAAAATACAAGTGTTACAATCTAAGATTGAAGAAAGTTGTGGAAAGCATCAATGTAACAATTGACAAAGTAGGTGGACGAGAATCAAAGGAAGAAGAAAATGAATCAATGGAACAACTTTACGAAGAAGAAGAAAAGGATGAAGAAGAAGTAGAAGGGGAATATGAAGAGGATCAAACAAAAGTAGAAGAGAAATTTCAGCAAGTGACTCCAAAGACACGTAGAAAATGAGTACAGAAGAATCATCCTTTAGATTAGATTATCGGAAACAAAGATACAGGAGTTGAGAATAAAATAAGAATCTACTTTCCAGAACAAATGCACCTAACACTCTCATCTACGATTGAACCAAACAGTTTTGAAGAGGCCGACAAGGATGAATGCTGGAATAAGGCCATGGATGAAGAATTAGATCAAATAGATAAGAATTACACTTGGGAATTGGTTCCAAGACCAAAGAATAATAATGTGATTGGCACAAAGTGGGTATTCAAAAACAAATTAAATGAAGATGGACATGTTACAAGGAACAAATATAGATTGGTATGTAAATGATACACATAGGTTGAAGGAATCGACTTTGAAGAGACATTTCCCTAGTTTCCAGAATGGAAGAAATCTGATTTCTTTTAGCTTATGCATGCTATAAGAATATTAAAGTATATCAGATGGATGTGAAATCATCTTTTCTGAATGGGGAAATTGAAGAAGAAGTCTACATTTAACAACTAGAAGGATTTCAGTTGTCAGAGAATGAAGATTATGTGTGTAAAATGAAGAAGGTCTTGTATGGTCTAAAACAGGATCCTAGAGTATGGTACTCTAGACTGGATAAATATCTACAATGGGCAGGGTTCAGAAAAGGAAGTGCAGACAACAACCTCTACATCAAGGTAACTCAAGATAACATTTTATTAATTGAAGTTTATGTTGATGATATTATTTTTGGAAGTACTGATGACAGGTTAAGCCAGAAGTTTGCAAAAGAAATGCATAATGAATTTGAAATGTCGTTACTTGGAGAACTATCCTTCTTTCTGGGTCTTCAGATACATCAAATAAACCAAGAAATATTTATTTCTCAAACCAAGTATATCATAGAAATGCTAAAAAGGTTCAGAATGGAATATTGCAAACCAGTTATCACTCCCATGCAAACTAGTTGCAAGTTGAACAAAGATGATGACTCGAAGTCTACAGATCAGAGGCAATGCAGGTCAATGATTGGAAACCTACTATATGTGACAACATCCAGACTAGATGTAATGAAAGAAGTTGGATAGGTGGCACGATTTCAAGCAGGACCAAAGGAATCACATGTAGTAGTAGTGAAGAGGATTTTCAGATATCTCAAAGGAACAAAAGAGTTTGGATTATGGTATCCAAAAGGAAAGGATATATCACTTATTGCCTACACATATGCAGATTGGAAAGGTTTCATTGATGACGGACGAAGCACTAGTGGAGCAACATTATACTTGGGTGAGTGTTTAGTATCATGATTAAGAAATAAACAATCATCGATATCCTTATCTAGAGCCGAAGCAGAGTATATTGTAGAAAAAACATGTTGTACACATGTTTTATGGATGAAAAAAACTATGACATACATACAGGTTGAGTATGATGAGCCCATTCCAATATATTGTGATAATACAATAACCATTTGTATCTCAAAGAACCCAGTGATGCACTCCAAGACGAAACACATTCCAATTAAGTATCACTTTCTACGCGAATCAGTTGCAAAGAAGAACATCAAAGTTGAATATGTGGGCACAAAAGAACAAGTGGTATACATATTTACAAACCACTTCCAAGAGAATCCTTTGAGTATCTTCACCAGATACATGGAGTAATTTCTACTCCAAAATGAATGATTTTGAATCCTTATCTTATATGTCTTAGATGTACACAAGGAATCACCATAAAGAGGAAAATTCAGGTTGGAAGAATAGTTTCAGGAAGAGTTCAGTCAAGGAGAGTATCCCCAAGGAAAATTTAGTTAGGGGGAGAAACCCCATATGGAAATATACCTTTTCCATTGATGCCAAAGGGGGAGAGATTTATCAGATGCAGAGCACAGAGGCATGGTTCCAGGGGGAGCGATGGTCATAGGGGGAGAATGAGTGACATGAATTCAGTATTGTATCAGAGTTTTTCCATCAATTCCAAAGGAGGATACTATTGATTAATTGGGTTGTTTATCATTGATGTCAACCCTTGAAGAAAGTCCGGTAGAGAATTCTAGTAGCACAAAGGTAAGAGTTTAATGGACCCAAGTTTGTTTGATGGATAATGGTATGCGTTTTGATATATTTGTAGGTAAGACTATTCTAGATGAATAGTACATGTCATGCCATTTCTGGTGGTATGTAGAACGTCACATAACTCCTCACGGTTAGAGAGTTATGGCCATGTGAAGTTGGAGAACCCTCATGAGTCATTTAGAAGCCCCAAAAGGTCAAAGTAGTCAAAATGGTTGCGAAGAAGAAATTATTTAAATACTAAAGTAAATTGATGAGTGTACTATAATTCAAAGTGGATGCAAAAGAAATTGTTTAAATAATAAAGTTAATGGATAACTTACTAATTATGGAAAGTGGTTAATTTAAATGGACAAGTGGTTAGAAGTGGGTTAACCCTAAAATAAGGAAAGTGGGTTAAGATGGTTAAAAGGTAATCCCTTGAGGAAGCTACATGAAAGTATTATTAAGAGGCAAGGCTCTCTCATTTAATCACACTTGAGCACACATAATATCTATTGTTGTGTAAGGCTTATTGCAAGTACTCATTGATACATCTAAAGTTGTGAAATTCTAAGGTAGCATGAAGGGTTGATAATGAAAGTTTTGGAATAAAAACGAATACAAAAAAACCCCTAAATTATGAGGTGTACACTGGCTAATAGTGTATTAGGGTGCATACATACATGGGCTAATAGTGTATTAGGGTGTGTACATGAGAGTAAAGCCATAGAAATTTGAGAAGATGAAGATGTTGAGGTTCTAGATTCTGAGATCAATCTCCCAGGAAGGTATATAGTGATCAGATACATTAGATCTATCCATTGGTTCAAAAGGTATGTCTTATTTCTATGAGTAGTTGGATTTTTATGTATGCATGAGAAATGGTTATGGAGATTTGAGGATTCTCCCTAGAGAGATTAATGGTTGTATGGGATCTTCTGTATATGTCAGATCTACAAAAATATAGTTCTGGTATAATAAATATTTATCATTGATACTTCTTATTAGATTTGAGGCACATATTATATCTCTTGGCATATGGATAAGGGTTTTTGTGGTACATGGTTGAGAGCTTGTATTTGTGAAGTGGTTGATGTATTGAGAGGATAAATATCATAAATGGCTTGATGTCTATATCATGTGAGGGTTATTATACCTGTTAATGATTACACACACTTATATGGCACATGACTAGATAGAGATATAGAGTTTTTTGGGTAAAGGTTATGTATAAGGATGCATGCATAGGGTACAATTACAGTCTGGATATAGTGACATGTTACAGATTTATGTGAAAGAAGTTGCAGAGGGTCATAATTTTTCAGAAGAAAGAAAACCCTAGTTTTCAGAAGGTATATGTAGGTTGCATAATAAATAAGACACATACATATGCAGGTTGTTGTATGTATAGGGTGTGTACATACGTATGTTGCAAAACTACAGGTCGTGTATCTCTTGTATACTAGTTTTCAGAGGGTATACGTAGGCTGTATAACAGACATGACACATACATACACATGTTGTTGTATATATAGGGTGGATACATACGCATGTTACAGAACTACAGGTCACGTATCTGTTGTATTTGGTTGATACATGTTTAGTTTAGGTATAGATTGATTGCAGGGAAGTTGTACAGGTTGGATGCAGGTCAGTGGCACAGGTTGGTACAGTTTTACAGTGGTATATCTCACAGTGATTGTGTGACAGTGGTTCCATAATTCTACTTATACGTCAAGACGGTTGGACGGGGTAAGGACAAGTGTTTATAGCCACCTTTATGTTGTAGCCGAATAAAATAGGGGGTTTTATCCTCCTTTTGGTTGTATCTAGAGAATTGGGGAGTTGGAGGTTCCCTCAGGTTATAGCCTGAGAAACTAGGGGGTTGGAGCCTCCTTCCAGTTGCAGCTGGAAACAAAGGAAGTTGGCGCTTCCAATGAATGTAATTATTAAAGACATATACGAAAAATCATTATGTCGTTTTCTCCCGCTTTGGGTTTCCACGTAAAAACACTGGTGTACTGTGTATGTGTATGTTGCTCATTTTTTCATTGTTTATTTACTCTACAAATATTGGATGATAATGCTACATTGATATAACACTTGCAGTTTGTGGTTAAAAGGGATTCAATTTCTCTATTACTAATTCACCCACCCTCTCAATAATCCATCATTGAATATAGAATATCTGAAGTCGAACTATCAAAATCTTCTTTTGAGCTTAATAAGTAGTACTCTTTCAAAGTTCTCTTGAGCCATTTTACCATTCTTTTATTTTGAATGTGATCATAATCTTTATTAAATTGTGATGGATTCGAGGATTTTATTATTTTCTATATTGTGTGGTGTTTGAGGTTCATGGTCCACTTCTCACGAATTATCCGTATATAAAGGTTTATTTTTTAGTATTTTTACTTTTATTGGGCTATAAAGAGTTGGATTCAGTCATTTGACAGAGTCCTGTATTATTTTGGATCTAACAGATTTGAAGAAAATCATAATCCAAAGAGGAGTACCAACTATTTAAAAAAACAGGGGGATTCATATCCACATGAGGTTGTCATTTTGGTCTTGACATCTTCAAATGTCAACATTTTTAGCGACCATACTAGGATAGAGAATTTGAAAGATTGGTTTTAGACAAAAAAATTCATGACTTTGCCTGAACCCAATCAACCCCAACTAGAAATTGGATTGGGAAACCATAGAAGTATTCTACATCAATTATATAATCTTACAATAAAAATAGCCCAAAGTAGAGAAGAGATAGAGAGATCTTGGCACACTCTTGTTCAAGAAGAAGAATGACAAATCCTCAGAAGACAAAGAAGATACAAAATAAAAATTTGAAGAGCTCAAGAACAAAACAGAAATTGAATATGGATGAATATAAGGGACCATTGACTAGAAGTAGGAGTAAGTAGTT
The DNA here is from genome assembly GCA_010110895.2 of Picea sitchensis. Lineage (NCBI taxonomy): Eukaryota > Viridiplantae > Streptophyta > Pinopsida > Pinales > Pinaceae > Picea > Picea sitchensis. Next base: position 42,747 of record SNQJ01S0006172.1, on the reverse strand, counting down.
GTGATTTGAGTAATGTCTATTTGAAGAAAGAAGAGATATCCAAGAATATGTGATAGGGAAGAAAGACGAGAGGAAAGACATGAAGAAAGAAACAAAGAAAGATGTGAACCAAGGTATAGAATCCTGAGGAGAAGGGTAAGAGATTATCCTATAAACCTCTAGGGAGAAAAACATGAGATTCCTATTCTTCCAAAGGGGACATTGAAAAAATTCTCATTGGATGGAGCGATTGATCCAAAAAGACATGTAGATATATTCTTGGATGTTTGTGATTTTGATCTTATGAAGATGATGATGTAATGGTCGTAAGATTATTTCTCCAAATATTGGTTGATCAATCTTATGAATGGTACACATTACCTCCTACAAGATCATTTGGGTCATTTGAATATCTTAAAACAATGTTTTTTAATATGTTTGGTCCTCCAGATTCCTATCACACTCTTCTAACAGACTTTACTCAAAATTTTCTGAGAAAAAATGAAAGAATTTGAGATTTTAATTTGTGATTTAATAAGACATTGAACAAAATACCAGAAGAAAAAAGGAAAAATTCTCCACTAACACTTAGTTGTTATAATAATTCCATGCATGCCAATGTAAATTTCACTATTAGATCCTCTTAAATTGAAAATTTAGATGAAGAAATGGGAAAAACCACAGAGACGGAAGAAATTATTGATCTAGATTATTTTCAGCACAAAATGAGAACGGAGATATAATAAAGAAATATACAGAGATATTGAAAAAGATAAAATAATATAACAAATATATATAAGATATATAACAAGAGGCACAAATATACAGTAATACACAATTTCTATTAATGAGTGAAATGTACAAAAATGTAGAAATATAGAGTGAAAGGCTCGCTAGAATGGTGGCAGCTTATATCTTAGAAGAGATGTGAAGGCTACTCACATATGCAAGAAGATGATTTTACAATGAGTCTCCAAAGGCATTTTTATCATAAATAAAATCCAAAACCCTAACCCTGGAAGATGAAAATCCAACAATTTTGTGGACCTCGTTTTGGTTAGTTTGGTGTATCAACTTCTCGAGGGCATAACTTTGGCATCCAATCTCTTTTTGGGGTGAATGAAGGCCCATTAGAAAGGTATCGACAAGGAGATTATTTTTGGGGGTTCAATCATATCCTTTGGATATCATTTAGGTGCTCGATCATGAAAAACATCATTTGGGCCCTAAAAATGGCCCCAAAAGTTTAGGAACCGAAAAACTACTAAAAATAGTAAATTTCTATAATATTTTTTTGAGTCAATTGGAATAGGTCTTACAATGAGTCTCCAAAGGCATTTTTATCATAAAATAAAATCCAAAAACCCTAACTCCCTAAAGATGAAAATCCAACAATTTTGTGGACCTCGCTTTGGGTATTTTGGTGTATCAACTGAGAAATCTCAAGCATCCAATCTCTTTTTGGGGTGAATGAAGGCCCATTAGAAAGGTATCGACAAGGAGATTATTTTTGGGGTTCAATCATATCCTTTGATATCATTGAGGTGCTCGACAGAACATCATTTTGGGCCCCCAAAATGGCCCCAAAAGTTTAGGGACCTAAAAACTACTAAAAATAGTAAATTTCTCAAATTTCCAGAAAATTGTTTTGAGTCAATTGGAATAGGTCTATGTGGCCACCAATATCCACTTGATCAATCCTTCCTTAGGGAAGAAATGGTCTCCCCACAGGTTGACTGGGGAGAAGGAAGGCTTGCTGAATCTCAACCTGGTGAGTTGTTTGCCCTGTCGAGAAGTTGTGATGATTGATTTGTGGGAGTTTGTTGAGAACCCGATGATTTAACTGGACTTTTTTTCACTTTTCTTCACTCTTTTTGACCTGCTTATGTTAGATAAAAAGTTCTTGGACCAAGGATGCAATGGTTGTGGTGTCCTTTTGTTCACCTTTTGAACAGATTGTGAAGAAAATAAATTTTGTAGTATGAGATACTATCTTGCGACATTTTTTAGGTGGGACAGTAGTTGGAACTATCTTTGGTATCCTGTAGATATCACCCCTAGAGTAACAATGAAACTATGAAGAAGAGACTCATAAATAACATGGCTCTTCCACATATATGGTTGGAACAAAAGAACATCACAAACATCCAACAAGACAACATCACATAATACCACATCCTTGAAGGGATGGATGTCATATGATAATCAACACTACTAGCTGACATGAAGATATCATCCCTGGTGAAGCCACCTGATGTTGTATGGTTGCGGGTGTGGTGTTGTTGGCAATCCCAACTGTTTGACGACCTCTACTGAGATGAGGTTCTTTTGGATTCCACTATTAACAACGAAATGCAATGAGGTCCCCTTCACCCACATCTGTGAATGGAAGAGGTGCTCCCCCTCTTCGGGATCTGTTGGTTCTTTTGGTTGAATTGTTGTAGTCGCAACATTAGTTGTGGGGTCTGTGTCAATGATCTATCTTCTCCCATAGTTTTTTGAATCAGATTTTGAATCCGGGTTCAGATCGTTTTCTTTGATCTCGACCACCAATGACTGTTTTGAGCAACATTCATCGGTGTTGTTCCAGGGGATTTTATGAAAATAACACCACTTTCTAGTGCCCTTCTTCATATTTTTGTGACCTTTATTTTCCAATGGCTTCGAATGGTTTTCAGGAATTTGTTTGTTAGGGTCATCTTTACCATACTTTAGTTATTATGGAATTGTAGAACCAAACTCCCTTTTTTTCTGGTGCCTAAATTTCTTCTCAATTTTGACAACATATCGATAGGCAACTCCCAGCGATGAGATGTCCAAAAACTCCATTTCAGTTTGGATGTAACTGTGTAGAGCCCCATGGTATTTCAGAACCATATGCCACTCAGAGTCTTTGATACCTAGCTTGGTGCGTAATGTATGAAAATTATTTGTGAACTTCGACACTATTTGGCCCCTCTCTTTCCGCAGTGTGGTCCATCTCATGTATGGGTCATCGTAGTTACCAACATGGTAATATTGTTCCTTGACCACATCCACAAAAAAATACCAAGTGGGTTCAGCCCCATATATTCCAGACTCTTCAGTGGAACGTTTCTCCTAGTCAATTTCCAACCAACGTTTGACATGGGGGAGAGCCTTAAGGAGTGCGAAGGTGATATTTTGCCTGTCGAAAAAATTGTGAACAGAGAAATAGCCTTCTATCATATTTAACCATTTTTCTAGGGCATCCTCATCTATTTGACCTTCAAATATAGGAATATCAAAATTGACTTGTACCTTGAAAGGAGAGGTGATTCCAAAGTGGTCGCTTGATGAAAATGTGCCTGCTGTTATCGATAGATGTTGAAGGATGTGGGAAAAACTCTCCATCATTTCGTCCCTCTGTTGCATGAGAGCTTGCTCAAGCAATAGATTGATAGAATCTTTTGCTCCGTCATTTTTATTTTCTTCCTCCATGGAGGGTTTCTTAGGCGTGCGAGAGAGATTTTCCTCAAGAGATACAAGCTCAAGACCCAAATTTCTATACTCAGACCTCGTCAGGGACATGCACTGAAAAATGATTAAGAGCAACCTACTTTGATAAAACTGATCTAGATTATTTTCAGCACGAAATGAGAGAGGAGATATAACACAGAGATATTGCAAAAGAGCCAATAATATAACAAATATATATTGGATACATAACAAGAGGCACAGATATAAATTAATACACCATTTCTATTAATTAGTGAAATGTACAAAACTGTAGAAATATAGAGTGAAAGACTCGCTAGAATAGTGGCAGTTTATCTCTGAGACAAGATGTGAAGGCTACTGACATTCGCAAGAAGATGATTTTACAATGAGGCTCCAAAGGCCTTTTTATCATAAATAAAATCCAAAAACCTAACCCTAGAAGATGAAAAGCCAACAATTTTGTGGACTCCATTTTGGTTAGTTTGGTGTATTAACTTCTCGGGGGCGTAACTTTGGCATAGATTTTCGTTTGGGGCACATGATAGCTCATTGGAAAGGTATCAACGAGGAGATTCATTTTGGGGGCTCAATAAGAGCCTTTAGTTATCATTGACGTGATCGATCATGAAAAAATGTTTTTTAGTCCCTCAAAATGGCCCTGGAAGTTTAGGAACCGAAAAATCGCTAAAAATAGTAAGTTGCCAACAAACCGTTTTGAGCCAGTTGGAATAGGTGGGTGGCCACCAATATCCACCTAGATCAATTATGTTTTAAACAAGAGCTGACCCTGATATTATTATTGGAAAAGCGTGAAGGCAAATAGAAAATTTGGCCATTTCTTATCAGGGGGCATCAAGTTCAAAGAAGAATGAGGATAAAAAAACACGCCATCTTAGAAGTCAAGGAGCTGAAGGAGGTTTCTTCAAAGGGACCATACCTAATGTAAAAGTTGACCCTATTGTAGAAAAAAAGACAAAGCAGAAGATATATATTTCCCAAATGAGAAAAACTATTAGGAAGATGCATAATGAAATAATTAGATGAAGAAGAAATGAAAACTTCATGCCTGATTCAAGGATGCCAGTTCCAAAACCAAGGAGAAATCTTGGTCAAGAGAAGAGTAAAAGAATCGACAATACTAATGATTAGTAGAGACAGAGAATTCGAAGGGCACCTAATCCCAATGCAATAATACTCAAAGAAGCTTATTATGAACAAAATATGAACAAAATATTGAACAAGAGGCCGACTATATTCAAGAAGAAATGATTGAATCTGTAGATACAGATGGATGTGAGACATCCATGTCCATATTTGAAGAAAATGAAGAAAATGGCATCTCGTAAGACAATGTTGTCCAAACACGGGGACAATCAAATAAATCCAAAGAAAAGGAAAAATAAAAATAAAAAGAGAAGAGTAAATCAAGTGAATATCAAATAATTGTAAATACTCCTTAGATGATGTATAATGTGGTCGATGGTCTTAGTAAATTAAGAATCACTTTACCCTTCATTGAAGTACTAAAAATCTCATAGTAGAGGGAAAAAATTCTCAAACTTTTAGATGATCCAGGTGAGAGAATGGAAGTTGTTATTTCAAATCCAAGGCAAAATCATACCATATCAACGGTCAAGTTGAGAGGCAAAATTTCACCCTTTTATATTTCAATTGAAAACCATGATGTTGTGATTCACAATTGTTTGATAGATTCTGGAGTGGTGAATAATATCATGCCCCTAACAGTAATGGAAGCACTTGGTATGGGTTGTACCAAATATTATGAAACATGAGAAATTATTTATGCAATTGATTACAGAAAATTACCATCCTATGGAGAAATCAAGGACTTTTATGGACTTGGATTACTGTTCCCCCCCATATTATCATTGTTTTCACTATCAGAGTGGTTGATCTTCCCCCAACATATGGAGTAATCCTTGGAAGAGATTGGAGTAATGATGTTAGTTGCATGATGTTGTTGAAAAAATATGGGACAATGTTGAAATTTCCTTGTGAGCCCAGAAAACCATTTTCATTCAAAAAGAAAGATAATGAAATGATGTAGGATTATATAGATGCAGGTATTGGAAATTATGCTATACTTGATTTGGAGCAGTCAGAAAGTTGGAAACAAAACAATAATTCATTCATTGGATAATGGGGAATTTCATTTGATGGTGCATGCTCAAGCTCGAGGAGTGGGGTTGGAATTGTACTTAAAATTCCCGATAAATTCATATATCCACATGCTATCAAATTGGGATTTACATGTACCAAAAATGAAGCAGATTATGAATCACTAATTCAAGGGATGATTCTAGCCATGTAAATTAGCATTGAACACTTGATTATAACTGGTGACTTTGAATTAGTTATCAATCAAGTAATTCAAAGATATAAGATCAAGAAAGAAAAAAACAAGATGTATGTTACATGAGTAAATGAATTGATGCATTATTTTTTTTCATTCAATATATCTTTTGTCCCTAGAGAGAAAAATCAAAAGGTGGATTCATTGGTGATTGTTACTTCATTATATAACCCAGAGGACATTCAAATCAAAAGTTCATTTCAAGTTAAAGAATTTTCATACCTTCAGTTCCTGATAATCAAGAATACCTTTAGGGATTTGAAAATGATGAAGAGTTAAATGATTTCTTGGCCAATGAAAATGATTATGAGGAGAATGACAATAGTGTTTCCCCTATTCCAAAGGACTGTATAAAATCAGAGTCTCTTTTTACAAGAGATGATCAAGTAAAAAATCTTAATGAAGAGATATTAGCTTGAAAGGTACAAGAAACAAAGAAAATAAATATTGGAACTGAATATTTCCCAAAATATGTGAATCCTGTGATTGATTTTACAATAGAGGGGATTGACCAGTATACCTCCTTATTCAAATAATATTATGATGTATTTGCTTGGAGTTATGATGATCTCAAGGCATATGGAAAATCTATATTCCAACATATCATACCATTGAGAGAAGGGGGAAAGGATTTTAAGAAGAAAATTAGATTGATGAATCCCAAATTGAAGCCATTTGTAAAAGTGGAGTTGGAGAAAATAAAAAAAATTGGAATTATATATCCCATTATACATTCAAATTGGTTCGCAAATCCAGTATTGGTGAGGAAAAAGATTGGATAAATCCGAATGTGTGTTGTGTTAGCACTAGAAGTCACACCTATACTATTGTAGATGTAAGCCTAATACCGATCAGAATTGTGAATAATAATTGTTTTCAATGTCTGGCAAATGGGTGTGATACTCAGTTTATGATGTCAACACAAAAACCTCCGTGAAATACACACCAGCAAGCAAGGGTTTGAATAGCTTCAAATAATTGTTTAGAGATATTAATGGAAGATAGAAGACTTAGAAAGAAAGATGAAATACGTGTATCATGTCACATCAAGTACTTTTGAAACACATATGGAAGAAATCTCATTGAATAAGAACTTCTTAATCAAAAAGAGAAAAAACTTTGGTCAACTTGCATGAATTATCAATAATAAATCATTTACTGTAATAAGAAGCAAGCATAATGATGAATCCTTCACAAGAAACTAACATCAAAGTGAGATAAAACATATGTGACAATAGGAAAGTAACTGATATTTCACTATTAAAGATTATTGAGTCTGTTACATACATCAGGAAACTTTGTTACTGTTTGAAACTAAAAATAAGAGCCTCATTGTCTAACCATTCAAATATCCTCATGGAGTTACAATGCATCTTAAATAACAAAATATCCAAAAAGATATTTACAATTCGCCACCTAACTTCCTCATAGGATTCTATGCCTAAGAAAAGCATGGCACTAGGTGTACAACAGAAATGTAAACAAAATGCTATTTTCCAGGAAAATGTTGGCATCATTTAGAACAACTATTAATAACTTGATGCATGTGGTTTTACTGCAGGAAGCTCCTTGAGGTTGGTGGCCTTTGAAGTGTAACTAGTATTCTAATGCTTATTCAAGCTCAACCTGACACTTGGAAATCCTTTTTAGCTTCAAAATCTTCATAACTCCTAGTTCACAACACTTGCGCTGCAGATTGTCCTAAAACAACCAGTTCACAACACTAGTGAGTCCACTGAGAGTTATGAAGATTTTGAAGCTAAAAAGGATTTCCAAGTGTGAAGTTGAGCTCAGATAATCATTTAGAGGACTAGTTTCACTTAAAAGGCCACCTCCCTCAAGGAGCTTCCTGCATTAAAACCACATGCATCAAGTTATTAATAGTTGTTCTAAATTATGCCAACATTTTCCTGGAAAATATCATTATGTTTACATTTATGTTGTACACCTAGTGACACACCTTTCTTAAGCATAGAATCCTATGAGGAATTTAGGTGGTGAATTGTAAATATGTTTTTGGATATTTTGTTATTTAATATTCATTGTAATTCGATGAGGAGGTTCAAATGGTTAGACAACGAGGCTCTTTTTTTTAGTTTCAAAATGCAACAGAGTTTCCTGATGTATGTACCAGAATCAAGAATATTTAATAGTGAAATATTAGTTACTTTCCTACTGTCACATATGTTCTATCTCACTTTGATGTTAGTTTCTGGTGAAGGATTCATCATTGTGCTTACTTCTTATTACAGTAAATGATTTATTGTTGGTAATTCATGCAAGTTGATCAAAGTGTTTTCTCTTTTTGATTAAGAAGTTCTTATTCAATGAGATTTCTTCCATATGTGTTTCAAAAGTACTTTATGTGACATGATACACATATTTAAAATTTCTTGATAAGTATTCTATCTTCCATTAATATCTCTAAACATTGATTTGAAGCTATTCAAATCCTTTCTTGTTGGTGTGTATTTCATGGAGGTTTTTGTGTTGACATCATAAAATGAGTATCACACCCATTTTCCACACATTGAAAACAATTATTATTCACAATTTTGATGGGTATTAGGCTTACATCTAGTACAATCTAGGTTTGACTTCTAGTGCTAACATTTTTGGCTCCACTGTTGGGGACAGAGATGAAGAAAATCATCCCTGGGAGAACGACATAGAATAGATCCAGTATTTAATGGTGAAAAGGGGACGTTTACATAGTTTGGACTACGATAATTCACCTGGAGACTCCAATTCATGAAGGAAGAATATGTTGGAAGCACTTATAGTTCATATTTTCATATGCAATGGAAGTTATTCTGGCTCAAAGGTATGAATTTTGTGACTTCTCTTATATACCTAGCTTTCCAAATCTTGTACTTGATAGAGAATTATGGGAAACTTTCCTTTTGAGGTTTGGTGGAAACGAGCATGATCATCCCAGTGAGCACTTGTTGGATTTTCACAAGTGTATGCATAGGCTAAATATTGATCATGAGGATGTTATTATTAAAATGTTCATTTTTTCTTTGGAAGGACATGCTCGAGAGTGGTGTAGAAACCTCCCTATTGATAGCACTCATTCTTTGAAATATTTTCATACCACTTTCAATTGTTATTGCAAAAAAAATTATCTTGTTAATCTATTGTATGAATAATGTTGTATTGAGTTTGATGTTTTATATAAAAAAACATTCAAACTTAAAGATCAGGATTTTTGTAATCAAGGAATTGTTGGGGAAGAAATTGGTCTTCAATATCTTCAACAAGTTTCCTATGCTTTTCAAAATGATGTTCTTTCTCAAGAAATTGAAGTTGAAATAGATGAGTAGATCCCTGGTCTGTTTCTTGTTGATGATATTCTTGTTTCTGATCAACATGAGGGTGTGTTTAATCCAGTGCAAGTTCCTTTTGAAATCAATAAAATAAACCTACGACAATCTTTAGATTTCCAAGAAAATGGAATTGGCAGCATTTTTTAAACCAGATCATTGTATGGCTTCATTGGAAGCATGAATTCACTTGAGCAAAGAACAATTTTAGAGTAGGAGTAGGATGAATAAGCTCAACACTCGATCATTTGGTTAGTTGTTGTTTTCAGTTTGCGGTGATTTTTTTTCAGTTTTCAATAAATGATCAGAGGTGCTCTCAAGGCATGAACAAGTCTCAAGGCATAAACATGGGTACAAATTACAGATATGGAATGGATAAGACACTGTAATTTCATTTTCTTGGAGCCTCACAGGGAGGTCTCCATCCCCTATGGAACCATATGTTAGAACATAGGATGTATAGGGGTGTACAAAGGTTCCTTATGCCATATTTAACCGTTTGAGGGTGAAATCATGTGTCAAGTCAACCTACTACAAAATCACCTGAAATTTCACATTGAATCAAGAAAGTACCGCATGCACTAATCACATATCATTATTATTTGGAAACATGTCAAGGGATATCTCATTATTTTCAGTGCCTTTAATGCATCATGTTCTTCAGGTTGGTTTCAAGGAACAAGTATAACAATTTGAATGAAGTGTGCTACAATTGTTTTGAAATATGGTGTTGTGAACTGGTTGTAGTAGATGAAAGAGGATTGAATTCTTCCAAATAAGTCCTAATCTAGTTCATGAGACACCAGATGAAGTTTCATATACACTAGGTACCTATTTTTGTGATTGTGTGTTGTCTGAGGGTTGATTGAATTGGATACAATTATTACATGTTTCTGCGCTACAAACTGTTACATATTTTTCGTGCTGCAAAGTCTTTAGTCTTTATAAAGGTGCTACTATTAAAGCCCATAGTATTGGAAGCCTAGAATTTGGAAATTTTCAATTTTTTTTTTTTTTTTTTTTTTTTTTTTTTTTTTTTTTTTTTTTGGAAGATTGGTTGTTTTCATTGATGTAGCCTAGTCATGGGTTTTGGAGTGCCAAGATTTGGACATGAAGGAAAATGAACATGCATACAACACCCATGGATGGATAGTATACATCATCTATTTGTTCTAGGTGGTATGTGGTACATCGCATGGATCCTCATGGTTGAGGAAATGAATTTTTGAAGACAAAGTGAATTGAAGAAAGGGAGAAATGAATTTCTGAAGATGACAAAGTGAATTGAAGAAGGAAGTACATGTAGGCCCTGAAGATAATTAAAGAAAAGAATTACAAAATAAGAAAGTGTCAGGTTGGCCCTAATGTTAAAAGGAAGTGACATAAATGGTATAAATAAATATCATTCTAAATTCATTTGATACACAAGTCGAATTTCAGAGGAAATCAAAAGTAAAGAAGGCTGGATTTCATGGGAGGATGAAGTCTTTTGGTGATGTGTTCTAAGGTATGTTATTTTTAAGTCATCTTACCATTTTTTCTATAACTGTTTTTCTAGAATGATTCAAATGGTGAAATTGATATGGTATTGAGAATAAATATCAAGGTACTTGTGGTAAAATTTTCATCTCTTGATTCGCTATAATTATGGAGATACACTCTGTGGAAGATAGGGTTTTTGAAAAGTCTTGAAGCTAGTCAATAAACAGGTGTTTCAGGCAAAATAGTCTTAACTTATTCATCAAGAATCTAAATGACGTGGGAAAAATTGCATTGGAAAGAGTACAGACTGTAGTTTCTTGTGTGCGAGTTTCATAATCTGATGTTAAATATTGAGCATAGGGCATTCTGTACAATTTTGGTCTCCTGAATAAACGAGAATTGAACAAGGTCTACCATTCTCTCTATAACTTCTTTTTGGGGAGGATTCAAGGAGTGAAACTTGGAGATGTTTCAGAGAATAAACTGAATAATATTATCTATAGGATCAAAGTATTCCAAGAATTTAATAATTGTAGAAATTGAAGAAGTCTCGAGAAGCATTATCAGGTTCTATGTGATGGTTGGTTGATGGTGATGATTTAATGTGAAATTTTATTATCTCTCGTATATTCTTGGGCGGAAGGAAGGGGCAAGGATGGAGAGTTCAAATCTCTGTTGATATTGGAGGATTATATCTTCCTCTTGGAGGTTTATCCCTCCCTTTACATTTGGAAGTTGTAGCTACCTCTGGAAGTCATTACTTCCCTTGAACAATAACTATTGATTGTTTCTCATATATTGTGCATGGTGTATTGTGGTGTATTGGTGTAACTCTTATACTATTGTTCATTGCTCATTAGATATGATTGAATGGTTTAAGTATAAGTTCAAAAAGGTTTTAAATTGTACTTGATAATGATTCACCCCCCTCTCAGTATCAACAGTTTCCTCTTGTAACAATAACCTTATCCATTATATATTTGATGATGCTACAAATTGTGCACTGTGAATTGGCATTGTGAACCCTCTATTTTCTACTAGATCAAACCCTCCTCAACTGTGATTAAACTAGGTCTGAGGTTTTAAATTTTCAAATTAATTTTCCTCCTCAGACATGTGAAGTGTTTTAAACCTTCCATAAAACCTAGTCCAACTTTTCCCACTACAAACTGGTAATTTTGGGATAGTTTATGGTGAATTCGTACACAACAGAGTCATTTTCTCATCATAAATTTTAAATTTTGATCTAGGTTGTTTTGAATATTTTTTTGGATATGAATCATTATAATATTGAATTTCCAACCAAAAATAATCCTGACCTCGTTCGTCGTTTGGGAGAAAATTTGAAATAATCACCTACTAGAAAGTTCACAACGCATGTTGTCAAAGGTGCTACAAACTCTAACAATCTGATAAATATGAGTTGTAGGAGGTATTCCACCTATATGAGGGAGCTCAAATGGTCTCCTTGGAGGTATTTGGACATGTGGTACATGTTTTCCATAACCACATCAAGCAACATGATCTATTTCAAAAGGAATTTATCATAATAGACAAGATCCAAAAAAATAGGAGCTAGGTGGATTTTATGTTTCACCTTGTTGTAACAACTCCTAGAGAAAAGGGAATCCAATCCAACCACTTGGGATTCTACCCCTTTAGAGTAGGAAGGAATGATACACTATATATAGGAGTTGCTTTGTTGAGGAATTGGTTTAGTTCATGATCTAAGAGAGGAGATACTTTGAGGAGCAATTTTGTTGCTTATTTGTGAGCCTGAGGGGATTCATGTTTTAATCATTTATGTTATTGAAGATCCATGAGAGTTGTGCTACCATATTGTTTGAACTTATTTTTCTTTTTATTTCTTTACATATTCTTTCTTGTATAAATTGTAGATTCACAGGATCAAAAACTTCCCTTGATTGATAGATTCTTGAGTAGTATAAGATCTGTTATAACTTGCCTATCAAATCTTTGTTTTATTCAAGTATCTTGCATTCACTTTTTCAGAAAGGTTTACTCTTTTTTAAATGATCCACTTTTTTTATCTTCTTCATTCCTCTACCCATCATTATATAAAACTGTTTTCTGTTATGAAACTTGATTTCCTTCACTGAACATGATTTTCATGACTCCTTTCCCAATGGTAGCTACTAATCTGGAGTTAGCTTGTTTCCCTCTTCCTTTCCTAGTCTTGTTGATCCACCTACTCAAACCAATTCAGTCCTAAAGAATCAAATGGGTTTTGGGATTGTATTTCAAGCAGTCTAAGCACAACTTCTAGTGCTAACATGTTGATTTCATAGATTTGAATAAATAAAGCATCAAAGACAACTATCCTCTGCCTAACATGGAATTATTGCTTCAAGAATTTATTGGATCAACTTGTATGACCATGTTAGATGGTTTTTCAGGGTATAATCAAGTATTGGTAGCAGAGGAAGACATGCCCAAGACTTCTTTTATAACACCGTGGGAGACATATGCTTATGCTTGCATGCCATTTGGTTTGAATAATGTTGGATATGCTTTTCAAAGGGCCATGTATCATGCATTCAAATATTCGATAGGGACATGTATAGTTTATTATCAAGATAATCTTACCATCCATTCCAAGACAAGGGAAGAACACATTCATCATTTGAGGATTTTTTTTTAAATATGTAGATTGTATGGGATCTCTATTAATATGAATAAATGTTTATTTGTTGTATTTGAAGGAATGTTGTTGGGGCATATAGTCATTAAAAAAGGAATTTACATTGACCTTGAAAGAATCAGAGCCATTAATGAATAGAATCCTCCATCTTCAAAGAAAAGGGTGCAATCATTTTTCAGAAAGATAATTTTTTTAGAATATTCATCCCTGATTATGCAAGTATTGTTAAGCCAATAAATTTATTATTTAGAAGGACCAAATATTTGAATGGACTTTAGATACTCAAAATTCATTTAACAATATTAAGCGACAAATCACCAAAACGCATGTGCTTATCAGTCCAAATTTTAAAAGAGATAGTATTTTATATGCTTTTACTACAGAAGGGGTCATGGTTTTAGTTCTTACACAAAGAAATTCTAATGGGGAAGAACTACCAATAAGATTCATGAGTAAAACCCTTCATTATTATGAGCTAAAATATTTAGAATTGGAGAATCATACACTCTCTCTTGTTAAGGCATTATCACATTTTCAAACTTATATCTTGAACTCTCATGTTATAGAATATGTTCCATCTTCTCCAATAAATATTCTCCTAAATAAACCACTGAGAGAAGGAAAGTGGGAAAATTGGTTGACCAAGATTCAAGAGTATGATATCAATATCAAAACTTTAAAAGAATTTAAAGGACAAGGATTATGTAATCTCATTGCAGACAATGATGCATTGAATGGGGTAGTCTCAATTTCAGTTGAAAAGCCTATTTTGAATTATGAATGGCACAAAGACATAATTGTTTATCTAAGATATGGATAGTTCCCAATTTGTATGACTCCTAAAGAACTAAGAGCTCTTAAAATGAAATCTAATCAATATGTATTAATTGCAAAGATATTGTTTAGAAGAAATTATGATGGTATGCTATTGAGGTGTGTGGACGAAATAAACACTCAAGAATTGATAAAGGAATTTCATGAAGGAATATGTGGAGGACATTTTGCACCAACAATACTTCTCACAGAATAACAAGAAATGGATATTATTGGACATTAATTTTTAAGGATTCATATACAATGGTGAGGAAATTAATTTCCTATAAAAAATTCTCATGAAAGATGAAGAGGTATGCAATTCCTTGCAACCTATAATGGTCGAACAACCATTTGCACAATGGGAGCTAGATGTCATTGGGCCAATAAATACAAAATCAAATAAATGAAATATATACATTCTCATGACCACAAATTATTTTACAAAATGGCAGGAAGTAGTGGCATTAAAAAGGCTTGATTTTGAAGAATTGCTAAAGTTTCTCAAGGATAACATTTTATCAAGGTTTGGAGTACCGAAAAAGTTCATCATTTATAGCGGGTCAATATTCGTTGGATCAAAGTTTACTAACTTTTGTGGGGAATATGGTATTGTGATGGGGAAATCATCAAATTATTACCCTCAAGGAAATGGACTCACTAAATCGACAAACAAAACATTGATTCAGATTCTGAAGAAGACGACTAATCAAAATTAAAAGATATGACATTTAAAATAAATAGATTCTTTGTGGGAAAGAATAATGACGCCAAAGGATAGCACTGGAATGCCCCCTTATGTGTTGGTCTATGGAAAATAAGAAAACATTCCACTAAGTCTTGAATTGAATTCTCTGACTTATGCAGTAATGAAGATACAAAAGAAACTCCTCCTTTACAAAAGAGATTGAATTAGTTGTTGAAATTAGAAGAAGAAAGAGTCGAAGCATTAAATAAAATCTATGAGAGACAACAAAATATCAAGATTATTTTTTTATCAAAGTGTTATAGTAAATAATTTTGAGAAGGGTGAACTCGTATTATTGTGGAACAAAACCAAAAGAAAATCCCTCAATGCATACAAAGTTATAAGCACTCTGGATCGGTTCCTATCTCATTGAAAATATTTTAAGTTTCAACTTGTAAATTCTCAAGGATATGAACATGAAAATTTTTAATGTTTACTGTTAATGAGAAACATTTGAAGAGTTTCGTTGCTTGAATTTTTATTCTCCCCTTGTACATAGTTTGTTTTCTTTGTTTTGTATATTCTCACCTCCTAGAATCCATATCCCAATGGAGAAGGAAACTGGATTTTGGATTTTGGATTTTGGATTTTGGATTCTTGATAACACTTCTATTTTCCCTAAGTATGTTTCCCTCCCTTAATTTTCATTGTTGTATCTTACCTTCATGACTTATTCCTTTTACATACTTATTTTACTTTGCATTCGTAGGTTAGGGGACTCACGACCTATCATTTTTCTCTCTTGACCTCTTCCCAACACTTACTTTACTTTTCGTTTTGTGGACATGTAGACTCATATTTTCATTTCTTTGTTTCCCATCCTCACAAGTCCGTCCGACAAGTATCCATGCTTAGCAATTTTTCCTATCACGAAGGACTCGCAGACTCACTTTCTCATTTGAAATATTCCACTATGATACCCTTTTGTGACATGTTCTTCTTCTTCATGCTTCTTGATTCATATTAAATGCTAATTCTATGAAATCAACTACTAAAATTAAATTATGAAAAGGCCATTATTGATTATGTTTTTATCGAGGAAAATTTCATTTATTGGAGATTAATGATTATCATCAAATATCTAAAGTAGAAGATTATTTCATTGTTGTGATCAGTATTACGGAGAAGTATGTCAACCTATTGTAGATGACTGAAATAAGATAGTATTTTTTTAGGGATACCTTGAGTCTATTCACCAGAGATGATCACAACTACCACTGGTCAATGGCATATTGGTATTATTCAACATTACCATACAAAGATAATAATAAAGTCCAGACATTAGGAACAACTCTCATTGGTTGTGTCCCTGAGATTTTTGAGTGTAAATATATTGTCACCTGAAGCATTGAAAAGTTTTTCCAGAATAGAAGAACCATTCCTCTACAAAGCGGCTCCCCTGTTTCATTGGCGCCTTTAGTATTCAAGAAAATATTAAAGCTACCAGAGTTGAACTTAACATACAAAGGAGAATATGCTTGTTGGCCCTTGACCAATTTTTGAGATATCTTTGGTCAAGTTTGAACTATTTTGGGACTTCGACAACCTGTCAAAGGAGGAGTGCAAGACGAAGCAGAGATCACGGGATTGTTGACGAGCGAAAATGACCGCCCATCAATTGGAAGAATGAGTTCATTCCGAGGTTGTTTAAATAACCCAAGTTGTTTGGTATGACTCACTCTGACGGGTTTAATGGCTCCGTTGGCCAATCTAAAAGTCCTAAAAGAAACAAATAAAAGAAAAAGAGAAAGCTAACAAATAACTACTTAGTGTATATATGTATATACGTATCTATATAACTATTTTAAATAATATTTACACAACAGATATGTTTATCTAATTTATGTGCATGATGTACAAGTTGCGAATTTTAATCTAAACTCACGAAAATCTATGAAAAAATGGCTCTTTTAACAAAAGCAGATAAAGAAAGAAAATAAACTATTTTTGCTTTTATCTTTATTTATCTATAAGATTAAATCGAAAATATATCATGAAACAGGAATATGTAGATGGTCAAAGCCAGATCGCATATAAGAGTTTAAAAAAAACAAACAAACGATGAATAGAAATAAACTAACCTATTAATGAGTTAATTGACATACATCCAATCATCTGTATGATTATAGAATGTCCAGCCAGCCTGTCCAAGAGATAAACCTACAGTGAACCTTGAAATTTTTCGGAATAAATGCAAAACAATGTATTAACTGTTGGATTTTGATGATAGAATGATAAGACACAAATAATAGCCGTGATATTTGTGATTGCAAGCAATTACACGTAATATAAATCTAACTGTAACAACCTACTTCTAATCATTCAACAAAATTAAAGAAAAACCTTATCATTTGGATTGAACGAGTGATCATTATTTTTAATATCTGAAGCATCAAAATGTGGACGATATTAAAAGATATTATCCTAACGACATAATAATTTGTGAAGACAAAATCTATCAACAATTATTTAATTATCAGGATAAACAAACCATAAACGAAAACAACATTTACAGAGAGCTAAAGCAGAAATGTAAACATATGTTCCGTCTAAATTCGTGAATAAACTGTCCACCTTCAGCCCCAGGCCAAGATGATTCCTTTAGAAAAATATGAGTTTTTAAAGGGTTTAGAAAGGTAACTGTCTTATCTTATGAGATAAAATACAATCATCTATTGATTACAAAAATAGAGGGGGAATATAACCACCCCAGATCACACTAAATCTTTAAAAAGCTAAAAAAAAAAATATTCCTGTTTATACAAAAATGGACCATAGATATGGCTAACAAGCCCCCAAAAAAATGCTTCAGATCACTTGGTCACCATATACTCCCAAATATCTTGAAAGAAAAGATAAAATAGAGATATTTAGATATACATTTAACCAATAATTTTCAAATTTCGAATTAGAATAAACTGGCTACAAAATCTGTTGATTCTGTAGCTAGTCTATTTTAGTAATGAAATTTAATTTATTCAATGAACAAAATATAAAACTATTTTAAGATAAAAAGAAATATTACTTTTAACTGTAAAATCAAATCATTTCACATGATTTCAGAATTTATCACCACTGTTGCAGTCTCGACATTTTTTAATATGATGTTCCCTGTTGTTTTCAAGCGTTTTCCTTGTCCCTTAATAATAGACTTGAGATTATGATTTTCATTTGTTAAGGGGTCAACCTGATCAGTAAGGGCTTTGATATGTGACTGTAAAATGGGTATATCGGTGTAATACTTGTCAATCTAGAACATGCAAGTTTCACATTGTGACTATGTGATGGTCGATTGAGAATATCCACGGTTGTGTACCGGAACGTCCCCAATGTGGCCTGTAGATTTGTTACCAAACTTAATTCCTGGAAACACTTCACTTTGCTTCAGACAAGGCGATAGATTATCCACAAAATTGTAAGACTGATCAAGATCTGTTTGGAAGGAAGGAGGGTCTTCTTTGGCCAGAAACCTATCAATCTCAGAATCTGAACTCTCATGGATCTCGATCATCTTAATCAAGCTCACATGAGGGTTTGATTTATTTCGTAGCTTCCTTGAAATCAACCTACCTGCCCTTTTGTTTTTAAAACTTAAATCGATACCACCTTTAGATGGCTTGCCTACAGGTCTGTTTGCATCTTTGGTAGAGGCGTTGAGTTGTGCATCTTGTTGATGGGTTTGCTCAGCAACCTTTGGGTCGGGTATAGGCTAACTGTGGGTGGCCATAAAACAGGCCTATGTAGATGAAGGGAATTCTTCAATAGAAACTATGGTTTACTCAATCAAGGGCTTGTCAACTTCTATAGTATTGGAGTTAGCGAATCCATTTCAGTTTAGGAAGGCATCCTAGTTATCGTTCTGTAACTTCAATTGAAGTACAAGCATTATTTTTATCAAACCGTGGTGGAACAGGCTTGAATCCAAATGTTGCTTCTTATACCTTTTTTCCATTTTATATAGGCTTCTCCACAGGTAATAAGGCATGTTTAATGGAAACCCAATGAAATTCATGAGCAAACGTAGGTGATATAGAAAAATGAAACAAAAACGACCTTCACACGTCACGAATTTTTTCAACACTACAAGCAAACCATGCCATTGTGTTTTTAATAGGGACATTGGCATACCTTTATCACAGCAATTGATCTTTCGAGATGTAAAGAAAAGACTCCATGGAACCTCCTCGACCTTAGCATTTTTGAACCACTTCTGCCCGCTCACAGAAAGACCTATTACTTGACCTAAAAAATATTATGTAACTTCAAGCTGAATGTCCCCAACCTTGGCTCGACATCTGTCAAATGAGAGGGCGAATTCCTAAGTGGTTTGCAGGTTAAAACCCTGGAATATCTCAAGGAAAACAAGCCAACCTTGACCCTCGAGATCCTCCCTTGCATCATCGCACAGGAGCAATGTCGGAGAGCCATTGGGTTCAATCCTAACTACTGGGGCCATGTGAAATTCGACAAGCAATCACGCAAACACAATGATTATAGAGGGTTTCTAAGAGTAGACAAAAACTAAACTCCAGACCCGAAACTCATCAACAATCTATGGCGTATGAATAAAAAACCTCAATGAAAAGATAAGCATTGATTGAAATGAATGCGAGAAGTGTTGCAAAACCCAAGACTGAGCTTCGAAATGATGGGCTCATTGTAGTCGGACTGCCACCTCCTACATAGTATAGGCCACAACTAGGTGCATTAAAATAAAAATGATTGCGCAACAAGGTGGGTTAGGTTCTAAAGTTTGGGAGAGGGAAATTTATAAACCAAAGTATAGTGACAAGGGAACATATGATCAAGAACCACACAAAAATATATAGATGCTTAAATTGAATTG
Source organism: Picea sitchensis (assembly GCA_010110895.2). NCBI lineage: Eukaryota > Viridiplantae > Streptophyta > Pinopsida > Pinales > Pinaceae > Picea > Picea sitchensis. The sequence continues at coordinate 23,058 of SNQJ01S0006172.1, read as the reverse complement.
ACCTTTGTTGATTCAAATAACAATCCATAAGCATGCTTCATATTCGAGGAGTCGAAACAAAGAGAATGAACTTCATAGAAAGGAACAAAGAATTTGTTAATAAAAACTGTGGAGCCATTTGCCTTTCATAAAATTTTAAATAGAGCAGTAATACAGTCATAAGTTTTAATGCTTTGTTTTCATGCTCTCAGTCATGAAAGAAGCATGAAAACAAAAACACTAGGAATAACCGAAAACTTACATTTGTCGTTTCAAAAATTTCTTATGAAGAACAGATAAAATGTACGACCCCAGTTAGGTAGCTACATAGATTAATATTTGATATAAAAAGTTTAAAAATATGTCGGGCTGCCAATAGGGATCTTGGCCCCTTATTGGGCGCTTTTTGGGATTTGGGATTAGTAATGGGTATGGGATGTCGGCCCATGGGTTTACCCATGTTTAGGCCTATTTTGTAAAGTATATATAGAATACTAGACGATGTAATGAGAAAAGTGATAGGAATAGCTAAGTGCTAAAGTTGGATCTATGTTATGAAGGTTGTAAGTTCTCTATGCATATTGTGTGAGACTAGAAGAGCTAAGTCCAAGTTATTGTAAGAGGTTGTGGAAGGATGTGTTCTTAGATCTACTCAGGGAAGGAGGATCTAGTGAGCTATGCGGATATCTTGTCCTATGCAGAGTAAGGTTTTGAGGCTCTGTGCATGTAACCTATTGAAGAAGCTAATAAAGAAGAAGAGTTGGTGGACATAGCCCCAAGGTGGGGGTGAACCACATAAATGTTGTGTTGTCCTGCTTTGTGTGATGTCTTGATATGTTTATGCCTTTACTTTATAAAGTGCTTTGATATAGATAGATATATTTGCTTATGCTTTGTGCTAATGATGTATAGGGATGAAGATCTGACCTATGTGAATGTGGTTAATGCTTGAATCTACTAGATTTAATCAACCTCTTTATGATAAGTTCTTAGATACATCAGATCTGAGCGAATGATGTGATGCTCTGTTTTATCTGCGCAGTACAATAGTGGTTAAATATTGATTAACTGTTGGTGATAAGTTCTCTGTTAAGTATTACAATCATAGAGCGGTGTCCCAGCTAAGGTTGTAGACACCTAAGTCCTGCAACCACCCCTGCCTCTACCTCAGGTGAGACTTCATCTACTTCGTAGTTGTTAACAAAAGGGTTGGTAGTTAGGGTTTTGTTGGTGCGTTGTTGTAGCATTGAACCCTAGTTCTGCCCCTGTGTCAACAAATGGTTCTGTTGCTGGGACCTGAAACTGTGATTGTTGGGAAATAAGGAAGAAGAATCTTTGTGCAAAGACCCAAACTAAAACTGTGAAATCTCTATGCATAGATCTATCACTCTAGTGAACAATATTTGACTTGATTTATAAATCTCTATGCTAAAGAAAAGAGGTCAGATCTGAAGAAAAGAGGTCAGATATGAAGAAAAGAGGACAGATCTGAAGAAAAAAAGGTAAGATCTGGATGCTTTTTTCTTTGAGAAAGGTAAAAGTGAGAATTTTTTCTTAAAAAGGTAAGATCTTCAAGCTTTGTTCTCTGATAAAGGTAAGAATAGTGAAACGTTCTAGATTTAAAGGTTTTGTGCTCTATAGAAGTAATATACGTGGAAATTTTTGTTTCAAAAGTATGGATCTAGGTATGGTTGATAGATTATGTCCTAGCTTGAAAACTAGGGCACTAATAGATGAAAGAAGGTTTGATATGCGTAGATATGATAAGAATAGTGAAAGATATATTGTACCTATGCATAGAAAGAATTTTTGGACTAACAAGTGTATGCAAGATCCTAGAAAGAAATTTTTGCAGGTTAGCTACTATGATCCTAGCACGCAGTACAAAAAGAGTTGGGGATCATTTAAAAGAAATAGAGGATTAACTCTCTATTATAGTTGCAGAAAACTAGGACATGTTGCTAAGGAATGCCCTGGGATAAGACCTAGTTGTATCTGTTACAAAGATATGGACCATGAAGTATTGGATTGCACTAGAATGATTGCTAAGCTTGAAGGAATGAACATGAGACAAGAAAACCCTAAGGTAGATCCAGAAATGGCAGAACCCTAGAAAGAATCAGAGAAAGTATTGCTACAGATAAGAGAAACCCTGATTGACCACCGACATGTTAGCTCATCAGAGATATTCAAAGAAAAATAATTCCTTGAAGCAAGAATAGGAGACTTCGATATTGACTGTGTTCTAGATGAGGAAACACAGGTGAATATCATGACAGAAAGAACTTGGGAACTTTTAGGGAAGCCTGCTATGACTCCTTCATTGGGAGGAATAGGGCTATTTAGACGAAAAATAATAAACCTATGTGGAAATCTCACCAAGATATCTATGAATGCCAATGGAACTTCGACAGAGGAAGATTTTGAGATTATTAGATTTATTGAGAACAACGCCCCATTTACCATGTTACTAGGAAAACCTTGGATTGAAAAAGATCAGGCCAGAAGGAAAGAAGAAGAAGAAATTTTAGAGCATAAGAAGCAAGAGTTAAAAGATTTTATGACTAGAAGGATTGCACAATTGATTAAAGAACAGAAGAATAGATCGAAGTTATTTAACAACCGAGACTCAGATGTCAAAGTTGCAAGAACACTAGAACACCCACATAATATTGAAGTACCTAATCCAGATAAAGAAGAAGCATCAGTCTTGAATCTTAGGAAATAATCTCAACAACACGAAGTAACTACGCCACAAGAAGATAAGAATCAGAATGAAAAAATGCATACCGAGACAAAGCTCACTAGAAAGAAGGCTAGAAATCTAAGTAAGAAGAGAGCTAAGATTGACAAGTTATAGAAGGTTTCAGAAGGAACCTCGCAGACAAATTTTTTTCAAAATTGGAACTTCGTTGGGATGACAGAACAACGTCACATGGCACTTCGCCATGGCGAAGAAATATAGTTGTTTGGACTAATATAACCATTTGGATGACCCTCCGAATGGGTCGAATGACATTTATGGTTCGCCACCAGACCGTTGGACTGCGTCGCAAAAAACAAAAAAAATTTAATGAAGGCTTCTTTCCCATTGCCACCAGTTGCAAGAGATCAATTGCTAAGTTATCTATTTATCCCATCGCGCCATGCCTCGAGAACACTTTTTCTAACTGTGAATCTGAGCCCATAGACTCGTTGATTTTACACAGTTCTGATTGCACTATTTCCCTCTATCGTATTACTGTGTCTAAGTTACTCCCTAAAAGAGATATTTTCAATATCAAGCACGTATGTCGGCTAAGTTTAGTGCTGCAGAGAAATTTGTTGAAGAAGTTCTGATTGATCTCATGATTGAAAGAGTCATGTCAATGTCTGCAGGTGTACAAGCTTCATCAACGAGAACGATGCAATCTTCTCCGTCGACTGATCACGGAGTAGGACCATCCTGTCCATCAGAAGAAAAGAGAACCAAGCATAAAGATGACCTCAAAAATGTAAAACTAATTCCAACCATCTTGCCCGATTACATCCCCCCTATGGATAGCACGATAAATCATGATAGGTACCATACGATTTCGAGTACACCATAATTACTGCGTACCTCCTAAAGGGGATACACATAGTTCGAATAGACCAAGACAAGATCATAGCACTAAAGTTTAGAAACTTCAACCTCGGAGATCGCAAGATATATGGCATGCTCACCCCATACAATTACTTGACCAAAACTAAAGGAAAGAATTCAAATATCATCCCCTAGTCGTGGGAAATCAACCTCACGCAGTCCACCCTGTTGAACGTCATGAAAATCCCACACTTCAGAAGACACCAGGAAGTCAATGCCTATGTCAAGCTACTACTGTCATGTTACCATGGTGGCTACTTATGGCTCTACCACCGCATTGCAGTTGACCCAAGACTTATCCACGGGATCACAGGCCTGAGTATGCAAGGACCTGACCTGCAAGAATTTTATCCAGGAAAAGCCTCATATCGCACACTTGCACAGAAGATAAAGGACACCTATGGCGATGTTGAGAAGGGAATAAGAGGCTAAAAGGTAGCTTCCATTCAGAGTGGTGCAGTGTGCATCACATGTCAACTGATAACTAGAAATTTAGTAAGAAAGAATCGACCTACGCAGGTCATCAGATTTGTTGTTGACCTCGTAGGGAAGTGCATGAAAGGCCTACAGATGAACTAGGCGAAGTACCTAGTTAACTAGTTGGAACTTGATTTCCGAGAAGCCTAGGACCAAGGTTACGAATTCCATTTCAGTTGGCTCCTAGTCCTCATTGCATTTTTTGCCTAGGAGATGCTGGAAGGAGAAACCTTCCCAGACATAGAGTTGTTTGAACCGCTTGTCGCGAAGTTCACTACCCTGTGGTATTCAACAGATATGAACAAATAGTGGCAGTCGAATGATGTGTTTCATACATACTACCTTCAGCTAAAGCGAGCCAGCGAAGCCAAGCCTTGCATGACTCCAAACACATTACAAAAGTTTTTATCACTAATGAAGTTCAACGCAGATTGGAACTTCACGTATATTACAGCGCGGGAAGATGAACATAACCAGACATACTATAAGCTTACAGAAGAAGACCTGGAGGAAATCACTAAGGAATGGTTCACTGACCTCCTTATCCCTACCAAACCCATAGATTTATCTGATAATGACAACCAAGAGGACACCCATAAAGGACAGAATACACCTGGGCAGAAGAAGACTAAGGAGGTCAAAAACTTAAGCAACACCTTAGGAAAGACTTCTTCCATGTAACCTGACCGAGGGGGTGGTGACAAAGTTGAAGTTGAATAGAGGCCCAATGAAGTAACACCACCCATATACGAGGAGGATCCATCGAAGAAGAGGAAGGTTTCCCTCTTAAAACCTTCTTCCTGGAAGAAGTCAAAAGCTACCATGACCAAGATGGAGACTATCCTCACCTCCGACGATTTTGAATTCATCATAGCAGCCCTGAACAATGCCTCGCTGGGAATAGCAGAGAAACAAGTGGCCAAGAAGGAAGAAATGTATGATAGGATCGAATTCGAACTCCGAGGGGTACAATAGGCCCTTCAGTCTAGTTGCGCAGTCTCCACTACACCGGGAGAACCAGAGTTGGGAGATGTGCCAGCCCAACTCCATCAACTAGTTGATACAGTCGAAGCTCATCTCTAACAAGCACATGAAGCAACCGACCAAGCCACCCAGGCTTTGACACAAGTACAAGGAGTACTTGTCGAACAACGCTGAGTTGCAAAATAGGAAAATATTGATCTCCAAGTGAAGTTCGATGAAGAAAAAGCACAGATGCAGCAAGGAAAAGAGTAGTTTCTTGCAGAGAAACTTGAAGTAAAAGAAGCAATCATCAGAGCACTTCACTCTGTGATAGTCATTGAAATCAAGGAAAATATCGAGTAACACAACAAGTAGAAAAACTCGCAGAAGCTATCCAACAGTTACAACAATGCATAATAGACTTAGAGCTCCGCGTAGTGCCTGAGACCCCACAGTTTGTAAGGGACCGAAGGGAAGCAACTTCTCAAAGAGTAGTTGAGAGAATAAAATCCCTTACTATGGAATGTAAGAAACTTACTAATCATAGTTCCCAGAACTATGAGCAACTCACAGAAAATACAGAACTAAAGACACTGGAGTCATAGCTCCAAGAGGTGAAGTATCAAGCCGAAATGATACATGTGTAGTTGAATCCTCTGTTAGTTGTGGAAAGAATGAAGATCTCCCAAGAGAAATGCACCACCCAACAACAGATCCACACTATCTAGAGGAGAGTTATGGAAGTAACTCAGAGACTCCAACCTATACAAGATAAGGCCTACCAATTATTCACAGAGGTAGAAGGACAAGGAGAAGAACTGGAGCAGGTTGTTATTGCACCTGAACAATGCATGGAGGGGCTTGTGAATGAGGTATTCATCCAAGAGTTCATTGCACAAGAGGTCATGGCACAACAACAAGTCAAAGCAGCTCGAGGATTTTGAAGCAAAACTACCCAGATCAGAGTGACTTGGGACAAGTCACAGGTGAGTGTTGGGGGCATGTTGGCCCTTGACCAAGTTTTGAGAGATCTTTGGTCAAGTTTGACCTATTTTGGGACTTCGATGGCCTTTCTAAGGAGGATTGCAAGACAAAGCAAAGATCACGGGATATCGGCCCCTTTTTAGGCCCTTTTTGGGATTTGGGATTATGTAACGGGTATTGGATGTTGGCCCATGGGTTTACCCATGTTTAGGCCTATTTTGTAAAGTATATATAGAATACTAGGCGATGTAATGAGAAAAGTGATAGGAATAACTAAGTGCTAAAGTTGTATCTGTGTGATCAAGGTTGTAAGTGCTCTGTGCATACTATGTGAGACTTGCATAGCTAAGTACAACTTATTGTAAGAGGTTGTGGAAGGCTATGTGCTTAGATATACTCGGGGAAGGAGGATATAGCGAGCTATGTAGATCTCATGTCTTATGTGGAGTAAGGTTTTGAGGCTCCGTGCATGTAACCTATTGAAGAAGCTAATAAAGAAGAAGAGTTGGTCGATGTATCCCCAGGATGGGGGTGAACCATGTAAATGTTGTGTTGTCCTGCTTTGTGCTATCTATATGTTTGATATAGATAGATAGATATACTTATGCTTTGTGCTAATGATGTTTATGGATGTAGATCTAACCTATGTGAATTTTCTTAGTGCTTGAATTTGCTATATTTAATCTACCTCTTTATGATAAGTGCTTAGATACATCAGATCTGAGTGAATGATGTGATGCTCTGTTTTATCTGTGAAGTAGAATAGTGGTTAAATATTGATTAATTGTTGGTGCTAAGTGCTCTGTTAAGTATTACAATCACATATCTGTGTCTCGGCTAAGTTTGCAGACACCTGATTCCTTCAACCACCCTTGCCTCTACCTCAGGTGAGACTTCATCTTCTTCGCAGGTGTTTTCGAAAGGGATGGTAGTTAGGGTTTTGTTGGTGCGTTTTTGTAGCGTTGAGCCCTGGGTCTGCCCCTATGCCAACAATGCCATAAATTTTCTTAGAGGGAAAAATAATGGAATTGATCTCCTATAGTAATATTTACAATACCCTACTACAATTCTGGAAGACCTATCTAGAATGTAGGTTAGTTATTTAAAGGACCCCTATAAAGAAATCACTTGGTTGTTTACTAGAGTTACATGTCAAGATTCTACAATGACTATTCCCCAGCTGGCTCTGTATATTTTATATTTCATAGTTCATGAGAATGTTGTTTTCGATTGGGCAAAGATCATATCGAATGAAATTTCTGCAAATTTAATGAATTTCAGAAGCGAGAAAAAGTTTTATATGGCATTTTATCTGGTTTTTTCTATAACACATTGTCATATTTTTAAAGGCCTAAATGTTGGGAAAACAGTAAATTCAAAGACTGACCCTGTGACTATGTGGTATCAATATCTCTAGAGGCAAAGAGTTATCCACCATTTTTATGAAGTTTGCAATGATTTTATTTTTGAATTTAAGAAATTACTCTTTGGGTAGGATACTTCCAGGATTTCATTGGAAGCATCAATCTTTTTGAATAGAAAGGGAATTATGGAGAAAATGGATAACTACAACATGACTAGGATTTTTGTTCTCATGAAACTCCTATATATCTCCCTTATTATGTGTAGGATAAGTTGTTTATCATAGAAGCGGAAAGACAATATAAGTTTTGGTTTCATGATTTTTATGAAAGAAGGAAAAAAAAGTTCATTCCTCTACCTTGGAAAGTTGGTGAAATTATCTTAAGAGAAATTCTTAAAATTGATGAATATGCCTCTTACTTTGACCAGTTTAAATTGAAGTATGTAGAAGAAATCAAAGGGTTTGACCTTAACAACCATTTTTATAATCACATGGTAGAAGTTTGATATGGATTATGAGAAGAACGAAGTGAATACATATTATTATTAAAAGATTTTTAACATAGAATAACATAGATACAATAAAACTGGTTTCTATTCAATAAGGAATTAAGATGAAACTATAAAATGAAGTGGAAAATAAGCTTGTTGGAATGGTGGCGACTTATCTTTGAGAAGAGATGTGACGACTACAATAATTTGCAAGCAGATGAGTACAATGAGGCTCTAAAGTAATTTTTAAAATAAACATGAATTCCAAAACCCTAGACATCGAAAATCTAACCCTAGGAGATGAAGCACCAAAACTCATGTGGGCCCTATTGGGGTAAGTTAGTCCACCAACTTCCCGTGGTCATAACTTTTGCATACGATCTTTGTTTTAGGCACACAATAGCCCGTTGGAAAGGTATATTAGAGGAATGTACATGTTTCTATCAGAGAGTAACTTCATCTATATTTTGACTATGGTGAGCCCTAAAAACGTTGTTTAGGGCCTCAAAACGGCCCCAAAATTCGGGGACCCGAAAACTAGCAAAAAACTGCCAAACTCGAAAACAGTGAAAATTAACAAGTTGGAATAGATGGGAGGCCATAGAAATACATCTAGATCAATCCTCCCCCTGTAGGAAGAAGTGGTCTCCATTGTGTTGAGTTCCCGCATCAGATGAGAAAATTTCTACTAAATTTGGCCCCGGGTGAGCCACTTTCCTTGGTGGAGGAGATGCCCTACTTTGACAACTTGATAAAGTTGGATCCTTTGTTGTCGAGTGACCTTGACTTGTGTGTCCAAAATATTATCACTGGATTCTTGTTGCATGCAGTCGGGGTTGAGATCTGTTGGTTTCAACTATTCTACTATCTATGAGGTGTCCAATAATGGTGGGAAATATGGTCGAAGGAGAGACACGTTGAACACTAGGTGCAGGCCAAGGAAAGGGGGAATGTTAAGATCAAAATAATTTTCACCCATAGCCTTGGTGATGGTTTAAGGTCCATAACAAAGTGGGATAATATTTTGATAGGGCCTTGTAAGGAATTCTTTCTATAAGTGCAACCAAACTTTTTCTCCCACCTGAAACTTATGTGGCACCCGGTGTTGATAATGGTGTTACTTGTACTTGGAATTAGAATTCTATAAAATATATTGAACTTTTTTTAGGATGAGATAGATATTCTCAATGAACCGGGTGGATTTTTCATCTTCAGTTGGATCAGGGGATGATTCTGTCGAGGTGAACTCAAGGGGTAGTGTAACATCCATGGGACCCAATGGTTGGAATCCTAACCCCACCCGAAAGGGGTTGTGTCTAGTTGATATATGTAGGGCTCAGTTGTATCTATGTTGAACATATAGAAGACTCTCATCCCATGTGCGAGAGTTCTTGGAATTATACATGCATAGGATAGGCATGATCATTCGATTGACAACCTTAGTTTTTCCATCTGTCTGGGGGTGGAAAGTAGTGGATTTGGTGATCTTGGTGTCCAACAGTGACCAGAGGCTCAAACAGAATGTGTTGAGGAACCAACTATCCTAATCTGAGACAATGGTTTATGGGATTCCAAAATGTACCCATACTCTTTCAAATAAGAGCTTAGCAGTGACCTCTATTGTGATTCTCTTCTTATAGGAGGCTAGAATTGCCATCTTGGAAAAGCGATCAACAACCAAAAAAACAAAGTCATTTCCCCTCTTGGTTGACAGAAGGTCCAACATGTAGTCCATTGAGATGGATTCCCATGGCCTGTCAGGAGTAGGCAGAGGGGTGTACAAGCCCTGTTTCTTAATGGTCAGTTTGGAAGTAGTGTAGGCAGTGCATGACCTGATATACTAGCCCATGTCCTGTCGAAGTTTCAACAAGTAGAAATGTTTTTTGTAGTACTGTCATTGTATTTTTGACATCGAAGTTTCCTTCCACCCAAATGCAACGGGATTCCCAAATCAGCTTCACTCACTCACTTGATGGAACATAGAGATGGCTCAAATGGCACAACATCCCATATTGAACATGGAAATTAATGACAACTGAGTTTGTGCCCAACATTTGGTAGGTGGTGGTGAATTCAGGGTCTGTCTCATAGAGGTGGGACCATCCATAGGTCTCGTGGTCGCAAGAGTCTAGCACCGTGGTGAGTGTCATGACTGGAGGTCGGCTAAGGAAATCAATGAATGTGTTGGTACTTCATATTTTATACTTGATGTTGAGGTG
>SNQJ01S0006171.1:675735-725792 GCA_010110895.2 Picea sitchensis | reverse complement strand
GATCGTATAGCAAGTTTGCAATAGTGTTATGTATGACATGGTATAATACATATTTTCTCTTGTTGTTAGCTACCATATGAAAGAGAGAAACATATTTTAATTATGCCTTTGAAACTTATCATGTGAATGATTGTGAACTTTCAGATAATAGACTAGTCTTAAGTCTATTATGGTAATATATATATATATATATATATATATATATATATATTTATATTTACACAAGAAAATGGGTTTATATATTAAAACCAGTGGTATAACCACTGTAGAGAAAACTTACAGAATTCATCCCTGCGATCAGTGTGAGAGCTTCAAGATTACAAAAGGGGTTGCCATGCTATAAAGTCCTAGAATTCCCATAACAGTTGAGAGTCCAAAATATAACTAAACTCAGAATAAGAACCGGCTTACAGCGTGATTGTCTGAGTTGCATAAGGGCCTATACTCCAACTTACAAAGAAGAGAACCAGAGATCCAAAAAGAACTAATTCCAGGAAAGAGGAATTCAGTATTAAACCTTCCAACCCGGGATGGAGGAGATTTCACTTGTGGTAGCCTTCCCCCCTACATATATCTAGCGGCTCTGTCTTGCAGCTTGAATTTCCATCTTTTCAATTCTTGGTTCCAAATAAGCAATTTTGTTGTTAGCTTGCTGAGTTGTGTAGGTGAGAGCTTCTACCGCTTCCTCCCTTAGCTGGATTAGATCTTCCTCCATCATTTCGAACCTTCGACCTCCTTCCCCATCAAGACGGAGCATGAATCCTCTATGCACGCTAAGCGTGTGTTTCAGCCTATGAATTTTGAGTTCCAGGGGAGGCAAGGGATTAGGGGGGGTGGCTGAGTTGGAATTGGACTCCATTGCGAGAGAGGTGGAAAAAGACCAGGAGGGAGGCTTGGCCGAAGCAAATGGGTAGAGACTAACCAAGGGAAAGACTGGGAGCTCAAGCTAGGAAAGAAACCAAACAGAATTGGGAAGGAAAGATGAGCAGGATTAGTTTGCCACCTTTCTGAATTTAATGGTATCTCGTTCGTGCACTACCATGGGAGGAGGGGGGGCTCACACGAGTGCCATGCAAGAGGGATAAGAGATTTGTGAGGAGGTCCAAGAGGGACATGAGGCAAAGGACAAGGAGGGGGAGGGGAAGGGACGAGAACATTGCAGATAAGTATCGTCGCATGGGAGAAGGGACAGACAAGGGAGGAAGAGGAGGGCTACCATGAGTATGATGTCGGGAGGGAACGAAGGCCACTTGCCCCGGGAGGCCCAGCTGAGCAGTCGCCGGGTGTCTCTAAGGGAGAGGGAAAAAAACCAAAGTTCCATTTAGGGAGAGATGACCCTTGCTCAAGTGGGTGGCGACTTTGGCAACTTTTTCGGCTTCGACGTTGAGATGACGGAGCACATGAAAGAAGTCAATTTTTTGGAAGGAGCGGGAGAGCCGCATGATTTTCTTGAGAATGTGGCATAGATTCATTTGAGTAGGCAAGGTGTTGGTGACCATAGCTTGGATTAAAATCCAGGAGTCGCCTATCACCGTTATTTCTTTGATTTCTAGCTTCTGAGCTTGGATAAGTCCTTTCCAAATGCTTAGAGCTTCTGCTATATTATTGGATTCAACTAAAAGCCCCCAAGAGTAGTCTAATTCTTGTAGTTCACCAGATTTCGTGATCCTTAGTGAGAGGAGGGGGGGCTTTGAGGTCTGGAGCAAGGCTATGGATCCAATATTTATTAAGGGAGTTGGTGCAAGGCCAAAGGTAGGAGAGGAAGTCTCCCATTAGGTTTTTGTCTTTGGTAGAAACGATGTTAGGCGAAGCGGTCAGATTTCTGAAGATTCTGGAGTTTCTTTCGAGCCAAATTTTCCAAAGGATGAATTTAGGGAGGGACATCCAACAACACTTTATTTGAGGGTTGGCCTTGAGAGGGAAATGATAGAGGGTGGTCCAAGTTTTTAGTAGAGTGGGTATGTCAGGAGGGAGTTGGTTAGAAGGCATCCCTCCTGGCAGGGCATGTCGCCAGACTTCTTTTGCAAAGGGGCAATTGAGGAGCAGATGGTCAACAGATTCTTCATGGATTTGACAGAGAGGGCATCAAATTCTAGGTTTAGCGGCTCAAAGAAGTCCTAGCACTTCGACTTCATTAATTGATTGTTAAATTATTAGTAATGGAGCACATATCAATTAAAAAATTATTATGGTAATATTAATATTAAAATGGTAATATTAATATTAATATCAAAATTGTAGCCTAAAATAATTTTTATATATTTTAAAAATAAATATTGGTCGTCGCAATTGCGACACAAACCTTAATTGTTGTAACAATTTTGTTGTATAAACAACAAAAAGATGTCGTTGCATGTGCGACGACAACTTCAATTGTTGTGATAGTTGTTCTATATAAAAAATGAAAAGTTGTCATTGCCTGTGCGACGACAACTTCAATTGTTGCGACAATTTTGCTATATAAAAATGAAAAGTTGTCGTCGCACGTGCGACGACAACTTCAATTGATGTAATAGTTTTTTTTATATAAACAACGAAAATTTGTCGTCGCACACGCGACGACATCTTCAATTGATGCGGCGGTTTTTCTATGTAAACAATGAAAAGTTGTCATCGCCAATGCGACGACCGATTAAATTATTGTGACAGTTTTGCTATATAAACCACGAAAGTTGTTGTCATAATGGGCGTTGTAATTGAGACGAAATGTTGGTTTCACATAGTTTTCCTATATTGTCATATTGGCGACTATATTTCTTTTTTTGTCGCAATTGCCTATGTTGTCTCTCTTGCAATGTTTGTTCAAGTTCGTCGCAATTTCCACGTGACATAAAATGACGTTTCAAAGACTTCTGATTCGTCGCAATGTCAAGGACATAACTTCGCAAGAGCGTCAAAACAGTCGTCGCAAAATGAAAATTCACCGAGGGATGATGTTCGCGATGATCTGGTATGTCAATCTACACTCAAGATTTAATCTTCGTCATCAATATGCATTCAAAGAGTTTCCATGGAAATCATGTATCATGGGATCTGGTCTCCACATGTAACTTGTTTACTAGGCTGCCACGTGTCACCTCATTTCATGGCTTTCACACGCACCATCTGCAAAATGGACTTTAACATGTGGCATATTCTATATGGACCTTGTGTCATTTCCTCAGTGGAGTTTCTTACTTAAGCGTGACTTTTTTCATCATCGGGACCTCATAACTTTTACAACATTGATCAGTTTATAACCCCTGGTGCCTATGGTCTGCTATAGTGAGAATCGTCTATCTGGATCTAGATCGAGCGATCATGATTCTCCTTTAACTTCCTCATGTATTATAACTTATGATACAATTGTCGTTCATTGATATGACTCTGGATTTGATGGTGAAATTTGTTCCCATTACCAGACTATTGGGACTTTTATAGACACCTTCCAACTTTGATCCAATGATCCGGACTTAACTATGGGGTTATCTTATGGTTAAAAATTATCCTTCCTTCACGGTATAGTTTGACACGATTTGGATCATTGATCCTTTCAATGATCAATGATCAACGACTACTATATATTTTTTTTTGCACCCAACTGGTAACACTCGGCTCTGCCTGCACACAATCCTAATTTCTCAATTAAGCTCTTAAAAATTTATTCACAGGTACCTTCTCTACTTGCTTTGTTTGTTTTGATTTTCAGCATGAAGGCTTCCTCTGTCTTCTCACCTTCAATGGAAATCATCTCCCCATGTATGTAATGGATTCCACGATTTCATTTAACACCTCTCTCTATTTTTGTATTTGACATCAATGAAAACATTATCCAACAATATCCCCCTTTTTCATTGATGGAAACTCTATTATTGAGATGCTCCCCCTATTAATGCGTTGTTGATATGTTTTCTTTCTTTTTCTCCCCCCTAAGAGTATGCTCCTCTGATTTTCCTTATTTTTCTCCCCCTTTGTTGTATTCTCCTCTGATTTTTCTTCTTTCTCTCCCCCTTTGACATCAAGGACAAAGGTTTCATTCACTAAGGGAGTTTTTGAACCCCAAGTTTGTTTCTGAGGTACTCAAATGCATCTTTAGGAAGGGACTTGGTGAACATATCTACAATTTTTTCTTTGGTAGGAACATACTCCAACTTGACAGTCTTATAGTTCACTTGTTCTCTTAGAAAATGATATTTTATTGGGATATGTTTTGTCTTTGAGTGCATAATTGGATTCTTGGAAATACTTATAGAACTAGTGTTGTCACATAGCATAGAAATTGGTTGATTGTACTCTACATTGATATCTTGTAATGCTTGCTTCATCCAAAGGATTTGTGTGCAACATGATGCTACTACAATGTACTATGCTTTTTTTGTAGATAAGGAGATTGAAGATTGTTTCCTACTTAACCAACATACTAAACAATTTCCCAAGAATAATGCTCTTCTAGGTGTGATATTCATATCATCAACATTGCCTTCCCAATCTGTATCAGTGTATGTTGTTAGGGTAAATTATTCTCCTTTTGGATACCACAGTACAAAATCCATTATGCCTTTCACGTATCTGAGAATTATTTTGACTGCCACCACATGTGATTCTTTGGTGTAGATTGAAATCTTGCAACCAATCCAACAACTTGCATGATATCAGGCCTTGATGCAGTCACATATAGAATGTTATCAATCATTGATCTATACATGGTGTGATCTGCCTCTGGTGATTCCTTATCCTTACTCAACTTGCAGCCTGTAATAATTGGAGTATTGACTGGCTTCCAGTCTTCCATCTTGAACTTTAACATTTTCTTACTCTATTTTTTCTGAGAAATGAATATGTCTTTATTTGAATCATATATTTGAAGACCTAATAAGAAGGAAAACTCACCTATCATGGACATCTCAAATTCTTTTTTCATTTCCTTTGAAAACCCTTGACTCAAATTATCACAGTTGCTTCCAAAGATAATATCATCTCCATAGACTACAATGATAATCATATTTCCATTTTGTTATTTGATGTAAGTATTACTTTTTGCAGTTCCTCCCTTGAAACCTTGTTGTTGTAGGTAATTTTCAAGCCTTGAGTACCAAGCTCTAAGTTCTTTCTTAATACCATAGAGGGATTTCTTCGATTTTCACACATAATCTTGATTTTATGACAGCTGAAATCCCATAGGTTGCTCAATGAATACTTCCTCTTCCAGATTTCCATTTAGAAATGCATATTTAACATTCATAGAATAAACTTTGATACTCTTGTAGCTTGCAAGCGCCGAGAACATTCTAATATGTTCTAGTCTGGCTACTGGAGAAAAATATTCATCAAAGTCTACACCTTCAACTTGAGCATAGCCTTTGCATACAAGCCTTTCCTTATTCTCACTACTTGTCCATCCTCATTTAGTTTGTTCCTAAAGACCCACTTAGTGCCAATTACATTCTTGTTTGTTGGTATAGGTACTAGTTCCCAAGTTTGGGTTTTCTCAATTTGATCTAATTCTTCATTCACAACATTTACCCAGATTTTATCTCTGTTGGCTTTCTCAAAGTTTTTGGATTCTATTTTATACAACAGAGATAGATTTGCATGTTTTGGTGATATTTCCAATTGTCTTCTTGTTTGCACACTTTTATTGTTATTACCAAGAATCATTTCTTCAAAGTGGTTCTTTTGAACATATCTGGAGGGGGTCATTGTGTCTCGTCTAGGAGTTGTTTCTTCTTCTTCTTCTTCTTCTTCTTATGCATTGTCTTCCTCATTGTCTTTCTCTTCTTCTTCTTCTTCTTCTTCTTATGCATTGTCTTCCTCATTTTCTTTCTCTTCTTCTTCTTCTTCTTCTGCATTATCTTCCTTGTTATCTCTCTCTTCTTCACTACATCTTGTTATTGTTGGTTGGTCATTTGTTTGCATCTTGATCCTTCCAGGATTTTCATCATCCACTCTTACAATTTCACTTTCAAAATTTTTGTCTAATCTCAGATTGAAACATCTGTAAGATTTTCTTTGAGAGGAGTAACCAAGAAAAATTCCTTCATCATATATAGAGTCAAATTTTCCAAGGTTTTCGTCATCTCTCTTTATGTAGAATTTTATTCCAAAAACCTTAATGTGTTTGACATTTCCTAGCCTACCTTTCCATAATTCATATGGGGTTTTTTCACTGTTAGCTCGAAGTTATTCTCTATTTAGAATGTAGAAATTTGTGTAGACTGCATCTCTCCAAAATATATCTGACAGTTTAGCTTGATTTAACATGGTTATGGCCATTTCTTGTACAATTTTTTATTTTATTTCAACCACTCCATTTTGTTGTGGGGTTCTTGCATCTAAGAAGTGACTTCTTATTCCGTGATCTTCACAGAATTCATTAAACTCATCAAATGTGAATTGTCCTCCATTATCTGATCTTAGGCATTTGATCTTCAAGTATGTTTCATTTTCAACTAATTCTTTTATTGGTTATATCTTCTTCTATACCATCTAAGTTATTGAACCAGGGTTCATATCTTTCGGGTTTCCAACAAAGCCTCTAAAACTATCGGCTCTCCTAGTAAACCAGAAGTCAACACAACACATAGAATGTGCTACACAGTCTCACCCGAGATAGCTTTAATGGGTGGCTACAAGATGTAGGTGTTTACAGCCTAGGATTGAGTGTGAAATATGATAACTCGACCATTGAACCATTGTTAGAACTGGTAAATGCAACATACTATTATTCACGACTATGCAGTAACTTCAACAGTTTGTTCTCTCGGTATCACGACAGTATTTAAACAAGCAATATAATAACTCATTCGCTCATGAAGAACAATGAATAACTACTAAAAAGAGGATAAATATATGCATGCATTCATCACATTACATAGATATTACCATGGTTCACCCCCTCCTAGGCTACGTCCACAAAGATTTGGCTCTTGGCTCTTTTATCATGATAGTTCTGCATCTACAACATCATGCACTTACAACTCTCCTCAGATGGGTAAGATCTATATGAGGCGAACTAGATCGCACCAGGATCCTCAACATGTGATATAATCCTCAATATCTACCTTCTCTCATCTCCTCTAGCTCAAAAGCTTACAAAACAGTTCATACAGCAAAATGTAAACCCGATTACTAACTAAATTGGAACAACTACAAAATCTGCGAACAACAACAACAACCTATAATACCTCAGTATCAGTATTTATATATCTTTTTCTCTTCAGCCATTACAATACATTACCAAAACCCTAACCCTACTAACGTTAGGTCTTCCTCTCATTCGCATGTTGTTATTCCTTCCAGTTGTTGCTTTCTGTGCGCCTGCTTTCTTGCATGCGCGCATGTTGTGTTTCCTTCCAGTTGTTGCTTCACTCTCTGCACTCTTTCTTTCCCCACGATCATCCTTATTTCCACTTCGGTATGCTGCCAACAGGCCCCCAACACTGACATGTGGCTCGTCCTGAGCCACCTAATCCTTCTGATCTTCCTCGATCTCCTTGGTGATCGTCTGGAACTTTTCCTTGAGCTCTGTTGCTTGTGTCTGTGCCTACGCAGTCTTCTCCTTGATTGTGTCCACTACCTAGACTGCAACTTCATCGTTGATCAATCCTGCACATTCTGGCTGGGTCTGTGTTATCTGTGTCTTAGATTCCTCTTCCTGTGCCAGGACTTCTACTACCCGCTCTTGCAATGGTTCCATTTGAGCCTGCCGCTCTTGTTTCTGGGTTTGCGGAGTGATTAGCTTTGCCTGCAATATCTTCATGTCCTACATCCCTTTGTGGCATTTTATAATTGGTATTGTCTTATGCTTCTGCTTGAGCTCTTGGATCGCGACATTGATCCTTTATTCTTCCATGTAACATTTGTGGACCTGTTGATCCTCCTCCAACCTGGTCCAAAGTTGTGTTTCTTTATCAAACAAGTTAGTTGATGTGCTAACCTGCTGCTCTATCTCCTGCAGCTGCGTTGTTACTTCCTGCATCCTTTTCTCCTTGACTGTTGGTGGAGTGGTTGGTATGAGTTGTTCTCGGATATTCTCGATCTCCTTCTGGTATTGATCAATTTCCCGTGCAATCCAATCAATATTTTTGTTGATGTGACTGCCTCACTCTGCATGGCCTATGGAATCTTCTCGTAAGTTCCTGCCACTTTCTGCTTCAATCCTTTTATGCGATCCCTTTCCCCTGGGTCTCAGATTTATCCTTCTCACATACTATTTCTAGTGTGTCCCGCTTCTTTGTTGCCTACTTCAATTCGGTTAAGTCTCTATTTGTGCAATATTGTACCTTGTGGTTTACGCTCACTTGCAACCTGTGTAGCGCTCCTGATGGTATCCTTGTCAACACAAGTTGCATTTGGATTAATTCCTTCAAGGGTGTCTGCCCCACAATTTCATCCATGCACAACATACTAGGGTTGATGTGGAATGCTATGTGTGGCTATAGTATTTCCTTCAATGACTCTCATTCTTCTTCCTATATTATTTCTTCTATCTGCGGTGTTGATGGTTCGATTCCCCTGTTGCTTGTTGTCGACCCTTCCCTAATCTACTCAATTAGTTGACGCATATCTACCAACTCCTCTTGGATCTTGTCCCTATGGCATGTAGCATGGTCGAAGTCCTCGGATAGAGAATCCTAGATCATTTCGACGATCATTTCCCCATCATCATCCGTGATCATATATTATGGCGATGTTCGTTGTGCATTTGATTTCTTGCACGTGCCTCCTATCTGTGTGGATGGCCTCTTGTTTCCCCCTGGTTCCTATGTGTCGGTATTTTCTATTGTCTCTTGCATGGGCTCGGCCTATTGTTGTTGCTCCTTGGCCAACTGCATACTCTCCTTCTTCCCCTTTTGGGTCCCTGTCTTCTTTGACCCTTTGTCTATCTGTGTTCTCTTGCCTTGGCCCGTTCTTGGTCTCTTGGGCACTTGGATTTCCGGAGGCTTCGTTTCTCCCTGCTCTGCCTCTTCTTCTATTGTTCTTTCTAGTACTTCCTGGGTAATGGTTGAGATTCTCCATTCATCGGCCCATTCGCTGATGACCATGTCAATGTCACCCTCGGTGATGCAGTAGAGCATATGTAGCCACTGTTTATCTGGATCCCTCCTTGCCTGTATCCACATTGCATGTCATGTGGCTTGGAAAGTGGCGATGTCTGCATATCACGCGAAAACTTCTGGTGTGATTCTCCACATCTGGGAGATGGCTTCCTGTAGGTCGCATAGGTACCCTTCGAAGATGGATCCGTTCATCCTCTTGTGACTAGCACTTGGCGTCGCCTTTAGCAAGGAATACCTCTTTCCCTGGTTTGGTTTGGGTCTGGTACAAAAAGTTACGTACCTTGGTTCCCTCCAACCCATAAAGGCTATGAGCATGATCAGCCATGAGTAGTGAAACTCTGTTCCTAGATCATGTGCATCCTTTAAGTCATCTGGGAATAAGTTCAAGAGGTACGACGCCCAGCTGATTGAGGTGCCTTTTGTGCATTGGGTTGCGACTGCGACAACTCCAGCTGGGATTTCTTCCCTGCGACATTTTCTTAGCAGTTTGCAGGCTAAGACATTCACGCCCAATTGTGTGCCTACATTGTTGATCCTCTTGATGATGATCCCTCTTGTCCCCCTTTTGGTGTTGTACTTCTTCGTCATCTCTTATGCTAGTGCTTTCTCTTTGGTCTTGTCATCCAAAAACAAGGTGGGATCCATTCCCTGAATTGATAACCCTGTTATGTTTGCAATAAGTTCAATGACTATGGGGACAGGCTTGTCCAACCATATATCCTCTCCATGTGTGACTTCTAGCAGCTATTTGATGCATGCGGTTGCGTGTTGACCTCTGCCAAAATGTGGTAATTCCAACATACCTAAAATTCCTTTTTTTTGTAGCCCAGCTACCCACTAGAGTGGTTGCTTGATCGGTTCACCAACCCTATTTGTGCCTGTAGTCTGGATAAAGACCCTCTTCGCAAGTTATGGAAACTTGGCTTCATCTGCTACATCATGGTTAGAGTATTTGAGTTTCCCGATATGACCCAGTAGCTTTGGTCCTAGTTGTACCCCTTCTGGTATGCGCGGTAGAATGATTTTTGTTGCAGGTTTCTTGCGAGGTGACCTGGGTATATGTATCTTTTCTTTCTTCACCAGTGGTGGCTGGCTTAAAGTTCCAATGGCTTCCAGTTGTTGCTCTGTATACCATTTCAGCCAAGATGATACATCTTCAACCATCTCCTCTATTGGGTGGTCTGAGATGGTTGTTTGAGACTCATCTGGATCAACTGATGTTGTCAGCTTCAGCGTCGTGCCATTGACTTTCGGAGCTGCCTCTGTATGTTCTGGTTGCATCTCCTTCAGGGTTTCTACTTCCTAGTTATGTGGCTCCTGCGCCACTTCTGGCATATCTACATTCATGACCTCTATTGTTGGTTGTTGAATTTCCTCCAGTATCAATGTGGATTGTACTAATATCATCTCTGGGGATGGGATTTCGTCGACATTGATGATCTCCGATGGCTATTGTTCACCTTCTTCGGCCTATCCTGGTGACCTGGTTTGAACTTTGGTTTTTTGGTCAGTCTGGCTCACTTTTGCTTGCTTAGGCGGTGCCATGGTGATGAATGTCAAGTGTCTGCTGGATTCAATCGGTCTCTGTGATCTCTGTGAACTCACACTGTGCTCTTTAGCCTCTATTCCTCTGTGTCTGTTCTCTTTTCATGAATAGACTGTTGGCTCCCTCGCCAGTGTGTTGTATGTCTTTCCCATGAAGCTTGTCGAGGAAACTTCCTTGATTATGGGTTTAATTCACCTTTATTATCGGTTCAATGGATATTTTATGGTTCCGTACTTGCCATTACTCTTGTTTTATCATGTTCTATTGGTGCGATTAATGTGGCGTCCCATCGATACTTGTCGTCCTTTAATTCCGCCTAGTTTTGTCTTGTCGTCCTGATTTTGCCGACTCCTCTTTTCTCGCTTGTTTCCCTTTGGATGTGGCCATTGTCTTTATTCTCGCTGATTTTTTGTTTCTACTTTGCGTGGCCTTTCTGCCTCTGGCACCCTGGGCCTTCTTTGGTTTTGTTTCCTTTTTGTTCTTTTTCAATTTTTGATTTTTTTTACTGCGCAGTGGATGGTCGATTGTCCTTGTACAGCTTCAGTAGGATCCCATTGATCATCCCTCTAAGTTATGCACTTGATAAATCCCTTAACTATACATCTCCTCCATTTGTGACATATTTTACTTCGTATGGTCCTAACCAATGCATTCTGAGCTTTCACGGGTGCTGAAACAATTTGTTGTCATACATCAGCACTAGATCTCCTTCCTTGAACATTTTCTTCTTGATGTGTCTATCATGCCAAGATTTGTTTATTTCTTTCTGAACTTGTTGGTGGAATCCTACCAAGATTCGGTCTTCCTCCATGGTCAGTAACTTATTTAGTCTCTCTTGTACTGTGCCTCGTTCTGTCATTTGTGTGATTGTTGCTACGCATAAGCTTGGTACTAAAAATTCTAATGGCACCACTACTTCTTGGCCATAAACTAGTTTAAATGGTGTATGCCCTGTCAACTTTTTGCACATATTCATGTATGCCCATAATACTGATGGTACTTTAAGGTCCCAGTCATCTCTGTTGACATTGCAAATCTTCATCAGCGCGTTCTCCATAATTTTGTTGAAGGCTTCCACTATGCCATTTTCCTGTAGATGATAAGGTGTGCTCTTCTGGTGATGGAATTCAAATTCTTCAATCATAGCGTTGATGGTATTGTTTATGAAGTGAGTGCCTTGGTCGCTCATCAAAATTCTTGATCACCCAAATCTAGTGATTACTCGTTCAAATAGAAAATGTGGTGTTGTTTCTGCGCTGCAATCCTTCATTGGTGTGACTTCCACCCATCTTGTTAAGTATTTTGTCACGGTGATAATGTACCGAGCCCATGTTATTTTTTTTGGTGGGTTGATTGGTCCCACAAAGCCTATTTCCCATTTTTCAAATGCCTGTAACATTACTTGTGGTCGTAATGGCATCTCGTCCCTTCTGTTGGGTTTGCCTACCCTTTGAAAAATATTGCATGTTTGGCAGTATTCCTTTGAATCTTTGTGAATCGTTGGCCACCATAGTCATGCGCACAATACCTTATGCTCGATAGATTTTCCTGCATAATTCCCTCCTGCTATTCCCTCATGAGCTTCCGCTAAAACTCTTGGTCTTTCGTGCTCTAACACGTATCTTCGCAATATGCTATCTACGCCCATTTTGTATAGGTGTCCTGCAATTAGTTGATAGTCGGAAACGCAGACTACTAGGTTTTTATTCTGTACGGTGATATATTCTTGCAGTGCAGTACCTATACTCAAGTACTGAATGATATCTATGAAGTAATCATCAGCAATCTGTACTAATAATAAATGTGCATCCGGAAAGTTATCTTCTAAATTCGTAGGTTCTTCTCCATTTGTGACCCTTAATAGGTGATCAGGTTCTGCGTTCAATTTTCTTGGTTTGACTATTAATTCAAAGTCAAATTCTTGGAATAGTAGTAACCATCGACATATTCTCCCCCCAACATTGGATTTTTGACTAGGTCTTTCAGGGCCGAGTGATTTGTGAACATCTTAAAGTGTTTTCCCAATAAGTAATGTCGGAACTTCTAATGTGTGTAGACCATAGCCAAGCTTTCTCTTTCGGTCGTGTTATAGTTCTGTTTGGAGTCTGATAAATTTCTGCTCGCAAATGTTATCAGGTGATCCAAGTCTCTCGCTCCTGGATGCGCCAAGATAGCTCCAAGTGTTATCGCTAATGCATCTACATGGACATGGAATGTCTTCTCCCAATCTGTAAATACTAATATCAACGCGGTAACCATATTTTCCTTCAAGGTATCTAGACCATGTTGACACTCGTCGTTCCACTGAAAATTTGTATCCTTTCTTAAAAAAAATCCATCGGTACAGTCATATGTGCATATCCTTTGATAAATTTTGTGTAATAACTTGTGTATCCCAACATCGCTCTTAGCTGACAGTCTGTTTTTGGTGGTGGTAAGTTAACAATGACTGCAATCTTTACAGGATCTACTATCAAACCTTGTTTTCATACTATATGACCTAATAGTATCCCAAACGATGTTCCAAATATACATTTATTTATGTTTAGTGATATCTGACACAGTCTACATATTTCTAACTTCATCCGTAAAACTTCCACATGGTTTTTCAATCAACTATAGACTATCCAATCATCCAGGTATACTTCGAGAAACTGGTGGATCAATTCCTTAAATGCAATAATGACTACTCTAGAAAATATTGTTGGTGCATTCTTCAGTCCAAACGGCATGACTATGTATTGGTAACATCCCCATTATGTTGCAATCATGGTCTTGTATCTATCCTCCTATGCTATCTTAATCTGATGGTATGCTTCATGTCCTCCTATGTTCTCTAACACCTCGTCCATGAAAGGTGTAGGGAATGGGTCGTGTAGGCATGCATCGTTCAACTTCCTCAAGTCGACGCATATCCTAATCCCTCCTTGATTCTTGTCATGAACTACCATCGGACTTATCCATTCTGACTCCTCAACTAGTTCTATGATGTTGGCTTCGAGCATCCTGTCGGTCTTAGCTTTGAATTTTTGTTTATATATTGGGTTCAGCCTGTAGGGTCATTGTCTGATAGGTCTTGCTTCAAGTCTAAGTGGTATCTTCATCTCTCCTAATTCTCCTATTATACCCTTCATCTCTATAAGGTTTGTGGGAAACAAGTCGATGTATTCGCGCAACAACTCTGTGATGCTTTCTATTGTTTGCTCTTCCCAGTAGTCTCCAATGCTGGCCATTTTAGGATGTTCGAATGTCCCAATGTTAACTTTATTTACTTTGATCAACATGGAAATGACTTTTGATTCTATGGGTGGGCCTTCCACATCTCTTTCGCCTTCTGCTTCTTCAAATTTCTGAATATCACGCAGATCATCTTCATCCGGTGCTTCCTCTTGCACCTGATATCATGACAACAGTTCCTTAACTGTCTGTTTATTCCATTGTTTCTCTTCTGTGATAACTTCTATATCTGGTTCTTTGATAAATATTACTCCTCTTATCTGTTTTAGAGTTGCATCTATGTTGGGGTTTTCATGTTTGAATGAAAATGTGATGGTAAAATTCTGTTGCAATTTCGTCCATGTCACAGTTCCTTTGCGCAACTCCTGGTCTGTATACCAGTTCACTGGTATGCCCGCTAGAGTGTGTATGAAGTGATGAGGTCATTCCTCTGGGGGTGTCATTTTCCATAGCGTTCTACACGCCTCCACGTGTTCTATTGGTGCCCTGTGTCCATCATACTTCTGTTGTTTGTTGTTTTTTTGTTCTGTGCCAAACCTTATGCACAATAGCCTCTTACATTGGTACCAATCTGTGATGGTCTCCTTATGCGCACCCCACCATATTACAGGTGTGGCCTTGAGTGCTAAATCAAGTGCTAATAGTCTTTGGTTCTCTAACACTGCGTCTTCATACTATGTCAAGAATGTTTCCAAATGGTTTATTCCGTGGAAACTGGGTGGTTCTCTGATTTCTATGCCTACCCATCTTATTGTGCGGTCTATTCTTGCACATCTTCTTGTGGATACTTCATGTAGCCTTTGTAGCCAGTTTTCTAAACTGATTTCTGAGTCTGTTTCACATAAGGTAATTCTCCTCCAACTGAGTACCCCATCTGTAATTGGTTTTACGTAATCCTCATCGCGCGTAGTTGTTCTGTATAACTGGTCGATTTCCTCTAGGTCTAGGCAAGTAGGTTCTACAAACCTCCCCCCTTCTGATGGGTCTAATGGCGTGATGACCCTATATTCTCCTGAATCAAATGTCATTTTCCTAGTCTTCAAATTGATTATGGTCTGGTTGTCAAATGACCAATCCAGACCAAGCAACTCTAGGTAAGGTGTTGTGTCATCTACTATTTCAATGACTTCGAAATCTGATTTAGTGCGCACTCCATCTAGGTCGACTGTCACTCCTTTCAGTCTACCTATTGGTAAGACTCTGTGTTGGTTTGCTAATTTTAACTGAACAGGTGAATATCCTAATGTTGGCTCTCCCATGCACTGCCATGTCTTCTTTGGTAATACATTAACTTTAGATCTTAGATCTAGTATAATGTCTCCCATATTGAAATCCTTAATATTAACATTCAGTCTAAACTCCCTACTTGTTCTTCTTCTCGTGTGCAGGTGATTGCCTATCTTTGGTTCTATATTTCCTTCCATCTCAATGCTACATTTTTCTAGTATGTTTTCCAATATTTTCACAGATGATGGATCACTTAATACCTTTACACACGATTGCAGAAAGCCTTTGATTGTACTTACTCGTCCCGTGGGTTGCATACCATTGGTATGATCCAATGATGGCGGCATCTCGTATTCTGGTGCTTCCTTGTTATGTTGTGCAGTTGAAGTCGACGCTATGTCTTCCTTCTAAAATTCTTGTCTAGCTTATTTAAAGATCTCCTTTTCCTTTTGCGTGTTGAATTGCTTCCTTGGTTCAATATTCTTCTTTACCCATTGATTCTGCGCAGGTTCTTGTCGAAATGCGTCATTTCCTATTTTAGCTCCTCTGCGAGTAACAATATTGATGTTTTGTCCTTCATCCATTGCTTCGGATGAGATCCATTGAACGTTCTAGTTGTTTTGGTTCCTCTTTTCCTAGATATTTACTAGTAGTGTCAGACATTCTTCTGTGTCATGATCTGATGCGTAACAATACATACAGGTCGCTAGTGGAAGTGGACATTCCCTTGCATAATGTCCCGATTGTTGACAATTGTGACATTTGATTGGTCCTCTACCTCATCTGAAACCTCCTCTGGCTCGTCCTCCTCCTTTGTAGCCTGCTCGATCTCCTCGTGGCGCATTATACTGAGGTGCTTGATTATACTGTGTAGTATTGTACTGAGGCTATGTCGTATTATACTGTGGCGGCACGTTATTGTACAGTGGTTGTGCAGTATTATACTATTTTTGCACAGTGTTGTATGAAGTTGGGACTTGATTAAACTGTGGCGTTTCTTGCCCAGTCATCATTTCTTCATGTACTCTATATGCATCTGATGTCCTTTATCACATCAGCTCCATAGTTATACAATCTTTGTCGTCGTGTCCCACTGACTTGCAAAAGGTGCAATATAATTTCTTTGGGATTGTCTGGTATTTTTGCATCATCGTGCAATGATAAGGGTCATGACCCGGTTTCTTGTAGATTTTGCACCATAGTCCTCCTGGAGGTAACGGATTTGGCATTCTTGTTGCCATATATTGTGCAAACGTTGGACATTCCTTCTTGTGGTGTCCTTCTGTTCTGCATGTGGTACACCAAACAACTTCTCATTTGTCCTTGTTCTTATTCTAGTTTAGCTGAAATGTTAGATTCTTCAAATCCTCTTTCAGTTTTTCAATAGTTGGGTCTGTCTATTGGTATTGGTTTTCTTCTAGTTGCAAGGTTTCCTGTAGAGCCTCTGCCTGCATTTGAAATTTTTGTTGGCGTAAAGGGTATTTTAAGTGTGGGAGTATTGAGTTGACAAATAGGTGTCGATGTTGCATATTAGTCATGAGGTATTTTAGCTTTCCCTTCAGTCGCTTGAATCTATGATCAATCTCCCATACAAACTCTCCTGGGTTCTGTCTTATTTCGATCATCTACTGATCCTCTGAGCTTGGCTTCTGGAACTCATTTATCAGTAACTTATTAATGTTTGCGAGTGTCCTTGTCGTCCCAGGGGCACTGTTTGTGTCTAGACTCATGTACCAGTATAGTGCACGGTCTCTTAGCATAATAGGTAGTTGCGCAAGTTTAGTATCTTCATCAGTGATTTGTTTTGCTTCCCATATCTTTGCACAAATGAAAAAATGTTTCTCAGGGCCTTCTATTGCTTCTCCTCAAAATTCTGGTAATCTGATGGTGGGATCATGTCCTACCATCCTGAATGTTGAACTACTACCTTTGCGCGGTGTAGAGACTTGACTAGTGCTACCTGAACTGGCTTCTCCAATTGTTGTTCCTTGTGTATATGTACTTCCTAATGTCTGACTACTTCTGAACTTCGGTTGTCTAAACGGTAGTGTTATATTTGGTGTATTAGTTGCACATGGGTTTATGGGTTCCACACTAACATTAATATGGATAGGATAGCTGCCTTCTCCTCCTGCTCTTGGACCTCTCATCTTCCTCTCATATGTTGCACATAGGATTTCCTCAATCTGCTCCACAGCCCGAAGATCATCTACGTCTTCCTCATCACTCGCCAAGCCTTCCTTCGCGGTTATGGCTCTCTTCTTGGTATTCACCTTGTACTGGTAGGGTACTCCACTACGTTTCTTTCCCATTGATGCCAAGATCCACTTGATCTGGTCATATTACATCATGATTGGGTCCAAGGGTTCCTCCTTCTTGCCCTTATCCTTTTTTCCTTCCATTTCTTCTCTTTCTGTCAGTGCTTCCCCCCTTCCCCCATGCACACAGGGAAGTTTAGTTGTCTGATTCCATTTTCATTACACCTTTGTTATATAGAAGTATCTTAATATAAGTATACAGTGATCAAATGTACCTTCCTCAAGGTCCGTGTATAAATTCTTTCTCCGCTGTGCTATATGACTTCGTTGTGTCAACTGCAAACTCTATTATAAACCCTGCCACAACACTGTCAAGCCAAAAGTCTATTGTGCGGGTGAATTTGTTGTTCACTTGTTGTAACTTCTCAAGTTGTACTAAGGTCCAATCTAACTGTTAGATCTGGTTCGTCGCGTGGTTATCCTTCAACCTTAGTATCCACTCCTTCAGTAGATGTGGAAAATCACAGAAAAATACTTCATACAAATCAGTAAACACGTGTTTCTCAAGATATTTGCAAGGTGTTATTCTAGGGTTTCTATTTTCTTATGTGCAAACTCTATCTCTTTTGTTCTCAAACAACTTTTGATCTCTTCTTTTGTGGGATTCCACAGTCTCACATTCCCTTCTAATGGCTCATTGGTCTCTGCCCTAACCTTTTCTTAATCTGCCTCCGACAAATGTTTGACTTATCTTATCTACTCAATCCTCTCTTGTTCCTACCAACAACAATGGAACCATTTGTTGGTTATATATTCTTCTATACCATCTAATGTATTGACCCAGGGTTCATATCTTTCGGGTTTCCAACAAATCCTCTAAAAATATCGGCCCTCCTGGTAAACCAGAAGGAAACACAGCACACAAAATGTGCTACACAGTCTCACTCGAGATAGCTTTAATGGGTGGCTGCAAGACTCAGGTGTTTACAGCCTAGGATTGAGTATGAAATATGAGAAATCGACCATTGAACCATTGTTAGAACTAGTAAATGAAACATACTATTATTCATGACTATGCAGTAACTTCAGCAGTTTGTTCTCTCAATATCGCGACAATATTTAAACAAGCAATATAATAAGTCATTCACTCATTAAGCACAATGAATAACTACTAAAAAGAGGAAAAAGATATGCATGCATTTATCAAATTACACAGATATTATCATGGTTCACCCCCTCCTGGGCTACATCCACAAAGATTTGGCTCTTGGCTCTTTTATCATGATAGTTATGCATCTACAGCATTGTGTGCTTACAACTCTCCTCAAACGGGTAAGATCTATATGAGGCAAACTAGATCGCACCGGGATCCTTAGCCTGCGATCTAATCCTCAAGATCTACCTTCTCTCGTCTCCTCTAGTTCAACAACTTACAAAACAGTTCATACAGCAAAATATAAACCCGATTACTAACTAAATAGGAACAATTACAAAATCCGAGAACAACAACAACAACCTATAATACCTCAGTATCGGTATTTATATATCTTTGGCTCTTCAGCCATTACAATACATTACCAAAACCCTAACCCTATTGATGTTAGGTCATCCTCTCGTGCGCGTGTTGTTCTTCCTTTCATCTATTGCTTTCCTTATGCCTGCTTTCTTGCATGTGCATGTGCTGTGTTTCCTTCCAGTTGTTTCTTCGCTCTCTACACGCTTTCTTTCCCCACGATCATCCTTCTTTCCACTTCGATCTACTGCCAACAGCTTTGAATGCTTTAAACTTCCCAAACGATTCTAACTTATGTTTGAGAAATGCTTCCCAAGTCATTATTGTGTAATCATCAATGAGTAGCATGAAGTAATGATTACCTTCTAGAATTTGTGATTTGGTTGTCCCATAGAGATCGATGTGAATGATTTCTAATGGTCTAGATGATGAATATTCCTTGGTTTTGAATTTTACTCTTGTTTGCTTCCCTTGTTGACAATGCTTACAAATTGAGTTTGAGGGCTTGATGATTTTTGGCATGCCTCTTACTGCCTATTTTTTACTAACATTAACACTACTACATATGGTGTTGAAATCCTATGGGGTGTTCCAACGTTACATAAAAAATCCACCTTACCGTCAAACATTACCCACTAATTCTTAAAATCTTGTGATATTTTTCTTTGGCCCCCCGACGTTCGTCGGACATACAATGTAGCTTAGTATTCATTACAAATATGACACGTATTCGACATTTTTCAAAACCGTTGACATCACCATCATGACCCACCATTTCCCCATGGCTTGCCTCTGTGGCACCTACGTGGCACTTCCATGTCAGTATTGTTTTTTTCTCATGGGTGTGTTTGGCACCTAAATTGACCTTAATTATTCCAGCTAGGGGGATAAAAATGTATCTCACGGGATTAGTATGCCTACGTTGTGTCGATCAAGATGTTAATTATGCCTCCTATGAGGGCTAAAAATATTTGGCACGGGTTAATTATGCCCACATTTTTTCGATCAAGACGTCAATTATGCCTGCTATGGAGGATAAAAATGTCTATTGTGGGATAATTATGCACTCTCTACCTCTAGATTTCAATTAAACTTGAATGAACAAGATATATGATTGTTAGGTATAGATATTAACAGATGAACATAGAATTTGGCATGTTGTGGGAAGGATAGACAGTACCTGACCCATATCAATTGTGCCACCAGATAGACGATGAGTGAATTTCAAGGCATATGTTGGTTAATGTGACCACTAAATTCATATGATGGCTAGTCCTAACTGGTACTGCCATGTTCCAAAGTTACCCTTTGTATAACGAAGGGACAGTATTCCATGGCACAATAAGTAGCATGTTAATTGGTTAAGTCTATGTAATCTGAGTGCCCTAGGGGTTTCTCAGGACACTAAATCCATTTATGGATTCATAAATGCAAGTTAAACAACATAAAATTGTGATTTTGCCTAGATTTATATCAGCTATTCAACTGAAAAATGTCAATTAAACGTAGAACGTTTAGACTACGCCACCATGGGGAAAACTTGGGAAGGATTCAGGTGGTCAACTCATAGGTCACAATACTGCACCAATATGTGGATGGTGCCACCAGTTATAAAGAAGCAGGCCACATCAATGTCCACATTCCAAGAGGTCGTAAGAAAGAGAAAGGGGGAGTCTCCAGCAACACTGGGAGGACTTAAGCAAATGTAGAAATCTTGAGGGGAGGAATCAATGATGCAAAACATTTCAAGGAAATGTGACAGTACAAGGAGATAGGAGATAAAGTAGTTCGTTAGAAGGAATATGTCCAGGTTGGTTGGGTTAAATGGGTGTTGAAGGTTTTTGACCCAGGTATATGATACCGCGACAGTTTCTTAGCAACAAGACCATAAAAATTAGTAAACATATACCTTTTTGGTATCAATCTTTTCCATCCCCATTGTAATATTTCACCTCAAACTCGTTCCCAATACTTCCACTACTCTCTACCTGCCTAGTGGTGCATGCTCCATATCCATATTGTATAGCATATATTCCATTGGACCCTTCGTTGCACTACCAATTTTGGAACCTATTGGCACTGTAAGCTGCTTCAGTACCCCCCCATAATGTGAAGTTGGTGACTGGATAAAGCACCCTTCTTAGTATTGTTTGAAGCGGATGATCGGGTACAACAAGTTGGACTGTGCCTCAAGTACTAAGCATCGCCTAAAAGTTGTAAGAATCATCTTGATGACCTTTGAATACATGTAAAGTTAGTTATGATCCACTTATGTAAGCAACCTATGGGTCACGGTGATCCCCACGGGGAAAATAATATATAAGGTTGTAACAACTGGCTTGAGGACTTGTGAAAACATGTAAAGTTAGTTATGATCCACTTATGTAAGTGGCATATGGTTCATGGTGGCCCCCATGGGGAAGATAATATATAAGGTTGTAAGCAGAGAGATAACAAAGTAGAGGCTTGTTAGAGATTCCTTGGGAGGAATCTTTGTAGAGGATAAAATTGTAGAATTTGTATTACAGTCTGTCTAGTTTTGTAATGGAGACTGTATATGTGATGTGTATCATGTAAAGATCCTTCTATATTTATGAGGAATTAATGGAAGATTAGTAATGATTTTTACTCATACTTGTCTTATATGTGATTCTTGAGGTGATATTTAGTGATTATCTGCAATCTTTAAGTGATCTTTAATTCATCTCTTTAATAATGTTTGAATCTACCTACAATAAGTATTTATATTTCAGGTTTTTTTATGAGACAAAAATCATTGTATTGATATTTCTAGTGGAAATGGCATACACATTGATGAGATCCCTTTTACTTTTAACGTTAGCAACCATTGCCTTTATAGACTGCCTCTATAATATAATATTATGTCCTATGCTTATGACTTTAACTCTTACAATAATCCTTATACAGATCACTCTTTAAACAAGTAGTACCACAACTTCATATTGATGCTAAGGCAAAACCGTGAGAAAAACTATCTCTAACTTTACATAAACAAAAATTAAAACAAGACCAAAAATCCATTCATCAAAAAAGATGTAAGAGTATAAAATATGTAGAAGTATGGTCCTTATTCTCATGAACAAGTTAAAAAACCTCCTCCAAAATGAGTGCTTCCTTTGAAAGTTGATGATCTTTGCGGGTTGAATTCTCGGTAGACATGAGCCAAGGACACCTCTTCAAAAACTATTTTATATGCACAAGGACACTCGAAAATTGATAATTTATATGCACAAATATTCATGGCATTTTGATGAATCAAAGGATGGTAGGTTAGGAAATAAACCAAGGTTGGTTTTGCATTAATATTCATAAAATACTCTTTTGTGCAAATATAGCCAAGAGATGCATAGTAAAACCCTGGAAATGCAAAAAATGTTTGTAAAAAGTAACCCAATGTTGTATTATACCTTAGATTTGAGTTGTGCAAGTTATTGGGGATGCGGTTAATCATTGTATACCTTGTCATGTTGTTTATTTTGCAATTGAAAGTTTAAAAAGGGTGGTTGTGAAAAAGAGGCAAAGTTTGCCTTGTAATTTGTAAGGTTTAAATTGTAGTAAGTGAGTAAATGAAAATGCACGCTCAAGCTTCCATGTATCTCCAAAAGTTGTTTAATAAGTTTTAAGATGGAGTTACATAAATGGTTAATTTACCTATGCATATAATGTTCAATTGAATAATTGGAGAGGTTTCTTTCGTGCACCTAAAATTGGGATTTCATGTAAAATTGAAGGGAAAACTACCTCAGCCTTAAATGCATGCCCTGGTCTCAAATTTGAGCCAGCTTTGGTGGTTTATCTTGCATAAGTTGTAGTTTGTGATTTCTCACTTGTCTATAAACTTGTATTGGCATTTTGAGACATAAACGTACCTGGTGTTCATAATGGATAATAATTGCATTGTAAAACCAAACTGCCAAATTGTTAAAGTTGACTATATTAAAGTGCACACCCAAAGTTGGCTAAGGATCAATAATTTAGGATTTAAGTTGTAAATTGATCATTCCAATATGTATAACATGTTTGTACAATTAATAGTGCATTTACACTCTAAAAATGATGATTTCTTGCACAAATATTCATGGCATTTTGATGAATCAGAGGATGGTGGGTTAGGAGATAAACCAAGGTCAGTTTTGCATTGACAACCATAAAATACTCTTCTATGCAAACATAGCCAAGAGATGCATAGTAAAAACTTGGAAATGCAAAAACTGTTTGTAAAAAGTAACCCAATGTTGTATTATACCTTAGATTTCAGCATGGATGATTTTAGGGGCTAAATTTCGCTCATGGTCTAATTTTCCATGCTTTTTACAAAAACAAGATTCGCTATTTTAAAAATGATTTGCCCAAATTCTATAGGATAAAATTATTTTACCTTAAAAATCGCCAAAATTTTATAAAAACTATATAAAATCCTTATAAATTTGAATATTTTTACAAAAAGATCGCCAAACATTTATAGTTGGAATATGAAGGATTAGTAAGATTCTCTAAGGTTTCTACATTTTAAAACAAATTTACATCCTTAAAATCATCCCTGGATTTCAGTTGTGCAAGTTGTTGGGAATGTGGTTTATCATAGTAGACCTTTTCATGCTTTTTATTTTGAAATTGCAAGTTTAAAAAGGGTGTCTATGCAAAAGAGGCAAAGTTTGCCTTTTAATTTACAAGGTTTAAACTGTAGGAAGTGAGTAAATGAAAATTCACGCCAAAGCTTCATTGTAGCTCCAAAGATTGTTTTATAATTTTTAAGATGGAGTTACATAAATGGTAAATTTACCTATGTATATAATGTTCAATTGAAGAAAAAGAAAGGTTGCTTTCATGCACCTAGAATTGGGATTTCATGCAAAATTGAAGGGAAAACTGCCTCAGTCTCAAATGCACACCCTGGTCTCAAATTTGAGCCAACTTTGGTGGTTGATCTTGCATAAGTTGTAGTTTGTGATTTCACACCTATCCATAAACTTATATTGGAATTTTGAGACATAAATGTACCTCATGTGCATAATGGATAATAATTGCATTGTAAAACCAAAGTGCCAAATTGTTAAAGTTGGCTATCTTAAAGTGCACGCCCAAAGTTGGCTAAGGATCAATCATTTATGATTTAAGTTGTAAATTGAGCATTTCAATATGTATAACCTGTTTGTACAATTAATAATGCATTTACACTCTAAAAATGATGATTTCTTGCACAAAGATTCATCGCATTTTAATGAATCATAGGATGGTGGGTTAGGAGATAAACTAAGGTCAGTTTTGCATTAAGATTAATAAAATACTCTTATGTGAAAACATATCCAAGAGATCCATAGTAAAACCCTGAAAATTAAAAAAATGATTGTAAAAAGTAACCAAATGTTGTATTATACCTTAGATTTGAGTTGTGCAAGTTGTTGGGGATGTGGTTTATCATGGTATACCTTGTCATGTTGTTTATTTCACAAATGCAAGTTTAAAAAGGGTTCATGTGTAAAAGAGGTAAAGTTTTCCTTGTAATTTGCAAGGTTTAAACTGTAGTAAGTGAGTAAATGAAAATGCATGCCCAAGCTTCCCTGTAGCTCCAAAATTTGTTTTATAAGTTTTAAGATGGAGTTACATAAATGGTAAATTTACCTATGCATATAATGTTCAATTGAAGAATAGGAGAGGTTTCTTTCATGCACCTAGAATTGGGATTTAATGTAAAATTGAAGGGAAAATTACCTCAGCCTTAAATGCACGCCCTGGTCTCAAATTTGAGCCAACTTTGGTGGTTTATCTTGCATAAGTTGTAGTTTGTGATTTCACACTTGTCTATAAACTTATATTGGCATTTTGAGACATAAACGTACCTGGTGTTCATAATGGATAATAATTGCATTGTAAAACCAAACTGCCAAATTGTTAAAGTTGAATATATTAAAGTGCTTGCCCAAAGTTGGCTAAGGATCAATAATTTAGGATTTAAGCTGTAAATTGATCATTCCAATATGTATAACCTGTTTGTACAATTATTAGTGCATTTACACTCGAAAAAGGATGATTTATTGCACAAACATTCATGGAATTTTTATGAATCAGAGGATGGTGGGTTAGGAGATAAACCTAGGTCAATTTTCATTAAGAGTCACAAAGACTCTTTTGTGCAAACATAGCCAAGAGATGCATAGTAAAACCCTGGAAATGCAAAAAATGTTTGTAAAAAGTAACCCAATGTTGTATTATAACTTAGATTTGAGTTGTGTAAGTTCATTGGGGATGTGGTTTATCATAGTATACCTTGTCTTGTTGTTTATTTTGAAATTGCAAGTCTAAAAAGGGTGCATGTGCAAAAGAGGAAAAGTTTGCCTTGTAATTTGCAAGGTTTAAATTGTAGTAAGTGAGTAAATGAAAATGCATGCCCAAGCTTCCATGTATCTCAAAAAGTTGTTTTATAAGTTTTAAGATGGAGTTATATAAATGGTCAATTTACATATGCATATAATATTCAATTGAAGAACAGGAGAGGTTTCTTTCATGCACCTAGAATTGGGATTTCATGTAAAATTTTAGGGAAAATTGCCTTAGCCTCAAATGCACGCCCTAGTCTCAAATTTGAGCCAACTTTGGTGGTTGGTCTTGCATAAGCTATAGTTTGTGATTTCACAACTGTCTATAAACTTATATTGGCATTTTGAGACATAAACGTACCTGGTGTGCATAATGGATAATAATTGCATTGTAAAACTAAAGTGCCAATAGTGGAAACTTTTTTAAGAAAACCTATTATATGTTCATGGAAAAAGTTTATATTAATTAAGTGAAAAACATAAGTGTATGCATAACCATAATAATAGATTATGCTACAAGTTTTTTATTTTCAATGAAAATATGAAGATTTGTAGCCTAAATTTGTTCGAAACAAATAAAATATAGCCAAAATGGTGAAATTCCGCCTAAAAAAACATTGGTTCAAAGCAATGAATGTAGCATTGATTGTTGCAAGAAATCTCCCAGAGCATCTTGATTCCTCAACAACCCTCAACATATGATCATTCTAATATTTATAACATGTTTAGTAGTGCATTTACACTCCAAAAGGGATGATTTCCATGCAGAAAGATTTACAACATTATGATGAATGATTGGAAGGTGGGTTATGAGGGAAACCAAGGTCAGTTTTTCATTTTTAGTCATAAAAGACTATAATTTTCATTTTCATTCATAAAAGACTTTGTTTTTCATGGTGGGTTATGAAGAAAACCAAGGTCAGTTTTTCATTTTCAGTTTTACATGCTAATATACAACTTGGTATACCATAATAATTAACAACAACTTACAACAAGAAGAAATGGAAATGGAAAATATCTTTTGAAATACATGACAAAAATTATACATGTTAATATACAACATGGTATACCACCTAGATGTTGAAAGAAGTAAAAAAAATAATACAAGTATTGAAAACATTTTATTTTCCTATATAAACTTACATGACTTCAATTGAAAATTCATGGTTTTCCCGAGAGTAGCTCCTATTAACTATTCATCCACATGTACTGAATATTCCCCCCAAAAAATTGGGATGCATAATCATTGATTTGAAAAAAAAAAAAAAAAAAAAACCTATTATATGTTCATGGAAAATGTTTATATTAATTAAGTAAAAATATAATTGTATGCATAACTATAATAATAGATGATGCTACAAGTTTTTTTATTTTCAATGAAAATGTGAAGATTTGTAGCTTGAATTTGTTCAAAACAAATAAAATATAGTAAAATTGGTGAAATCAATCTTAAAAAAAAAACATTGGATCAAAGAAATGAATGTACCATTGACCGTTGCAAGAAATCTCCCAAAACATCTTGATTTCTCAACAACCCTCAACATTTGATCATTCCAATATTTATAACATGTTTAGTAGTGCATTTACACTCCAAAAAGGATGATTTCTTTGCAGAAATATTCACAACATTATGATGAATGATTGGATGGTGGGTTATGAGGGAAACCAAGGTCAGTTTTTCATTTTCAATCATAACAAACTATGTTTTTCATTTTCAGACATAAAAGACCGTGTTTTTCATGGTGGGTTATGAGGGAAACCAAGGTCAGTTTTACGCACTAATATACAACTTGGTATACCACCTAGATGTTGGTATACCACAATAATTAACTTACAACAAGAATAAATGGCAATGGAAAATATATTTTGAAATGCATGGAAAAAAATCTACATGCTAATATACAACATGGTATACCACCTAGATGTTGAAAGAAGTAAAAAAATAACACAAGTATTGAAAACATTTTATTTTCCTACATAAACTTACATGACTTCAATTGAAAATTCATGGTTTTCCCAAGAGTAGTTCATGTTAACTATTCATCAACATGTACTGAATATTCCCAAAAAAAATTGGGATGCATAACCATTGATTTGGAAACTTTTTTAAGAAAACCTATTATAGGTTATGGAAAATGTTTGTATTAATTAAGTTAAAAATATAAGTGTATGCATAACTATAATAATAGATTATGCTACAAGTTTTTTATTTTCAATGAAAAAATGAAGATTTGTAGCCTAAATTTGTTCAAAATAAATAAAATATAGCCAAATTGGTGAAATTCCGCTTAATTTTTTTTTGGATCAAAGCAATGAATGTAGCATTGACCGCTGCAAGAAATCGCCCAAAACATATTGATTCCTCAACGACCCTCAACATCTGATCATTCCAATATTTATAACATGTTTAGTAGTGCATTTACACTCCAAAAAGGATGGTTTCTATGCAGAAGTATTCACAACATTGTGATGAATGATAGGATGATGGGTTATGAGGGAAACCAAGGTCAGTTTTTCATTTTCATTCATAAAAGACTTTTTTTTTCATGGTGGGTTATGAGTGAAACCAATGTCGGTTTTTCATTTTCAGTCAAAAAGACTCTATTGTGCAAAAAAGCTCTTATTATAAATTATTATTTATCAACAGAATTTAAAATTCTTTACAAAAATTGAGCATAGTACGTATAAAATATATATGAGTGGAAATATCAAATTATGCATTGGCTTAAGTACATTGAAACCAAGAAATTATAAACAAAATCTCTTGCTAACATATCTTTCAGATGAATATTTCTTGTAATTATTATTTAGATAAACAGAACACACATTGGTCAAATAAGAGATGAGTCATTAGAGGAACAACATAAGTCATTTATATTAAAAACAAATATAATAAAGTATTAGGCTAAAAGCCTAGAACTATCAAAATTACAAAACATGTCTAAATTGCATCCTCGGACACGGTACTTAAACTAAAAAATGACTAATATATAATGATCTAAGTCTATTTAAGCATCACACATTTCCTCATCTTCTCTAATGTAGACATTATGACAGCCAGAAGCAAATGAACTAACGCCTCCAACTCCATTATTCTCCTCGGCTTGGCATCTAGTACATTTTAGAACATGAGGATCGTGTTTAATCCCCATTAAATCATTCATAATTATGTTCAATTTGTTCTCAACCATGAGTTGAAATTCCACCATGGGTTGTTCATTCCTTGCAAGAGACTTAAACTTTGTATCCCTTGCCTTAGGAGCACTCTTAACTGAACGAGTATGAACTCCAGGAAATGTATCTATGGACCTTTTTGAAATAACCATTGTTGCAAGAACAACAATTGTGGAATTTGTAACACTAGTAGTAGTTGCAGAAGCATTATCAGTCTTTGAATCAACTGCCTTTGTTTGGTAATTTGAGCCTTTCATCACCATTAAACATCTGTAATCGTCATAATTCATAGCGCCCAATATCTCATTATATTTCAAATACAAAAGATGGATGAAATGACCCTTAAACGGATCATGAGACAAATGACAAAATCTATATAAGTTTTAATCCTTCATTGGATTTCCAAAGTACAAGTTGATACTCTTCAATATGTGTGAATTATGACACAATTTGCTCCAACTGGTTGTATCAATCAATCAAATTATGAATATCATCAGTAAACCGGGATGGCAGTTTAATTACTTAATAATTATAATACTAAGGCTATACTAGTTGGAAAATCATTATGATTTACAATTAGTACGTTGTACTTTAGAAAACATTACGATTTGTAATAATTAATAAATTTGATTTTGTGATTTTGTCTAAAGTTTTATATTGTCATATTTAACACTTTGAAATTCCTAAAAAAAGCATGGCTAAATGTTTATGAATTTATTATTATTATTATATATAACTCATCAAAAAGTTATATTTTAAATTACAAAGTAATCTTATTATTATTTTCTATATTTGTAATTTGAACTTATCTATATGGTTGTTGTGGAGGAGAGTGGGGAAGAGAGAAAAAGTATTTGGGGGGGTGGAGAGATAAGAAGAGGGATAAAAGGGGAAATAGTGAGTGAGCATACAAGAGATCATAATGAGAGAGAGTGAGAGAGTGGTGGGATCGAGACATAGGAGCAGGGGGAGAGAGTGAATGGGAGATAGAGAAATAGTATTTCCAATGTCTAGGTCATGGTCTAGGTCTAGGTCATGGTCTAGGTCTAGGTCTAGGTCATGTCCTAGGTATAGGTCATGGTCTAGGTCATGGATGGAATGAATCCCATATACATATTACAAGGGGCAGGGAAGACTGAGGCACATGCTAATAATGTCATTAAAAATGAAAAGACAATTGATCTTGTTGGCTCTCTACCTCTGTGTGCACATCATGGTCTAGGTGTAGGTACTCTAGGTCATGGCCTAGGTATAGGTCATGGTTTAATGCTGGTAGCTTTGCACTGTGATTTATTTGATGAGAAGATTTTTCAAACATTATTCATACAAATGAAGTAAGTTGAATTAATACTCATAATTGATATATGAGAGAATGTGTGAGTATGAGAGGGGGAGAAAGGAATACAGAGAGGGCATGGGTAGAGAGAGAGAGAGAGTAATACAAAGAAGGGGGGGTAAGATAAAGAGGGGGGGTAGAGAGAGTGTGTGTGAGAGAGTGAGAGGGAGAGGGAGAGGTATAGACTAGTGAGATGGAAAGAGAGAGAAGAAGAGAGGTAGAGAGTGTGATATATACAAATGAAGTAAGTTAAATTACTCACAATTGATATATGAGAAAATGTGTGCGTGTGAGAGGGAGAGAGAGGAAGACAGAGAGGGGGGTAGAGAGAGAGAGTGTGTGTGTGTGTGTGTGTGTGTGTGTGTGAGGGATAGAGAGAGGTCAAGAGTGAGATAGGAAGACAAAGATGGGGGGTAGAGAGAGTGTGTGTGAGAGTTTGAGAGGGAGAGAGAGGAAGACGAAGAGGGGGGGTAGAGAGAGAGATAAGAAGACAAAGAGGGGGTAGAGAGAGAGAGATATATAGCTAGAAGATAAAGAGGGGGGGGGGATATAAGAGAGAGTGTGTGAGTGTGAGAGGGAGAGAGAGGAAGACAAATAGGGTCTGGGTAGAGAGACAGAGGAAGACAGAGAGGGGTCGGGGTAGAGAGAGAGAAAGAGTAATAGAAAGAGGGGGGTAGAGAGAGTGTGTGAGAGAGAGCATGAGAGAGAGAGAGAGAGTAGTGAGATGGAGAGAGAGAAATATCATAAGAGAGGTTGAGAGTGTGATAAATACAAATGAAGTAAGTTAAATTACTCACAATTGATATATGAGGGAATGTATGATGTTAGAGGGAGAGAGAGGAAGACAGAGAGGGGTGTAGAGAGAGATGAAGACAAAGAGGGGGGTAGAGAGAGAGTGTAATACAAAGAGTAGGGGGGAGGGTAGAGAGAGAGTGTGTGAGAGTGTGAGAGGGAGAGAGAGAGATCGACACTAGTGAGATGGAGAGAGAGAGAGAGAGAAATAGCATAAGAGAGGTCGAGCGTGTGATATATACAAATGAAGTAAGTTGAATTACTGACAAACAATATATGAGAGAATGTGTGATGTGAGAGGGAGATAGAGGATACATATGGGTGTAGAGAGATATGAAGATAGAGAGGGGGGTAGAGAGAGAGGAAGATAAAGAGTTTGAGACTAGTGATATGGAGAGAGATAAAGAGAAGAAGAGAGGTCAAGAGGTTGAGAGTGTGATATATAGAAATGAAGTAAGTTAAATTACTCACAATTGATATATGAGAGAATGTGTGATGTGAGAGGGAGAGAGAGCAAGACATAAAGGGGGGTAGAGAGAGAGGAAGATAGAGAGGGGGTGTAGAGAGATAGTGTGTGAGAGTGTGAGATGGATAGAGAGAGGTATATAGATGTGAAATGGATCAAGATCGAGGCACATGTAATTGTGTTGTTAAACATGAAAAATATGGCTCAGCTTGTTGCCTCTCTCCCTCCCTCAGCTTGTTTTCTCCCTCTCCCCCTCTATGCATAAGAACTGCCTACCTCCAATACAACTGGAGTAGACCCATCTATCCCTATAAGGCCCTCGCCTATACCTAACTCAACTTAAACTCAACCTCGATGACCCCCACACCTAATCCCAGCTAAGCTCCTTATGATTGTACCTCTTCCTAGGTTCATAACCACAACCCCTACACCTTCAACCTAGTGCTCTAACCATTGCCATATGCTTCAAAACACTTTCAATTCTAAGCCCACATGTCTCAATTGTTCACCATGGGGCTTGCATAATATTAATTGGACAAATCTTGAGAGACCATGCATGATCACAACCCCGATCATGGTTTCATGATTTAGATGTGTTAAACGAATTGTTGGACACATCGATCACATTGAGAAGGGGGGGTGAATCAGTGTGAGGGATATTTTTACACTTCTCACAAAACTTTAGTTAGTAATCACCATTCACAACATCATTACTTATTACTTCCATTCATACTTAGTTTCTTTCATGTGAATATATTTTAATGGCATGCATTAACAATAAAGAGATATGCACCATCATAGTAAAGAACACAAGGAACACCAAATACATGTATAAGTTTATTTTGTATTACGGACTACAATCCTTGGGTTTTATCAGCACCAACTGAAATAGAGCACCAACCCCAAGAGAGAACCAACTCTCAATGCAAGACCCAACCTGCGCATCTCAACACCAACCAATATGTGAGGAATCCAACCCTCAAGTAGAAGAC
Source organism: Picea sitchensis (assembly GCA_010110895.2). Taxonomy (NCBI): domain Eukaryota; kingdom Viridiplantae; phylum Streptophyta; class Pinopsida; order Pinales; family Pinaceae; genus Picea; species Picea sitchensis. Next base: position 693,875 of record SNQJ01S0006171.1, on the reverse strand, counting down.
CCAACTTGTATACAAAAAGAAATATGTCAAATTGTACCAACAGTCTATACCAATACAAGTGCATCAATTATGCACAACCTATCACAACAACTTGTCACCTCATCCTGTCTCATCAATACCAACATCCAAATCTGAACTATAAATATGTAACATACATGGTGTATGTGATCACAGACATGCAAATCTTCCTTAACTTCAACAACAAGAAACTAGCATTTTCATCAAACTTTACTTTAGTCTCACATGACTAATTTTGGATTAGTCAACAACCTTAACTTGCAACAATCATAACTATGTAATTGTAATGAATAAAGATATAAAAATGATAAAAAAATGTTCTTGAATGTCTTTTCTGCAATTCCTCTGGGTTTCACTTCTTGGAACCTCCCAGAAAAGGAGTTATAGAAAAAATGGCATACCTTACTGAATTCTGGTTTATTCTAGAGAGAAAACTTGTAGAGAATTACTTGCATGGAATATTTGTTCTATGGATCTGAAAATGGTACACAACATACTACATACTATACTCTAACTAATACATTTTGTCTTACTAAATTTGGATATGTTATGAATATGTTATGGTGTTTTTACCCAAAACACTTGTTTTAGACTAGTTTTAGGACTAGCCATAAATCTTATTTTCCACGGAGTGTAACTCCAAAAATACAATGACCCACATGTTGAAAGTTTTATCACAGTTACTTGGATATGTTGTCTCAATGGCATCCATATTTTTCTATCTGAATCATTGTAGAAAACAAGTTATTGTGAAAATGGTGAGATGACATGTAAATAACATACCTTAGAAAGAATCATCAAAAGACTTTATCCTCCCTTGAATTCTGGCCTTATTTACTTCACCTTCCCTTTGAAATTTTCCTTAGATCTCCTTTGGTTACCTCAGTCACTTGTATATATTCAATATTCTCAATGGATACTAATGGGAGACCCTTGCTCTCTTATTTATACGCTTCAAGTAGCTTCCTCTAGAAGTATCCACTTAACAACTTAACTTAAATACTTTGTCCACTTAACTTAACCACTTTCCACATATAGTAAGTTCTCCACTCCTAGTTGCAACTGACTTCATTATTTAATTAATTTCTTTTTCAACCAATTTGACTTACCAATAAATAGTAAACTCACCACTTCTTGTTGCAACCACTTTATTATTTAAATAATTTCTCTTTGCAACCACTTTGACTACTTTATTATTTAAATAATTTATCTTTACTCACAACTTCTTGTTGCAACTAACTTTTCTATAATTAGTCAATTCATAACTTATTTTCCCTTAACTAACTTCTTGTTCACTTATCCACGTTGTCCACTTAACCACTTAGTCCACTTAACCACTTTATCTGCAAATAGTAAACTCTCCAATTATAGTTGAAACTAATTTATGTTTAATTGTTTTATTGTTGCAACCACCTAGCCTGTGATTAACCACTTTGACTGGTCAACTTCTTCTAGGAGCTTCTAGAATAATTTGACTTATTTGACCTTCTAGAGGCTTCTAGATAACTCATGAGGGTTATCCAACTTCACATGGCCATAACTCTCTAACCATGAGGAGTTATGTGGAATTCCACATATCACCAGAAACGGCATGACATATACTATCCATATGGGATAGTTTCTCCTACAAATTCACCAATATTCATTACATCATTCCTTAATCAAACTTGGGTTCTCTAACCACACTACTGGGCTACCTAACCATTTGGACTTCACAAAGCGTCTTTCACCATAAGGGGGCCACTTTGAGAACTTTATCCAAGAGCATATTACCGTGAGGGATTTCACCATAAGGGGACCACTTTGTAGTTTATTCATTTGGTTATTCCTATCAACCATGACAAGACAATAATGACCAACCTTTACATCATCCTGTCTATACATCAATCCATGACAATACATCACTATGACACCACTTGACATCTTTGACATCAATTACATCTATGAAAACATAGGCCATCAATGAATACATCAATGATACTATGACAAGACATCATCTCTTTAACATCAATCATTTGACATCAATGAAAACATAATGCAACAATCTCCCCCCTTTGGCATTGATGGAAATACCAACATTGATATCAACACCAATCATTAATGGAAACATGTATACATGGCATTGCTCTTCACCAATATCCATCTCAATCACATCAATGTGACTATCTCTCCCCCTTTGACATCAATGGTAAAGGGTAGTTCTCTCCTTGGGGTTGTTCCCCCTGACTGAACTCTCCTTGGGGTTGCTCCCCTTGTCTGGATTCCTTTGATCTTCCTCTAAATAATCTCTCCCCTTTTGAACAAAGGATATCACTCTAATGTAATGCTGAAGACATATCGCACATGCTCCCCCTATGACCATCGTTCCCCTTGGAAACATGCCTATGTGCTCTCTCTCCAAGTATCTAACTCTCCAAGCATCTATCTCTCTATCATGCATCTAATAAATATCTCCTTTTGGAATCATGGGAAGAAGAATGACTCCCCCTGTGGGTATGTCTCCCCCTATATTCTCTGCAAGATGAACAATATGCTACCACTGGAATCTTCTTTTGTTGTAAATGATACTGCTCAACCGGAACATAGATCAACTGCTCAAGAATGATATGTTATTCCTATGATGATCATTTTCCATGCATCAAAATCATGTCACACCATACATCATGAAGAAAAAGATAAGTCAACAATGAATAGAGAATCATGAACAAAACATCAATCATGTACATCTTGTGCCATATTGTGTGCCAACCATGCACAACACCCATGTACATCAACCATGTACATCAATACCATAAAATATACCATAAGATATCATCAATGGAGTGTATCAATCATATGTGAAGAACATGTGCCAATTATGTACCAACCATATGCCTCTACCAACATGCCAACCATGTGCCTCAAACAACTGTCATATCACTCATGATATGCCTCTACCATGAATGAAGTGCCACATCCATGTATCTCAACCATAAATATATCAACCAAGCATCATAACGAGTGTCTCAACTATATCATCCCATACATCATGTACCAAATCAAGTGCATCAACCATGCACCAAACCTCAACAAGATGAACTACAATCAAGATGTGTTCCCATACATGTATTCCATATCAACCATAAACCATGTGTTAATCATACTGCTAGAAAGTTCTTCTAACAATGTAACAAATATGTACCAATCATGCATAAACTATATATCAAGCTATGATTCATCATTGATGTACAACATAACCATGTCATCAACTCATCAACTACATGTCCCAATATGTAGCTCAACCACATGCCAAATGCATGCACCAAGACAACCAACAAATATACCTCAAAAACCATTCACTACAACAAGTACTAAGCAGCCAATAGTACCTCTAAACATGTACTAAGAGTGTCCCTCAATAGATCAATGATATGTGTCTAGATAACATCATATCAACATGAATTGTCCCATAAACAACATGGTATAACATCATTGACATAACCAACATTGTTCCTCAACAGTAAATGTCTTGGGTTAGTACCATGCCTCCAAGATAGACTTTCAACACTCAACCATATGTCATCACCATACATACATCAAATACACATGCAAACATATAATCATGAAAACCTATAAGAAACCATGTCAAACCCTACAAAACAGAGTTATGCCATCAAACCATGTTGCAACTCATATGCATAGCCTTCTTTTCCAAGGATTTTACCACAAGTATGTGGCCCGTTCTACAAACATCTTGCATATGTATTTGACCTTTATATAGTTCACCTCACATATGTACGCAACTTCTCCCACAGGAGCCCACGTATGCGTCAGGAAAAACCAAGCTTGAGCTTGCCTCATGGTTGTCATTATGTTCTGGCTGTTCAATCTTCTTCACCCACTTCTTAAGGTGTCCTAGCTTCTCAAAACTTGATCTTTGAGCTTCCATATTTTCAAAATTGTCTCCCTTCCTAGCTTCATGTGTTCTTCTTGCCATGCTATATGAATCACTCCTCATGGATTGTATTCTTGTGTTCCAGTAATCCTGGGATTTGTGGCCAAACCCACTATAGTTGTAGCATCTCATGGTGTGACAATGAGCAGCAATGTGTCCCACTTGACTACATCTCCAACACCTTAGAGTGTTATGAATCCTTCCATTATCTTTCCTTGGATAATGTCTACAATTCAAATCTTTGCGACCATATTCATTACATGAGTAGCAGTGACCATGAAAAACATTTCCATACCTTTTCTTTGGTGTTCATATTGAAGGTGTCTCTCTTCTTAATTTTCTTTGAGGTGTAAATATGGCTTCTTGATGTATTCCTTGCTTTGTTCTTTTGAAATTTTCCTTTCTTTGTGTATATGGTTGACTTGCAACATATATTCCACCTTTTGAGAATGAAGGACTTACCTCATGCTTCTTAGAAGTGCTAGCTTCAAGATGTATAGCTTCATTGTTGTATCCAAGACTTGATTTATCATTTGGAGATTTTTGTCTATCTAGGATCGCATCCAAGATTTTTGAGTTGTTCATGAACTTGATGTGAGTGTTTGACTTCTCTACTTTATTTCTAAGATCAAAAACTTCATCTTCCAACGTATGGCATGACTCTTCCTTTTCATTTACTTGATTCTTAAATAGTTCCTCTATTCTTTTGGTTTCTTTAAATTTGGTCTTAAGATTGACATTAACTTCAATACTTTTCCTAAGCTCATCATCTACCTTCTTCTTTTCTTCTATTTCATTCTTTAGTATTTTGATCTCTTCTTCTTTTTCTTATAATTGAGTCTTTTTACTTTCTTCTTGTTCTTTGAGCATTTTCTTTAGTACCATGGTATATATTGGGTACTTTTCTAGGACTTCCTTGGTGTATTTTTAAAGATCCTCAAAAGCAATTGAGTAATTTCTTATTTCACTGCTAACATCATCTAACTCAGATAAAAATTTATCTTTAAGCTTCAACAAATCTTCCTCTTCATCTATAGGATAAATGTCATATGATTCTACACAAACTACTTCTATATTTTCTTCTTCACTTGTAGAGAAACATTCAACATCATCACACTTAGAATTATTGCAATTAGAGGATTTTGGAGAGTCTTTAACTTCATTGTTCTTGATGGAATTGTCTTCAATGTATTCTTTTTTTTCTTGATATGTCTTCTCTAGTTTTAGCCATAGATCCTTGGCAGAAGTACATTGTCCCATTCTTTATTTGACAAAACTTGAGAGTCCATTGAAAATGGTCTTGAGAGTTAATGCATCATTCTTCTTTTCTTCCTTTTGAGATGCAAACTTTGACTTATTCTTCAAGGGAACTAATCCACCAATAGTTTCTTTCCAAGCACCTGCTCCTTTTGCTTTCAAATACCCTTTCATTTATATTCTCCATGCTCAATCATTTTTCTCATCAAATATTGGAACTTCATCATCCATTTGTGTGTCCATGGATCTCCTCCAAGCTTATTAAGGCTTATAGTGAAGGCTTGCTCTAATACTAAGTGTTGGATTGTTATAGCAAGATTTGCCTCACCCTATGCAATCTTGCATAGAAGGCCTTTTTCAATTTACCTATGCAAACTTGTCATCCATTTTTGCAAATCCCAAAGATAAAAATACATTTTTTCCACATGTACGCAGCTTGCCTACTATACATCATGTGTATATGCAGGTTGCACCACTACAGCCCGCGTACATCAAGATTTTTGCCCAAAAATGAAAAATGGTGTCGGGTTTCCATGTCATGACAAGAGATCAATGATCCTTGGCCTTCCATATACTGGAAACATTCTGACTCGGCCCTTCAGTTCCATTTGAAGGTTATAAATGGGCCAATTCCAAGCTATGGAAAAGGATAAAGAATTCAACTTTGAGAGCAAAGTTACTCTGAAGAAATTATTCACTTCATATTGAGTCTGTATCCCTTTGTCCTTTAAGTCTGAACACAGTGTTCAGCCCCCAATCTCTTCCATTATTGATTGAGAACTTCATTTTCTCTCTTATATGATATTGCCTTTGGTGGAGGATTGAAATGGAGGAGGCCCAGTTGGAAGGAACTTAGTTTCCCGGTTCTGAACCATGCTGACATGGAAGTCTGTAACTTTTTCACTTCTATTGACCATATATTAATAGAAATACTCTTTTCCCGTCTAATTGATATCTTTCAAATATTTGAATTATTATTCCATGGGTGTATTTGTTGTGTATATTAATGGATTATGATATTGAATGTGCCAACATCATATATTATCACCATATGCTTGCTTTGCTTGGTTGTTGAGGACTAGTTGTAGGTATATTGCTTTGGGTCAAGTGCTCAATGATGGACTTCATCGAACGTCTGGACGAGGTAGGCCTTTTATCTTGTCTTGCTAGCATACTTGTTTATATAGCATACTTGTTAATAGAGTTGATTTCTATAGTCATTTCCATCTGTTGTGGTTTGCCCCTAGCCATAGAGATATTTTCCTCGTAACCGAATTGGCGACCATGTTGGGGATTAAATCTTCTTTCTTAGGGTTTGGAGTGTTTTTATCCTTAGATTTCTCTTGTTCATATTGTTTTTCTTATTGTATCATTGCTTGATATCCTCTGTTCACTCTGGGCCTGATTCTTTCATCCTTCTCCTTTTCCTAGCTGTGTCTTTGAAACATATACGTGGGTTTTTTCTTGACAGTCGTGTATATACGTGTGTTGTCCTTTTGCAAGTTGCGTACATACGCGTTGTTTCCTGGAACAGTCGCATACATCAACCTCTTTTTCTTGTTTGCTAGGTTTGGTGGTTGTTGAGTAGGTTTTGATGATTGTTGAGTCTTCTTGGGTCTTTGTAGTGACTGTGAAGTGTCTGTGGGATGACAAGAAACTTGTCTTTGGTTGAATTTTTGGGTGGAGTGTTTCTCATCGTCTTTTCATTTTGATTGTCCTTGTACATTGGGTTGGGTATTGTGCTCTTTGGTATCCTACTTGAGTTGTCTCTTCCTATACACAGTAGATTCTATATATCAAGTTGTTGTCCAGTCCATGCATTTTCATTTTTCTTATATTGAAAATACAAAAATATTAGGCATTTTGCATTGATTGGAATTTTGATCTTTTTAGTCTTTGTCATTTATCTTAGTTCATGTAAAGAAAGATTGCATTTTTATTCAGAATTGCAGAGTTGAAATTGAAAATTGCATTTGTTTTAAGAAGCATATCATTCATTGAAAATTGAAGTTAGGACTTTGCATTGTATTCATATTTAGTTTACTTGTTGAGTCATAAGATCATGAGTTTCACTACCATACCTTTTTTGAGTAAGCATGACCATTAAAATTAATGCTATAATTTAAAATTGATTAGTAACAATTTTATTTTCTAGGGTGCACAAACTAGCTTAGGATTTAGTGCCTTGGGATAGGATTTTGTGAGTAAATTTCTCTAAGGCTATTAAATCAACATATGTGTATGACTAAGGGAGTGGAGAAATCCATTGTATAATCGGTAATATCAGGAGGCTCTGCTTACACTGGAGTTAATCACGAGGTCACGCGAGGTTGGTTGAAGGGATATCCCCATGATACCTTCTTAGCATCAGAGATATTTCTGGGGATCTATTTGTATCTGGGGATCTTGCTAGTGCCCTTACCTTCGTGAGAGGCAGTGCTTTCAAGGTTTCGAGCTTTGCTACCTTTCCCATACGGTGGACCTGACTTAAGACTACTCGCATGTGCATCGGTTATACATTGGTTTCTTAGTTCATTGGCTTAGGTACCACATAGTTTACTTGCAGGGGCTATTCTGTAGGTACCCTGGGTCAGATAAGGGTTGAACAACACACAACCTTTATGGAGGATTACCTCTTTGGGGGGATCTGACCGACTGGTTGTTAATCCCATGAGGGCCCTTATAACTGATTGTGTTACCTCTGATCTTTAGCAGGGAGTCTCAGGCCCCTCTTGGGTGAGACATGCCTTCTTTAGGGAGGGAGGCCCCTTTCAGCCACGTTATCCTGTTTGTGTGTGTATTGTTCATTTGATTATTTTTGGTGTGCTATTTGATTACTAGTTGGCCTTAGGATTTATTTTTTTGTATCTTGAGTCTTAAGTCATTATGGACTCGGACCAGCCTCCTCACCAGTCCCGCTGCTTGTTATAGTTACCACCAGATTTCGAGTCTTTTCCTTCTAAAAGGCGTAGATTTATTAGACTTGGTACACACACCTCCACTTTTCAGACTTGTGATTCTACAAGGATGAGTATTGAACTGAGTCATCAGAATACTGGGATCCCTTCAACTCCCACACCTACTATAGTTAATGGCACCCCTTCGACTCTTGCAACCACAATGGTTGTAGTGTCAGAGGCACCTATCATCACTACTGCATGTCCTATAGTGAATTCTCAATCTATTTCCTCGAACCCATTTGGGTCTCTTGGTCACTCACCGGGCTATAATGTTCAGTCCATCCCTATGGCCTCTAGTCCTTTTTCCTATGGTATGTCGAATTTTACGTTGCAATTTTCAAACTCCATCCCAGTTGTTGGCCCTAATGCTACCATTGGACTTGGGGGCACAACCCCTCATTATACTCCATTTTCATTTGGTGGTTCTCAAATCCCTCAAATGAATCCTACTATGGGAGGAATTCCCTCTTTTAACCCTGGGTCTAATCCTCTTTCTTATGGGTGGAGAAACCAACCTGGAAGACAAGCTTCTGCTCAAGTTTTGTCCTATACCCTCACCTCCTCAGTGTTAATTCTAACCAACACGTTTGGCATGAAGAATCCATCTCTATCCTCTAGATTCACACCCGAAGGAGGTCAGTTTCACACCTTGGGCAACCCCCAACCCGGGGCCACTATGGTTGGGGGAAATTTTTATAACCCCCATCAGAACATTCCTACTGGAATGATGCCCAACCAACCTCTTATGAATCATTCTGGAGGAGGATCTTACAATCCTGGATAGGGCCATGGTGCTTACCAGAACCCTGGATGGGTTGTAGTTCCTCAAACACAATCTTTCCAGGGATCTTGGGGCTATATGCCGCAACCCCGTCTCCCTTTCCTGGCCACACTTAATTTTCTAGACTTGTCTAAGTTGATGAATGACCCTATTTGTCATGATCCTACATGGCCCCCCGTCCCCACCAAGCTTCCTTTGGACATTCTGAAATTTGAAGGTAAGAATGGTGAGGATCATGATGATCACATCACCATATTTCACCTATGGTGCTCTTCGAATCCCCTTAATGATGATTCCATTTAGTTAAGATTATTTCAATGCACCCTCATTGGGATTGCTGCGAAATGGTATATCGAGCTACCTAGTACCTAGGGGGGCATACGGGACCTATATTCAGATGGTGTTAGTCTTCCTTAACCACTTCCAATTGTCTGTTTGTTACGATGATGGCCTAGAAATTATATCGACTTTACACCAGGACACGACCACTCATATCTCGGATCACATCTAGGAGTGGTGTATATGGAAGAGGTGGATTAAGACCTCCATACCCCCGGCCTTCCTTTTAGAATGGTTCCTTAAGTCTTTGCATCCTCCTATCTCAAAGTATGTTTCTACATCTGCGGTTACAACTGAGGAAGAAGCAATATTCAAAGCCCAACAGTTAGATCTTATATACGCCCAGTCTGGGATGTTATACCACATTCTTCCAGACACACCGAGTTCAACCTATGACCCTGGAAAAAATCTCAGACCTCATGTTGATGGAATTGTAGGCTCCGCCAATGTGAAATCCACAGACTCGGTGACAAGCCATTTGAAATATTTGTCTCTAAACTAGTCTACAGGAGGGCCAGCGTCATCTGTGTCTTCCAATCCCACTCAGTCGACAAATGTACATTCTGTACAATCTTCGAATGGCCCAAATGGTAACCAACAACTAGGCAGGAATAAGAAGAAAGGACATGATAATAATCATAAGGGTGGGAAAAATAATAATAAACCCAAGGAAAATGGTAATAATGAGAAGACGAATAATAATGTTGGAGAGGGAAAGAAAGAAAGGCGTAAGGTGAAATTTCCCTGTAAGATTTGTATAGACGATCATCTTACTCATTTATGCCCCAAACTTATGGAAGCTATGAGGCTCTTATCTCTACCGCCCGCCATGTTGATGAATCATTTCCCACATAACCAACACATGGCCTTGAGCTCCTCTAATGTCGTAAATGTGATCGGTGGGAGTCAAAACCCATCATCACAAGACGGTGGCCATTTGTATATCAATATGGTCAATTATTAGGTTAATGTAGCCACTCGGTCTCACGATTATAGTTCTTCACGGACTATACTTGGTCTAGAATCTCCTCCTCCTCTGGAGACGACTTTATAGATCTAAAAACCAGAGCCACCACCTCATATTCCGAAAGGAGTACTCAAGCGATCTACCCACAATCCAAATGCTAGAGTCACCCATAATTACTCTATTGTTGAGGACCTGGGTCAAACCCCTTGTGCGATGTCAAATCTGGAGGTACTCCAGACGTGTCCTTTATAGAGGAATGCCTTGCTATCTCCATTAGGAGCTCTAGACCCTAGTGTCTTGAAAGTTATCAAGTTTGGCGTCATGGATGTGAATATTCACTTGCCTTACCATGTGGCATTCCAAATCCACGTGGGGTACTCAAAGTATACCATTAAACATGCATTTTTTTATGAAGGCATTGCTACATGTGTGATGTCCCTGATATGTTGGAAAGCTCTCGGATCTCTAAATCTTTCTCAATCGTCGACCATGTCGACTTATTTTGACGTTCATTCCTTCCGCCCTCACGATATTCTTCCTGCCTTTTTGGTCCAGTTAGGTGGGAAGACGGTAGAGGTGGATGTTGAGGTAGTTGATGCGCCTCTTGATTATAACTTGTGACTAGGACGCAATTGGAATTATGTTATGACTTTCGTCGTATCGTCCATCTTCCGCACTCTTTTCTTTCCACTCAATGGGAAGATTGTGACAATCGACCAGTTATCTTTTGTGTATGCTAGTCCCAATGCATCAGTTGGACCGTCGATCCCTGTGGTCGACAATTCTCAGTTGGAAACTAATAATATCATTGTTGAAATGTATTCATCCCTTATGGGTACCTTTGACTTCATGGAACCAATTCACTATGTTTATGTCGTGTCCAGTAGGCCCGTGTCTGCACTTCCTATTTTAACGATCCTTGGACCCTACCTTCCTCGAATTCATCTTGTGAAGGTAATTCACATGTTGGAATGGCCATGCCACTATCGGCAGTGGATATTATGTATCAACTTGTTCTTGACTCTTCCGTCGATCTCGATCCTATTACCTCACCAATGGACGAGGAGGATCATGTTCTTAAGCCCGTGTGGGCCACTTCATTTTATTTCTCACGTGACTTCCTTGATGAGACTTTTCCCTTGAATGAATCCATCATTAAAGCCATGAATGGTTCTGACAAACCTTGGGATGATATGCATAATCGCTCTTATTTTCTCCCAGAGCTTGCTAGAATCGAACAAGATGACTTTCGATCTACTTTGAGAAATATAGTCGGTCACACCGTAGTTCCACTTGATACGCACGACATTTATGCTGAAGGAAATATGGCGAGTATATATCCTACCATCACGATCGATATCTCTCATACCCTTGGAAAGTTTGAAAACGTACATATCAGTGCAGATTGTTCGCCAGAAGAAATCTTGATCTACACCGAAATCTTCAAGGAATTCTGAGATGTATTTTCTTGGTCATATGAAGAGATGCCAGGAATTGACCCTCGTATTGTCGAGCATGAGATTAGAACTTATATGAATGATAAACTTGTTTAAAAACATCCTAGATCTGTCAATCCCTGGAAGGCCCTTGATATTATGCCAGAGGTAGAGAAACTACTCAATGTTGGCTTTATCTACCCAGTTCCCTTGACTGAATGGGTATCCAATCCCATTCCTGTGAATAAGAAGAAAGGAACCATTCATGTATGCATGAACTTTCGTGACTTTAAAAAAGCAAGTCCTAAGGACAACTTCTTGACACCTTTCATCGATCATATTCTCAACGAGTGTGCGGGAAGCAAAGTGTTTTCTTTCATGGATGGATTTTCAGGATATAACCAAATTCAAATCAAACCCGAGGATCTACACAAGACATAATTTATTTGTCCTTGGGGTACTTTCTCATACCAGAAGATGCCTTTCAGCCTTAAAAACGTTGGGGCAACCTTCCAACGTGTTATGACCTTCGCATTCCATGATCTTAAGCATATAGTCGAAGATTATCTTCACAATATTGTTGCTCACTCTCATAAGAGAGTGGATCACTCTAAGCACCTTCGACTAGTTTTTGAAATATGTCGTTATTATAGAATCAGGTTGAACCCTCACAAGTGCATATTTTGTGTTAGTTCTAGTCGTCTTTTGGGATTTCTAGATTCTGAGACCAGGATCGTGGTAGATCTGTTAAAGGTTGAGGCAATACTTCAGTTTCCTACCCTACGCACTATTCAAAAAATTCAAGGTTTACAGGGGAAAGCTAACATTTTACGTCGGTTTATAATAAACTATGCCAATATCACTAAGGGTTTCATGCGTCTTTTGAAGAAGGACACCCCTTTTATCTGGGATGAGTAAGCCTAGGATTCCTTCAATGCTTTGAAGAAATCCTTGGTATCGACAGCTCTGTTGAAGTCTCCTGAATACAGTAGGGATTACTTGCTTTATGTCGTTGTGTCCGAAGAGACGATTTCTATGGTTTTGGTTCAGTAGGATGATGAGCTCCGTGATCACGTCATCTACTATCTTAGTTGAAACTTAGTCAGTCCTGATCTCAAATATTCTCATGTTGAAAATCTATCTTTGGTTTTCGTTCACGCAATCCAACATTTGCGCCATTATATATTGCTTTGAAAGACTACTGTGGTTGTTGATGTCAATCCATTTCAATACGTCCTTAATAGGCGTATCATAGGGGAGAAATATAATAAATGGATTGTCATTTGACAATATTTTGATCTCGATTTCACTTCTGTGAAATCCAAGAAATCACTAGTCTTCACGGAGTTAATATCCGACTTTCCATGATTATATGAGCATTTTATCCATGTTGATTCGTTTGCATATCAACACATTTTCCTTGTCTCATCGTCCAACCCCTGGTATGGAGACATTGTTCTCTATCTTCAAACTTTGAATTTCCCTCGGCATCTCTTGTGAGATGACCAACGGCGTGTACGGTACCAAGCTAATAATTACACTATCGTCGGTGACACTTTGTATCACCGAGGAATAGACAATATCATATTTCATTGTTTAACTCACGAGGAATCCGAGTTAGTTCTAAACGACTACCACAGTGCGGCTTGTGGTGGTCATCTATCTGGGCTTACGACAACCTAGAAAATTTTGCGAGCCGGTTATTTCTGGCCATCTATCTTTAAATATTGTGTTGAAGTGGTTAAGAAGTGTCACCCCTGCTAGGTGTTCACTTGGAAAATGCACTCGCATCCATCCCCTCTTCACCCAGCATTATCGTCGGTCCCTTCACCAAGTGGGGGGTGGACTTCACGGATTGCAACCCAACTTTGGTTGGGGGGCATCAGCACATTATCGTGGTCTTTGACTACTTTACTAAGTGGGCCGAGGCCATGCCTAAAGTTAAATCTGATAGGAATATTGTCGCCTTCTTCATATTCAATCAAATTATCGCCAAATTCGGTATCTTGAGTGAGATTGTCATCGATCATGGAAGTCACTTTCAGAATGAAATGATGGAAGAGCTAGCATCCAACCTATGGTTTAATCATTTTTATTCTTCCCCTTAATACCCCCAGGAAAATGGACAGGTAGAGGCCATCAACAAGTCTCTCAAGATCATTTTGCAGAAAATTGTCAGCCAAAGTAAATCTGACTAGCATATTATGCTATATCCCACACTCCGGGCATATCGAACCTCGATCAAGACTGCCACCAGATTTTCTCCTTTCCAGTTATTACATGGTGTGGAGTCGATATTACCTATTGAATGTGAAATCCCTTCTCTCTAGTTGGCAGTTGGGATCCTCCCTGACACTTTTGATCTCGAGCGACACCTTGTACACCTAGAGAGTCTTGACGAGCAGTGTCGAGACTCCTCTATGGCTATCGAGGCAAATAGAAGACGTGTCAAAGTCCAGTACGATAATTTTTTCTATCCTTAGTTGTACACTGAGGGTGACTTGGTCCTTTTATATGATCAATCCAAAGAACCGTTGGGGGTAGGCAAGTTTAAACCCATGTGGCACAGTCCCTATATCGTGTGATGTGTATTAGAAAAAGGAGCCTATGAGTTAGAAGGTTGTGAAGGGAATATGTTGGTTGAGCCTAGGAATGGGCTCTACTTGAAAAGATATTACGCTTGAGCCCCAAGCTTGGGCGTAAGTCTTTATATACTAATGTAATTTAGTGTACATATCTTTTCCCTTTCTTTTTGTCTTCAACTTGCTTATCAATTTTTCCCTTGGTTGGCAGATGTCAACGGATTATTCGGTTTACTTAGGATTCACAGACGGAGCCAGTCGTCATACATGGAACTTGGCTTCCACCGTTTGGGTGGTTTACTCACCTGAGGTTCTATTGTTGTCTTCAGGTGGTGTATGCCTAGGGCCATCCATGAATAATGTGGTTGAATATAAAGTCGTTATAGAAATTTTGTGCAATGTTATCTCACATGGTATTCTCTCTTTAGATATTCTCCTGGATTCCCAGTTAGTAGTATTTCAATCGAACGGAAGTTACCGCGTGCGTGATCCTACTTTACTCCGACGATTCCTACGGGTACGTCTTTTAGAATGATAGTTTGATTTTATTATTTATTATCACATACCTAGGAGTTCTAATTATGTATCTGATGCTTATGCTAATTTCATTTTAGATTGGAATTTGTCACATAACTAAAGCAAAGAAAACCATCTCATCAATGTACACATTGTAATATAAGTAAATTCGAAGATCCCTATTTTATATATATTTCCAAAAATGTGGTGTTTATAGTACAAAAATTGGGGCCAACACCCTCAATACACATATACATCTGATAATACAAGATCCACGACATCTATTCATGTGGTGCTAGATGTGTGTCATGATAACAAACTACGACATTTGTGAGATATTGAAAGAGTCGCACCCAAGCTCTAGGAACACCAACTACTTGTCGTTTCATGGCCTCTCGTAGATCCTCTACCTGAACCATCAAAATCATGTGTCAAACGAGACAGGTTTCCTTGCACATTTTGAAGGATTATCTCTACTTCTCGTCTC
Source organism: Picea sitchensis (assembly GCA_010110895.2). NCBI lineage: Eukaryota > Viridiplantae > Streptophyta > Pinopsida > Pinales > Pinaceae > Picea > Picea sitchensis. The sequence goes on along the minus strand of SNQJ01S0006171.1, from coordinate 678,598 downwards.
GCCACCTCATCTCCCCAGTGCCTCTGACGATGTCATGGAAGCTCATCCAGTCATCACGGACCTACGTCTATGTCACACAAGTGTCTAGTTATTACTTAAGCATCATCCAAAAATATTTGTGTTTTACTATACAAAAATACAAAAAAATGAAATATTTAAAAACATTTGACATACCTATGTCTCCATAGGTGGTCCCTGGTGGCAGTGACATGTCAGGGTCCCCTTTGAAGTCAATCCATGTATAGGGGTATTCATCCAAATCAATGACCTGTCACCTCCACCAGTAAAATAAATCATCGTTGTAGGGTGTGGGCACCCTACCTCCTCCATGTCGTCTCATTACCTCGGTCCATCGTTCCATGGTTGGATCGTGAGGTCCTATAGGAATTATATCGACTCTAGGTCCCAAACCTAGAACCCGTTCGAAGAAAAAGCTGCATAAGATAGAGGCAAACCCAAATTTCCTCTTGTCACCTTGTTTGCACTATGTCAACTGGCTCTTCATATTAGCTAGCAATGATGTACACCAATCGTATATCATGGGTCTCAAGCACTCTACAGAATATAAAATGAGTGGCCTCAATGCCTGGTGCAATGAATTCGATCTTGTGATCATCGTCAAAATGAGGACAACAATCTTGAGGTTGAGATTTTTTATCGCTCGGATGGGGAGTTGACTTTCGACCTTCTTAGTCCCTACTACACAGTGAGAATCTATGTACTCCTCTATCTTCATGCTGCTCCCAACTCCCTGGGCTTTGAGGTTCACCACCTCACCCCGGTGAGACAACCCAGTCAAAAATTATATATCCTCAACTTCAATCCTCAGTGGTTTCCCATCGAGATTGTTGGCACAGGGGAAGACCCAGGGTTCAATGCTAGAAAAACGCACCAAAAAAACCCTAACTACCAGCCCTTTCGGCAACACTTGCGAAGCATATGAAGTCTCACCTGAGGTAGAGGCAGGGGTGGTTGCAAGACTCAGGTGTCTGCAACCTTAGCTGGGAAACAGATCTGTGATTATAATACTTAACAGAGCACTTAGCATCAATAGTTCATCAATATTCAACCAACAAATACTGCGTAGATAGAACATAGCATCACATCATTCACTCAGATCTGAGGTATTTAAGCATTCTATCATGAACATGCAAGTTATATTTAGCAGATCAAGCACTAAGCATATTCATGTGGATCGGATCTAACATTCTTACACATCATTAGCACAAAGCATGAACAAATGTATCTATCTCTATCAAAACACTTAGCAAGAGAGTCATAAGCACATTAAGACAAGAACAAAGAATAACAACACATTCTTTACATGGTTCACCCCCACCCTGGGGCTACATCCACCAACTCTTCTTCTTTATTGTCTTCAGTCAATCGGTTACAAGCACAAAGCCTCAAAACCCTTACTATGCACAGGACAAAAGATTTGTGTAGCTCGCTAGATCCTTCTTCCTTGTGTTCAGGAACTAAGCCTTCCACAATCTTGCTACAGTGACTTGCACTTAACTCTCCAAGTCTCACACAGTGTGCACAAATCCTTACAATTCCTGATCACACAGATCCAACTCTTGGCACTTAGCCTACTTGCATACTAACATCACATAGATGCCTTGATTCTCTTCTTTTTCTTTTACATTGCCTATACATCTATTTATACATACAAAATAGGCCTAAACATGTGTAAACCCATGGGTCGACATCCCATTCCCGTTACATATTCCCATATCCCAAAAAGGGGGTGAGATCTCGTGATCTCTGCTTCATCTTGCGCTCCTCCTTCGACAAGATGTCGAAGTCCAAAAATAGGTCAAACTTGACCAAATATCAACAAAACCTGGTCAAGGGCCAATAGGCCCCCAACACTCACATGTGACTTGTCCTGAGTCACTCTGATGTAGAAAGTTCTGCTTCGAAGGCTTCGAGTTTGGCTCAAACTGCTTCGACTTGCTATTGTGCTACGCGCTCTTTTTCAACAATTTCTTGAATGACTGCATCATTCACAGGTCCTTCCAAGCATTGTTCTATCATGGTGATAACCTATTCCAGTTATGCTCCCTGGCCTTCCACCTCTGTAAACAACTGATAGGCCTTATCTTATACCAATTGGATTTTTTGAGTTATCTCCATAACTCTTCTCTGGATATTATGGATTTGTTGTTGGGTGGTTCGTTGCTCTTGAGATCTCTTCATTCTCTCCACAGCTGACAGAGACTTCAGCTGCGCCTGTATTTTTTTTGCGTGTTGCTTCTCTTCCTGGAGCTGCGACTCTAGTGCATGCAACTCTGGGTTCTCGGTAAGTTTCTCATATGTCTGGGCACTGCGATCATTGAATTTTTTTCATTCTAAGGTAAGGGCCTTTAGTCTGTCAACTGTGCTGCGAGCAGTGGCTTCTCGTTGGTCTCTTACCTCCTGTGGAGTCTCTGGTATAGTGTGTAGCTATAAATATGCTATGCGTTGTTGTAGTTGTTGGATCACTTCTTCAAGTTGTGATACTTTCTTCGTGACTTGATCCTCTGCCTTGACTTCTACGACAGTCACAGAGCGAAGTGTTGTTAGAAAAACAGGACCGTGGAGCAATAAAATAAAACAAATGCGGAAACAAAACACAGAAGATACACAATACAAGAGAGACACGGATTTATGGGTTCACCCAGTGTGGGGTACGTCCACCAGAGAAATTGCCAGGACCTTCCTTTATTATTATCCAGCAAATGAAGGGATACAACCTACAACAAAACCCATTGTAACTTCCTCTTCTTTCTCTCACAGTCTCCTCTCTCAGAATACAATATTCGCCATCAACCATAGCCGCAATACATTTCCCTCATAAAAGAGGGTTTCCTTCTAGGGA